>JBAMNC010000020.1:0-73442 GCA_037902135.1 Cetoscarus ocellatus | reverse complement strand
AAAGTCATATGTTAGCATGTTGATTTTTTACAAAATCTGACCGGAAGGAAAGATGCTTGGAACGCATTTCTTAGGTGAAATATGACCAAACCTTCTGCACCAGCATGTTCTCCTGCCTGAGAAGGTCCCAAAAAGTCACTTTTTAGAATTTTTTTTCGGGGTCCGAAATGGAAACAAAGTCATATGTTAGCATGTTGATTTTTTACAAAATCTGACCAGAGGGAAAAATGCTTACAACTCATGTTAAAGGTGAAATATGACCAAACCTTCTGCACCAGCATGTTCTCCTGCCTGAGAAGGTCCCAAAAAGTCACTTTTTGGCATATTTTTTTCTGGGTCCGAAATGGAAAAAAGGCATATGTTAGCATGTTGATTTTTTACAAAATCTGACCAGAGGGAAAAATGCTTACAACTCATTTTGTATGTGAAATATGACCAGACTTTCTGCACCAGCATGTTCTCCTGCCTGGAAGGTCCCAAAAAGTCAATTTTTGGCACATTTTTTTTCTGGGTCCAAAATGGAAAAAAAGTCATATGTTAGCATGCTGATTTTTTACAAAATCTGACCTGAGGGAAAAATGTTGAAATGTCATTTTTTAGGTGAAATATGACCAAACCTTCTGCACCAGCATGTTCTCCTGCCTGAGATGGACTCAAAAAGTCACTTGTTAGCATATCTTTTTCTGGGTCCGAAATGGAAACAAAGTCATATGTTAGCATGTTGATTTTTTACAAAATCTGACCAGAGGGAAAAATGCTCAAAACTCATTTTGTAGGTGAAATATGACCAGACCTTCTGCACCAGCATGTTCTCCTGCCTGAGATGGTCCCAAAAAGTCACTTTTTAGCATATTATTTGTCAGGTTTCAAAATGGAAAAAAAGTCATATGTTAGCATGTTGATGTTTTACAAAATCTGACATGAGGGAAAAATGCTCACAACTAATTTTTTTGGTGAAATATGACCAAACCTTCTGCACCAGCATGTTCTCCTGCCTGAGATGGACTCAAAAAGTCACTTTTTTGCATATTTTTTCTGGGTCCAAAATGGAAAAAAAGTCATATGTTAGCATGCTGATTTTTTACAAAATCTGACCTGAGGGAAAAATGTTGAAATCTCATTTTTTAGGTGAAATATGACCAAACCTTCTGCACCAGCATGTTCTCCTGCCTGAGATCGACTCAGAAAGTCACTTTTTGGCATATTATTTGTCAGGTTTCAAAATGGAAAAAAAGTCATATGTTAGCATGTTGATTTTTTACAAAATCTGACCGGAGGGAAAAATGTTTAAATCTCATTTTTTAGGTGAAATATGACCAAACCTTCTGCACCAGCATGTTCTCCTGCCTGAGAAGGTCCCAAAAAGTCACTTTTTAGCATTTTTTTTCGGGGTCCGAAATGGAAACAAAGTCATATGTTAGCATGTTGATTTTTTACAAAATCTGACCGGAAGAAAAGATGCTTGGAACGCATTTCTTAGGTGAAATATGACCAAACCTTTTGCACCAGCATGTTCTCCTGCCTGAGAAGGTCCCAAAAAGTCACTTTTTAGCATATCTTTTTCTGGGTCAGAAATGGAAAAAAAGTCATATGTTAGCATGCTGATTTTTTACAAAATCTGACCGGAAGGAAAGATGCTTGGAATGCATTTCTTATGTGAAATATGACCAAACCTTCTGCACCAGCATGTTCTCCTGCCTGAGAAGGTCCCAAAAAGTCACTTTTTAGCATTTTTTTTCGGGGTCCGAAATGGAAACAAAGTCATATGTTAGCATGTTGATTTTTTACAAAATCTGACCGGAAGGAAAGATGCTTGGAACACATTTCTTAGGTGAAATATGACCAAACCTTCTGCACCAGCATGTTCTCCTGCCTGAGGTGGTCCCAAAAAGTCACTTTTTAGCATATTATTTGTCAGGTTTCAAAATGGAAAAAAAGTCATATGTTAGCATGTTGATTTTTTACAAAATCTGACCGGAAGGAAAGATGCTTGGAATGCATTTCTTATGTGAAATATGACCAAACCTTCTGCACCAGCATGTTCTCCTGCCTGAGAAGGTCCCAAAAAGTCACTTTTTAGCATATTTTTTCGGGGTCCGAAATGGAAACAAAGTCATATGTTAGCATGTTGATTTTTTACAAAATCTGACCGGAAGGAAAGATGCTTGGAATGCATTTTGTAGGTGAAATATGACCAAACCTTCTGCACCAGCATGTTCTCCTGCCTGAGGTGGTCCCAAAAAGTCACTTTTTAGCATATTATTTGTCAGGTTTCAAAATGGAAAAAAAGTCATATGTTAGCATGTTGATTTTTTACAAAATCTGACCAGAGGGAAAAATGCTCACAACTCATTTTGTAGGTGAAATGTGACCAAACCTTCTGCACCAGCATGTTCTCCTGCCTTAGAAGGTCCCAAAAAGTCACTTTTTAGCATATTTTTTTCGGGCTCCGAAATGGAAAAAAAGTCATATGTTAGCATGTTGATTTTTTACAAAATCTGACCGGAAGAAAAGATGCTTGGAACGCATTTCTTAGGTGAAATATGACCAAACCTTCTGCACCAGCATGTTCTCCTGCCTGAGAAGGTCCCAAAAAGTCACTTTTTATTTTTTTTTTTCGGGGTCCGAAATGGAAACAAAGTCATATGTTAGCATGTTGATTTTTTACAAAATCTGACCGGAAGGAAAGATGCTTGGAACGCATTTCTTAGGTGAAATATGACCAAACCTTCTGCACTAGCATGTTCTCCTGCCTGAGAAGGTCCCAAAAAGTCACTTTTTAGAATTTTTTTTCGGGGTCCGAAATGGAAACAAAGTCATATGTTAGCATGTTGATTTTTTACAAAATCTGACCAGAGGGAAAAATGCTTACAACTCATGTTAAAGGTGAAATATGACCAAACCTTCTGCACCAGCATGTTCTCCTGCCTGAGTAGGTCCCAAAAAGTCACTTTTTGGCATATTTTTTTCTGGGTCCGAAATGGAAAAAAGGCATATGTTAGCATGTTGATTTTTTACAAAATCTGACCAGAGGGAAAAATGCTTACAACTCATTTTGTATGTGAAATATGACCAGACTTTCTGCACCAGCATGTTCTCCTGCCTGAGATGGACTCAAAAAGTCACTTTTTGGCATATTTTTTTTCTGGGTCCAAAATGGAAAAAAAGTCATATGTTAGCATGCTGATTTTTTACAAAATCTGACCTGAGGGAAAAATGTTGAAATGTCATTTTTTAGGTGAAATATGACCAAACCTTCTGCACCAGCATGTTCTCCTGCCTGAGATCGACTCAAAAAGTCACTTTTTGGCATATTTTTTTTCTGGGTCAGAAATGGAAAAAAAGTCATATGTTAGCATTGATTTTTTACAAAATCTGATCAGAGGGAAAAATGCTAACAACTCATTTTGTAGGTGAAATATGACCAGACTTTCTGCACCAGCATGTTCTCCTGCCTGAGATGGACTCAAAAAGTCACTTTTTGGCATATTTTTTTTCTGGGTCAGAAATGGAAAAAAAGTCATATGTTAGCATTGATTTTTTACAAAATCTGACCAGAGGGAAAGATGCTCACAACTCATGTTTTAGGTGAAATATGACCAATCCTTCTGCACCGGCATGTTCCCCTGCCTGAGATCGACTCAAAAAGTCACTTTTTAGCATATTTTTTCTGGGTCCAAAATGGAAAAAGAAGTCATATGTTAGCATGTTGATTTTTTACAAAATCTGACCAGAGGGAAAAATGTTGAAATCTCATTTTTTAGGTGAAATTTGACCAAACCTTCTGCACCAGCATGTTCTCCTGCCTGAGATGGACTCAAAAAGTCACTTTTTTGCACATTTTTTCTGGGTCCGAAATGGAAAAAAAGTCATATGTTATCATGTTGATGTTTTACAAAATCTGACCGGAGGGAAAAATGCTTACAACTCATGTTTCAGGTGAAATATGACCACACCTTCTGCACCAGCATGTTCTCCTGCCTGAGAAGGTCCCAAAAGTCACTTTTTTGCATATTTTTTTCTGGGTCCGAAATGGAAAAAAGGCATATGTTACCATGTTGATTTTTTACAAAATCTGACCAGAGGGAAAAATGCTCAAAACTCATTTTTTTGGTGAAATATGACCAGACCTTCTGCACCAGCATGTTCTCCTGCCTGAGATGGACTCAAAAAGTCACTTTTTTCCATATTTTTTCGAGGTCCGAAATGGAAAAAAAGTCATATGTTAGCATGCTGATTTTTTACAAAATCTGGCCTGAGGGAAAAATTGTTGAAATCTCATTTTTTAGGTGAAATATGACCAAACCTTCTGCACCAGCATGTTCTCCTGCCTGAGATCGACTCAAAAAGTCACTTTTTGGCATATTTTTTTTCGGGGTCAGAAATGGAAAAAAAGTCATATGTTAGCATGCTGATTTTTTACAAAATCTGACCGGAAGGAAAGATGCTTGGAACGCATTTCTTATGTGAAATATGACCAAACCTTCTGCACCAGCATGTTCTCCTGCCTGAGAAGGTCCCAAAAAGTCACTTTTTAGCATTTATTTTCGGGGTCCGAATTGGAAAGAAAGTCATATGTTAGCATGTTGATTTTTTATGAAATCTGACCGGAAGGAAAGATGCTTGGAACACATTTCTTAGGTGAAATATGACCAAACCTTCTGCACCAGCATGTTCTCCTGCCTGAGGTGGTCCCAAAAAGTACTTTTTAGCATATTATTTGTCAGGTTTCAAAATGGAAAAAAAGTCATGTGTTAGCATGTTGATTTTTTACAAAATCTGACCAGAGGGAAAAATGCTCACAACTCATTTTGTAGGTGAAATGTGACCAAACCTTCTGCACCAGCATGTTCTCCTGCCTTAGAAGGTCCCAAAAAGTCACTTTTTAGCATATTTTTTTCGGGGTCCGAAATGGAAAAAAAGTCATATGTTAGCATGTTGATTTTTTACAAAATCTGACCGGAAGGAAAGATGCTTGGAACGCATTTCTTAGGTGAAATATGACCAAACCTTCTGCACCAGCATGTTCTCCTGCCTGAGAAGGTCCCAAAAAGTCACTTTTTAGAATTTTTTTTCGGGGTCCGAAATGGAAACAAAGTCATATGTTAGCATGTTGATTTTTTACAAAATCTGACCAGAGGGAAAAATGCTTACAACTCATGTTAAAGGTGAAATATGACCAAACCTTCTGCACCAGCATGTTCTCCTGCCTGAGAAGGTCCCAAAAAGTCACTTTTTGGCATATTTTTTTCTGGGTCCGAAATGGAAAAAAGGCATATGTTAGCATGTTGATTTTTTACAAAATCTGACCAGAGGGAAAAATGCTTACAACTCATTTTGTATGTGAAATATGACCAGACTTTCTGCACCAGCATGTTCTCCTGCCTGGAAGGTCCCAAAAAGTCAATTTTTGGCACATTTTTTTTCTGGGTCCAAAACGGAAAAAAAGTCATATGTTAGCATGCTGATTTTTTACAAAATCTGACCTGAGGGAAAAATGTTGAAATGTCATTTTTTAGGTGAAATATGACCAAACCTTCTGCACCAGCATGTTCTCCTGCCTGAGATCGACTCAAAAAGTCACTTTTTGGCATATTTTTTTTCTGGGTCAGAAATGGAAAAAAAGTCATATGTTAGCATTGATTTTTTACAAAATCTGATCAGAGGGAAAAATGCTAACAACTCATTTTGTAGGTGAAATATGACCAGACTTTCTGCACCAGCATGTTCTCCTGCCTGAGATGGACTCAAAAAGTCACTTTTTGGCATATTTTTTTTCTGGGTCAGAAATGGAAAAAAAGTCATATGTTGGCATTGATTTTTTACAAAATCTGATCAGAGGGAAAAATGCTTACAACTCATTTTGTAGGTGAAATATGACCAAACCTTCTGCACCAGCATGTTCTCCTGCCTTAGAAGGTCCCAAAAAGTCACTTTTTACTATATTTTTTTCGGGGTCCGAAATGGAAAAAAAGTCATATGTTAGCATGTTGATTTTTTACAAAATCTGACCGGAAGGAAAGATGCTTGGAACGCATTTCTTAGGTGAAATATGACCAAACCTTCTGCACCAGCATGTTCTCCTGCCTGAGAAGGTCCCAAAAAGTCACTTTTTATTTTTTTTTTTCGGGGTCCGAAATGGAAACAAAGGCATATGTTAGCATGTTGATTTTTTACAAAATCTGACAGGAGGGAAAAATGCTTACAACTCATGTTAAAGGCGAAATATGACCAAACCTTCTGCACCAGCATGTTCTCCTGCCTGAGATGGTCCCAAAAAGTCACTTTTTAGCATATTATTTGTCAGGTTTCAAAATGGAAAAAAAGTCATATGTTAGCATGTTGATGTTTTACAAAATCTGACCAGAGGGAAAAATGCTTACAACTCATTTTGTAGGTGAAATATGACCAGACTTTCTGCACCAGCATGTTCTCCTGCCTGAGATGGTCCCAAAAAGTCACTTTTTAGCATATTATTTGTCAGGTTTCAAAATGGAGAAAAAGTCATATGTTAGCATGTTGATGTTTTACAAAATCTGACCAGAGGGAAAAATGTTTACAACTCATTTTGTAGGGGAAATATGACCAAACCTTCTGCACCAGCATGTTCTCCTGCCTGGTAAGGTCCCAAAAAGTCACTTTTTTGCATATTTTTTTCTGGGTCTGAAGTGGAAAAAAAGTCATATGTTAGCATGTTGATTTTTTACAAAATCTGACCAGAGGGAAAAATGCTCACAACTCATTTTTTAGGTGAAATATGACCAAACCTTCTGCACCAGCATGTTCTCCTGCCTGAGATGGACTCAAAAAGTCACTTTTTTGCATATTTTTTCCGGGTCCAAAATGGAAAAAAAGTCATATGTTAGCATGCTGATTTTTTACAAAATCTGGCCTTAGGGAAAAATGTTGAAATCTCATTTTTTAGGTGAAATATGACCAAACCTTCTGCACCAGCATGTTCTCCTACCTGAGATGGACTCAAAAAGTCACTTTTTTGCATATTTTTTTCTGGGTCCAAAATGGAAAAAAAGTCATATGTTAGCATGCTGATTTTTTACAAAATCTGGCCTCAGGGAAAAATGTTGAAATCTCATTTTTTAGGTGAAATATGACCAAACCTTCTGCACCAGCATGTTCTCCTGCCTGAGATCGACTCAAAAAGTCACTTTTTGGCATATTTTTTTTCTGGGTCAGAAATGGAAACAAAGTCATATGTTAGCATGTTGATTTTTTACAAAATCTGACCAGAGGGAAAAATGCTCACAACTCATGTTTAAGGTGAAATATGACCAAACCTTCTGCACCAGCATGTTCTCCTGCCTGAGAAGGTCCCAAAAAGTCACTTTTTGGCATATTTTTTTCTGGGTCCGAAATGGAAAAAAGGCATATGTTAGCATGTTGATTTTTTACAAAATCTGACCAGAGGGAAAA
The DNA here is from genome assembly GCA_037902135.1 of Cetoscarus ocellatus. Taxonomy (NCBI): domain Eukaryota; kingdom Metazoa; phylum Chordata; class Actinopteri; order Labriformes; family Labridae; genus Cetoscarus; species Cetoscarus ocellatus. Next base: position 66,011 of record JBAMNC010000020.1, on the reverse strand, counting down.
ATGCTCACAACTCATGTTTAAGGTGAAATATGACCAGACCTTCTGCACCAGCATGTTCTCCTGCCTGAGATGGTCCCAAAAAGTCGCTTTTTTGCATATTATTTGTCAGGTTTCAAAATGGAGAAAAAGTCATATGTTAGCATGTTGATGTTTTATAAAATCTGACCAGAGGGAAAAATGCTTACAACTCATTCTTTAGGTGAAATATGACCAAACCTTCTGCACCAGCATGTTCTCCTGCCTGGTAAGGTCCCAAAAAGTCACTTTTTAGCATATTTTTTTCGGGGTCCGAAATGGAAACAAAGTCATATGTTAGCATGTTGATTTTTTACAAAATCTGACCAGAGGGAAAGATGCTTGGAACGCATTTCTTAGGTGAAATATGACCAAACCTTCTGCACCAGCATGTTCTCCTGCCTGAGAAGGTCCCAAAAAGTCACTTTTTGGCATATTTTTTTCTGGGTCCGAAATGGAAACAAAGTCATATGTTAGCATGTTGATTTTTTACAAAATCTGACCAGAGGGAAAGATGCTTGAAACGCATCTCTTAGGTGAAATATGACCAAACCTTCTGCACCAGCATGTTCTCCTGCCTGAGAAGGTCCCAAAAAGTCACTTTTTAGCATATTATTTGTCAGGTTTCAAAAGGGAAAAAAAGTCATGTGTTAGCATGTTGATTTTTTACAAAATCTGACCGGAGGGAAAAATGCTCACAATTCATTTTGTAGGTGAAATGTGACCAAACCTTCTGCACCAGCCTGTTCTCCTGCCTTAGAAGGTCCCAAAAAGTCACTTTTTTGCATATTTTTTTCTGGGTCTGAAGTGGAAAAAAAGTCATATGTTAGCATGTTGATTTTTTACAAAATCTGACCGGAAGAAAAGATGCTTGGAACGCATTTCTTAGGTGAAATATGACCAAACCTTCTGCACCAGCATGTTCTCCTGCCTGAGAAGGTCCCAAAAAGTCACTTTTTATTTTTTTTTTTCGGGGTCCGAAATGGAAACAAAGTCATATGTTAGCATGTTGATTTTTTACAAAATCTGACTGGAAGGAAAGATGCTTGGAACGCATTTCTTAGGTGAAATATGACCAAACCTTCTGCACCAGCATGTTCTCCTGCCTGAGAAGGTCCCAAAAAGTCACTTTTTAGAATTTTTTTTCGGGGTCCGAAATGGAAACAAAGTCATATGTTAGCATGTTGATTTTTTACAAAATCTGACCAGAGGGAAAAATGCTTACAACTCATGTTAAAGGTGAAATATTACCAAACCTTCTGCACCAGCATGTTCTCCTGCCTGAGAAGGTCCCAAAAAGTCACTTTTTGGCATATTTTTTTCTGGGTCCGAAATGGAAAAAAGGCATATGTTAGCATGTTGATTTTTTACAAAATCTGACCAGAGGGAAAAATGCTTACAACTCATTTTGTAGGTGAAATATGACCAGACTTTCTGCACCAGCATGTTCTCCTACCTGAGATGGACTCAAAAAGTCACTTTTTTGCATATTTTTTTCTGGGTCCAAAATGGAAAAAAAGTCATATGTTAGCATGCTGATTTTTTACAAAATCTGACCGGAGGGAAAAATGTTGAAATCTGATTTTTTAGGTGAAATTTGACCAAACCTTCTGCACCAGCATGTTCTCCTGCCTGAGATCGACTCAAAAAGTCACTTTTTGGCATATTTTTTTTTCTGGGTCAGAAATGGAAACAAAGTCATATGTTAGCATGTTGATTTTTTACAAAATCTGACCAGAGGGAAAAATGCTTACAACTCATTTTTTAGGTGAAATATGACCAAACCTTCTGCACCAGCATGTTCTCCTGCCTGAGAAGGTCCCAAAAAGTCACTTTTTTGCATATTTTTTTCGGGGTCCGAAATGGAAACAAAGTCATATGTTAGCATGTTGATTTTTTACAAAATCTGACTGGAAGGAAAGATGCTTGGAACGCATTTCTTAGGTGAAATATGACCAAACCTTTTGCACCAGCATGTTCTCCTGCCTGAGAAGGTCCCAAAAAGTCACTTTTTGGCATATTTTTTTCTGGGTCCGAAATGGAAAAAAGGCATATGTTAGCATGTTGATTTTTTACAAAATCTGACCAGAGGGTAAAATGCTTACAACTCATTTTGTAGGTGAAATATGACCAGACCTTCTGCACCAGCATGTTCTCCTGCCTGAGATGGTCCCAAAAAGTCACTTTTTAGCATATTATTTGTCAGGTTTCAAAATGGAGAAAAAGTCATATGTTAGCATGTTGATGTTTTATAAAATCTGACCAGAGGGAAAAATGCTTACAACTCATTTTTTAGGTGAAATATGACCAAACCTTCTGCACCAGCATGTTCTCCTGCCTGGTAAGGTCCCAAAAAGTCACTTTTTAGCATATTTTTTTCGGGGTCCGAAATGTAAAAAAGGCATATGTTAGCATGTTGATTTTTTACAAAATCTGACCAGAGGGAAAAATGCTCACAACTCATGTTTAAGGTGAAATATGACCAAACCTTCTGCACCAGCATGTTCTCCTGCCTGAGAAGGTCCCAAAAAGTCACTTTTTGGCATATTTTTTTTCTGGGTCCAAAATGGAAACAAAGTCATATGTTAGCATGTTGATTTTTTACAAAATCTGACCAGAGGGAAAAATGCTCACAACTCATTTTGTAGGTGAAATATGACCAACCTTCTGCACCAGCATGTTCTCCTGCCTGAGATCGACTCAAAAAGTCACTTTTTGGCATATTTTTTTTCTGGGTCAGAAATGGAAACAAAGTCATATGTTAGCATGTTGATTTTTTACAAAATCTGACCAGAGGGAAAAATGCTCACAACTCATGTTTAAGGTGAAATATGACCAAACCTTCTGCACCAGCATGTTCTCCTGCCTGAGAAGGTCCCAAAAAGTCACTTTTTAGCATATTTTTTTCGGGGTCCAAAATGGAAAAAAGTCATATGTTAGCATGTTGATTTTTTACAAAATCTGACCGGAGGGAAAAATGCTTACAACTCATGTTAAAGGTGAAATATGACCAAACCTTCTGCACCAGCATGTTCTCCTGCCTGAGAAGGTCCCAAAAAGTCACTTTTTAGCATATTTTTTTCGGGGTCCGAAATGGAAAAAAAGTCATATGTTAGCATGTTGATTTTTTACAAAATCTGACCGGAAGGAAAGATGCTTGGAACGCATTTCTTAGGTGAAATATGACCAAACCTTCTGCACCAGCATGTTCTCCTGCCTGAGAAGGTCCCAAAAAGTCACTTTTTAGCATATTTTTTTCTGGGTCCGAAGTGGAAAAAAAGTCATATGGTAGCATGTTGATTTTTTACAAAATCTGACCAGAGGGAAAAATGCTTACAACTCATTTTTTAGGTGAAATATGACCAGACCTTCTGCACCAGCATGTTCTCCTGCCTGAGAAGGTCCCAAAAAGTCACTTTTTAGCATATTATTTGTCAGGTTTCAAAATGGAAAAAAAGCTTGGAATGCATTTTTAGGTGAAAAAGAAATACAGTTTTGGAAAATTGTTCAGCATTCAAATGCACAGTTATTTCTTTTTAAGTATTGAAAGGCATTTAGTTTCTACCTTGAGACTTATCCGTTTCCCCTTTAAGTTGTATTCATATTCTATACGGCTAAATGATATATTACTTAAATAAAAGAGCAGAGACCAGGCATAAAATTCAAACATCTTTATATCAATTCCAGCAAAAATACAAAGTTCTTAACATAAAGATGTTTCATTCTTGGGATTACCACAAATAAAGCAGTTTTTCTTTCTAATATACAAAAATCAAAATATTTAAATAGCAATTGTAAAGAATAAACATGTTCAAGTCTGGTATTTGGTGGGCTGTTTGAGATTTGCTAAATACATGAGCCTACATGAAGTTCTTAAATAACAATAAAAACATGACAAACATGTTTTTTCCATTTTCGGGTGTCTTACCCTCTAAAGAGAAAAATAACAATAATAAAAAAAGTATAACACTGAGCTAAAAATTGTATGCTTTCCTTTGACAACACATTAATGCAGGTTACTACTGTGGAAGGAAAATGACTTCACATTATGAGAACATCAGCCAGATAGTCCATGACAATAAAATAATATAATAATAAAACTGCAACACACTTGAAAACACAAATCATACGTAGGATTACAATATTCCAAAATGTCTATCCTCTGAAGAACAATGGACAAAGAGGTCATACTTTTTTTTTTTATCTTAACAACAAACTCAAAACGATTTTGAGGCTTTTGCCGTTTTGAAAAATTGTGGTACAAAAGCCAAATTTCAAAATAATCTACTATTTTTGGGGTGTACGCATAAAGTCTGAGATACATTAAGAAATTCTAAAAAAAAATTGACATAAATTAGGTCCTTGGTTTCAGTTCTGGGAAGGCTATATCTAACAAAAACTTGCACAAACTGTCTCAACATTTAAGACATTTGAGACATGGAGAAAGACCTCAAAGATAAGTTTCCATTGAGAGAAGACATCGATGGATGTAGCAGACAGGAAGGACTACAGAAGTATACAATAAGGATGAATGACCCAAAACAACAAAAACTTGCATCATGACACAAACAGGACATTAGCTTGTTTCATTTGTTTGACTTCACATCTAAAACAACATAAAACAATTTAATGGTAATTCTCAGAAAGCGGGCATGAAAACCAGCCTATAGGGATATACAGTTGAAGCATGACACATATACCATGTTGATCAAGAAATATCATCACTCCAGAGCAAACAAATGTCCACCGCCTCTTTAAGAATAGAAAGCTGCAATAACTAAAGGGGCAGGAGTTTTCACATTTTGCACATTCTATATTTTTACACTTCATAAATAAGGCACCTGGTCACAACAGTCACATATTCACAATGTTGTGATTGGAAGACAGGCTGGAGATACAAGCTGCCTGCATACTGTCAGTAAGGGTTTCCAAAAGCTGTTCTTCCGTCACATAGCAAGCTCTCAGTGCATGCCATCATCTAAAAAAATAATTACATATACAATGGAGATAATGAAGGAATCATACGCTACCTTGATGACTGCATCAGTCTGCAATATTAGCTATCTGAACTTTAAATTATAGGTTTGATAGGCTATTTTTTTATCTCCAGCTGTGTCATTTAGTGCTACAACATACACTCAATTATAACTTAATTAGATTCACTTGCTGGGCGGTGCATGAACAATTATGTTAGTCGGGCAATCACATGGCAGCAATCAATTAATTTAGGCCATTAGACAAGGTCGAGACGATGTGCTCAAGTTCAAACGGGCATCAGAATGTCAGAAAGGTTATCCCAGTGACTTTGAACACACATGGGTGTTAAAGAAAGGTGTGAAACATTGTTCAGCCTATTGAAATTGCAAATACTATGTTTTCTGCAAACAAGGCATGAGTTTCTTTTGTGAGTTTTGCTGTCCCAAACAGCGTCAAAGTTTTTGATCTTTGACATGATCACAAAGACTAACACACACCTTTTTAAGTTTTATCACTGATGCTGCAGGAGAATGAAATTTGACGGGGGCCTTTGTGCTCAATCTGCAGCAGCAGCCATATTGCGAAGACAGACTCAAACTAACCTTAGACGGGCACAGGCATTGAGCCTCCGAACAAACCACAACACTGCTTAGACTAGCATTAGTGTCAGCCATGGCCCTAAAAATCACATGAAGTGGATCCTTGATGAAATAATCTGACCTTGCAAAGCAGCTGGATTTGCCAAATTCCATGTCTGTCCTCGGGCAGATCCTGCAGATCTTGCAAAACTTCGAGCGGAAACAGTTGTTCTTGCTCAGAAAATGGCTTGGCAAGGCTGATAAGAATCTTTTTAAAGCTAAAGAGGTGGTAGCAATGAGAGTGGTATAGTTGGCTGGAGGCTGGACAAGACTGCAAGCCTTTGACTGCCCTGTAATGAATGTGACAGACAAAATATGTATTAAATTACCTCTGACTCCAAATCACTTCCTATGCCTAGATTGATTTGCAAATATCCCACAGGTATGAGTTAAAGTCCATTTGGTGTGGCCAGTTAAAAACAACCTTAACCAGGCTGTTAATTTCCATTATAAAAAAGTGGCCTCTCAAAATTAGGCATATGCGGCTCCAGCTGCAACCAAACAGCCTCAAGGGGGCACTCAGTGAACTGCCGTTTTTGCACTTGGTTTCATCTCCCAACACTGGAGCTTGACCCCTTGGTTCAAAGTCAATGAAATCCTGATTTTTTCCTTTCTGCTATTGAACTTTTTGGACTACAGCAGGATAGTTTTGAACATGTCTACACACCCAATGCATTGGTTGCTGTCATGCAACTGGCTGATTTGATATTTGCATGTATGAACAGTTGAACAAGTGTACCTCATAAAGTAATCACTGAGTGCAAAACCAGACAGAAACTGCACCTGCAAGATATTATGTGGGACTTGTGTAGTCCATACAAAAAGAGCGATTGCTCTGCAAAATTTCAGTCACATTTGCATTTTCACACTGAATCTTTATAAAAACATAAATCCTTTTTTTCAAAATCTGTTTCTTCTTCACAACCTCACCGAATAAAAAAGGTGTCCTCAAAGGTGAGTCGAAAGTAGATGCATCTGTTCCTTCTGAAAATATTGCAGATAAAAATAAAATAACAAAATAAAGATGATCTCTCCCTACCACTCCTTTCTATCTTGTCCTGGTACGCTTAGCTGGGGTCTCAGAAAGCTGCTGAGTTTTCTTAGCTGATGTCTTAGTTGAGCTGCGTGGTGGTGAGGCTGGTCGGTTCCTCTTTGCTGGAGACTTTACAGCTCCACTTCTTGTCACTGTGGGTTTGTCGGCTTTTTTGACTAATTTTGGTGATGCAGTTTGGGATTTTGACTGGGTTTGGGTCATTGACTTTGAGCTTCTCTTTAAAGCAGGACTTGTGCTACCACTGGCAGGGACCACTGTCTCCATTTTCCGCTGCGATCTTGTTAGTACCTGGTCTGGTAACACTGGAACCATGCTCTGACGTGGGGTTTGAACAGTGTCCTCTGGCATTTTGCTTTCAACAACTGCACCTTGATATGGCTCACTGGTTTGGGTTTTTGCAGCATTAATTTTACTTACAGTGGGCTGTTCCAGCTTGACCCTCTCTGTTTCCATTTGCTTTTTACTATCAACTTCTGGTGTTTTGACTACATTGTGATCAGGCATTTTAGGAGATGCCAGGCGTAGAGAACTTCTCTTAGGCATTTCTTTTCTAATTGTTTCTTTTGAAGCTTTAACGCTGCTCTGGGCCTTCACTACCTTCTCTTGGACAGGTTGCTTTGTGTTTTGTTTGTCTTCCTGGTCTTGAACCAGCTGCTTTGTAAACTGGTCTTCTTGCTTGTCTTGAACTGGTTGTTTTGAGGATATGTCTGCCTCATCTTGAACAGGTTGCTTTGAAAGATGTCTGTCTGCCTGCTTGTCTTGAACAGGTTGCTCTGTGATGTTTTGGTCTGCCTTGTCTTGAACAGGTTGCTTTGTGGTTTTGATAGTCTTGTCTTGAACAGATTGCTTTGAAGATTTTTCAGTCTGGTCTTGAACAGGTTGCTTTGTGGGCTTTTTATCTACCTTGTCTTTAGCAGATGTCTTTGAGGTTGTGTCTGCTTTGTCTTGAACATTCTGTTTTGCAGGTCTTTTGTCTGTCTTGTCTTGAGCAGGTTGTTTTGTCGTTTTGTCTGCCTTGTCTTGAACAGGTTTCTTTGTTGGCTTTTTGTCTATTTTGTTTTGAACAGGCTGCCTTGTGGGCTTTTTGTCTATCTTGTCATGAACAGGTTGCTTTGTGGGCTTTTTGTCTACCTTGTCTTGAACAGGTTGCTTTGTTGGCTTTTTGTCTGCCTTATCTTGAACAGGTTGCTTAGTGATCTTTTTGTCTGCCTTATCTTGAACAGGTTGCTTTGTGGTGCCTAGGTCTACCTTGTCTTGAACGGGCTGCTTTGAAGTTGTGTCTGCTTTATCTTGAACAGGTGGCTTTTTGTCTACCTTGTCCTTAGTGGGTTGCTTTGTGGGCTTTCTGTCAACTTTGTCTTGAACAGGTTGCTTTGTGAGTTTTTTGTCTGCCTTGTCTTGAACAAGTTGCTTTTTGGCCTTTTTGTCTGACAATATTTTCCTCTTTTCTATTTTAGCCGCTGACTCTTTTATTTGTTTGCAGATAGGTTGCTGTGATTTTTGTGCCTTTTGGGATGGTCGGAGAAGTGACTTGGCAGTAGGCTTCGTAGTAGTTAATCTTTTCAAATTGTTGTTTTTCAAGGTTTTTGAGGCCTTGCTTAGTCTTTCATTGGTTTGCTGAACCTGCATTTTCTCTCTGATATTTGAATATTTCCTCAAGATTCTTGCACTTGCAGGATTCTTAGACTTACCAGAGGATTTCTGAGATTCACTGATCTGAACGGTAGCTGCAGCAGAGGCTTTTGATTTCATCATAGTAGGACCTGTACTAGGAAGTTCTCTTTTTTCTTTCCCTTTGACAATGATTGACTCTTGTTCCAATGCTTTTGCAATCAGTTTTTGGCTCTTGGGATTGCTCTTAACAGGCGAGGCAATAGCAAACTTTTTCAAATGTTTCTTTAAGCGCTCTGCCTGTAAGCTTGGAAATACCCCTTGAGAGGTTCCTGAAACACTAGACGAGCTATGGAAACAAAGCTGAGTTTCTGATGGAAGGCGTGTATTAACCTTCTTGACAATGACAAGGGACTTGGTTTCTGTTGATTCAAGGAACCAGCGACATATACTGGTGAGATTGAAACCTTTCATGAATAGCATTTGAACTGGTGAATACCTCTGGTGCTCCAAAGACTTTGGTTTTTTAGTCCTGCGTTTACTCTTCCATATTGCTGCCTGTCTGTCTGCCTTGTTTTTGTGTTTTATCACTGGCTGGCCATCTTTGTCCATTTGTACCCAACCTCTTTGCATCTTATCATACTTGAGGTTCAGATTTGAAATGAGGTGTTGGTTTTCCTCTCCATTCAGGGTCTCAAAGAATTTGTTTGCTTGCTTGGGGGGCTCATGTCTTGTAGTGGCAGGGATGGATGAGCGATGTGGCAAATCAGATGTGACAGGTACTGGAGGGGACTTCTCTGGACCTTTGGTTATTCTTTCTGGCATTATTCTAACAGGAGAGGCTACTTCACTTTGTTTTTCAGCTACAGTAACTGCACAGTTAGAAGGCGAAGCCAATCTCTGTGATCTCAAAGCTAATTTCTTATTGTCCTCTAGTGTGTGAGGAGTAGGTTGTTGGGATGCTGCAATCTTGCTTCTCTCACTCCTTAATGGCATTCTTGTAGGTCTGTCAGAAGAACTATCATCTCCACTTGCAGACCAGTCTTCCAGGGTTGCTACTTTAGGGTCCATTTTCAAAGCCTCTACTTCTGTTCGATGAACACGCCGACTTTTTACTGCTATGGATTGTGATGGCATTTCAGTCTTTGCAGGACTTTGATTTTCTAACACACTAGATTCCAAACTTGGTTGCAGTTTCTCCTTCTTTTCCTCTGTTATGGTCTTTGTTGACCTTATTTCATCCTTTAAAACACTTTCTTCTTCTAATGGATTGGATTCCTCACTGTTTAGTTGCTGCTTCTTATTGCCCTCTTCTACCACCATTGCTGACCTAAGTTTCTGTCTCGCTTGTGATCTATCTTCTATGTTGTGTGTTTGTACATCCTTAAAAGCTGTCACTTCCTGCTGGATTTTCTCAGTGTTCAATTCTACAGTTATCTCCTGGTCTTTGTTTTCTTGGGACTGTTCATAATCCTGTGACCCATCGTCTACATGGTCCTTTTGTACATCCTTAGAAGCTGTCGTTTCCAGCAGAATTTTCTCAGTGTTCAATTCAACAGTTGTCTCCTGGTCATTGTTTTCTTGGGACTGTTCACTGGCTGGTGGTGAACTGACTTGTGGAGCAGAAAAAGATGGTGCAGAAGAATGGGGGACGAGGGTCAGGTCCTCTGTAGATGGAGAATGGGTAGTTGCAGCAAGCTTTGGCATTGAAATGGAAAGGTCATTATTTGTTGTGGGTGTTGATGCCTGAGATTCCACTGGCTTCTGGCTTACTGATCTGACTTGTGGATCAGAAATAGATGCTGAAGAAGAATGAGGGACCGGGGTTGGGTTCTCTGTAGTTGAAGGGGTAAAGGCAATTGTAGTGAGTTCTAGCACTGAAATGGATGGGTCATTATTTGATGTGGGTGGTGTTGTCTGAGATTCAACTGGCTTCTGGCTTGCCGATCTAAGTTTCCGTTTGGACTCCATGCTCTGAGATTGGCCATCAAGCTGATCAGAGCAGACGAGCACACTATCCGGACCCAATTGAGTTTTCTTTTGTTTATTAGTTTGTTTCAACTTTGAGGGAGTTTCAGATGTTGGGCTAGATGTGGGAGAAGGTTCTTTCACTTGGTCAGTTACAGGAGACATCTCAATATATTTCTCAGGTGTTTCAGGTAGATGTTTCTCGTCATTTTTGTCTTCAGCGGTTAAACCAGAGATTGGATCAACAAGATTCTTCTTGTTGGAGCTCCTGGTTTTCACTGGTGTCTGATTGGGTGATATGCTACTGCCAGACCTACGCCGCAAACTTCTGTCACTGGCTGATACAGGTCTTCCATTAACATAACCTACAACAACATCTTCAGTGTGTCGCAATCGTTTTGGCAGAGAAACAACAGTGCCCTTTTTCCTTCGCCAAGGAGGTAATTCCTTTAAGAGTGAATCAAGTGTCTTGGAAGACAAGTCATAGCCACTATCATCTTCATCACCACCTTCTGTCTCTGAAACAACACTGTCAACTGCTTCTGAAGTTTTTATATCTGGCTCTTCTGTCATCAGCTGTTTTTCTGAACCGACAGCTACTGGCTTTTCTGTCCCTTCAGTATTGTCACTGAGTGTTTGTGTGTCTGACTTTTCTGTAAATTCAGTATCTTCACTGTGTATCTGCATCTCTAATTTTTCTCTAACTTCAGGTTTGTCATAACATGCCTGTAAATCTGATTTTTCAACAACTTCAGCAGTGTCTTTGTGTGTCAGTGTCTCTGGCTTTTCTAGGACTTCGGTTTTATCATTGTGTGACTGTGTCACTGGCTTTTCTGTGACTTCAGTACCATGATTGTGAGTCTGCGTCTCTTGCTTTTCTTGGACTTCAGTTTGATCATTATGTGTCTGTATTTCTGGCTTTTCTGTCACTTCAGCATCCATATTTTGTGTCGGTGTCTCTGGCCTTTCTGAAACTTCAGTGTTTTCGTTGTGTGTCTGTGTTACTAGCTTCTCTGTGACTTCAGTGTCAGGATTGTGTTTAAGTGTCTCTTGCCACATTTCTTTAGGTTGCTCATCTCTTTCCTTCACTATTTTTCTCTCCTCTGTTTCTGTCTCTTCCTCCACTTGATGCATTGGTTCTGTGATGCTTATCTGCTCGACAATAGACTCACTAGTAAGACCCTCATCTAATGGAAGCCTGGGCTCAGGCTCCTTTACAATAGTTCCCTCTATCTTTTCATTGACTGTTTCTGCTACCATTTGCTTAGTATTTTCATGAATCTCCTCTTTAGGCTCAGGCACCACATCTTTTTCTGCTTCAGATGCCACCTGACCAAAACTTTCTTCACATCCTGTTGTCGTCCCTGAAACTGCGGGTATATGCTCCTCTACATCTGTGTTGAAATCAGTTTCTGTGCTCTCAGAGGGTAATCTTTCTAAAGATAGAAGAACAGGCTGTCCCATGTTTTGACTTTGACCTGTCTGACTTGTTTCAACTACAATATCTACTTCACTGGCTGCTACCTCCACTGTATCTTCTGTACCTGGTATCACACTCTCATCTGATTGTTCAGTGGACATTTGTTGGATCATTGTCTCTGTGCAAGCTCCAGCAAAAGGCATATCCACAGGTGGAACACCTTCAGGCTTTGAAAGTACTTGTTTTGGGGCGAGTGTCATCAGTTCTGGCATTGGATTGTGACAGTTACCCCTCCCAGCTAAAGTACGAACAGTCTTTAACTCCCAAACTTCACCTGAATACATGTGTCCCCTGGTGCTTTTCCTAGCATTGCGACGAGGGACCATGCCGCTATGCCTCTTTTTGAAACACTCTGTGATTGGTTTGTCAATAAAAACAATGTCACAGCGGCCGAGATCAGGGTCAACTAATGTTTTGTAGGCAGAGTCCCTGATCTGATGTTCAGGGGATGCCCGAATGGTCTTCCTGGCTGTCCGTGGAGAGTCTGGAGGAATGGTCATATGAACTGAATACAGTTTTGTGGGTGAATCTTTGGCATGCCTTAGAGTCTCTTTCTGCCTAGCTTGATGTATGTTGCTAGATTGACTGTGTCTTTTATTAGAAGAGCTGAGTCTAGCACTGTGAGTCTCAGTTCTGTTGTGTAAATCTGAGTTACACTCTCTGTCCTCAGAAGTGTCAGAGAGAGGTGATAGAGAGGTGTTGAGCACATATGACAACCTCTTACCAGCAGCAGCATTGCTTGTCATGATTTTCAGTCTTAGAGGTGCGTGATCACTATGATGCTTGTTCTCCGAGTCAACCGGATTGGCATTGGGGGTGACGGAAGTAGGGTTACTCCCCAACCCAGAGCTGCAAGGATCCAGGGTAGGGCTAGCAGCAATAGATGTTTTCAGCGATGCCACCTTCTCTGGAACATTCTTTGTTGCACAGCTGCCTCGGATGGAATGGGACATATCCTGGACCTCTGATTTGGGGGTGGATTCGCTGGGTAACTCTCCCAGTGACTTCTCAGAGGTGACCGAGCTTGTCATGGAACAGGTAGTTCCCTGTATCCCAGAGGTAGAGATGGAGTCTTGGTGTGGACTGGGAGATGCAAGTGCTTTGACCTCTGTCTGCAGGAAACCTATTGCATCTACTATCTGCCTCTGATGGTGGCGACAGAGCTTGGCCATGAACTGTTCCAGCGTGGAGGAGGACTGTAGGTCTTTTGCCTTTGAAATACGAAAGTCTGAAGACTCACTAAAAAGAAAAAGAAAAGACGTAGTTTGTAAATCAAGATCGGTAATCACTGCTTTATGCAATTCAATGGCATCTCAGTTTTACATTGACGAAGGTGAACATTACTTTCTAAATAAGTCTGGAGGAGCTAAATATCTGGTAATGAAATAAATCACCAATGCATTACAGTTTCCAACAATGCATATTTATTAGAAGAATAGGTGATTTTTAAAGTGAATCTTTCAGCCAGTGAACAATTGTTACAACTAATACATCTTTCTTCTTGACACAGTAATGATTTTTGTTACAGTATACATCGAGAACCATGCACAACACAATTAGTAATGGTGGCTCACTTTGATTAAACAGATCACATATTAATAACTTGAAAGAGCAGTACAAGAGGGGGAAATATTAATTACATACTTTTGTCAAGTTCTAATGCATTTTTTTAACAAGTGCATAAGGTGACATTTACGTACAAGTGCTCAACATTTTTGACAAATAAATAAATTGAAATTGAAATCAAGCATTAATAAACATATGCTAAATAAGATGTTCAATTGGGAGGTTTTGTTTGGGCCAATAAAAATTTGATTGATCAGTCAATAGGGGGCTGGCATGTTTTCTTATATTTGGTTCAAGATTTTTAAGTGAGGTAGGCATATTACAAACTCTCCAATACCTTTGGAGAACTTATACCATCACATTATGCAAGAAATATATTACCTTATAGCTCTGAAAAGCTCAACTCTTTGTAAAACATAAGTCCCATCAAGGCAATGCTGAACTTTGACAAGAAACGCATTGAGCAGGGACATGATGCCGTATGAATATTCCTGAGGTTACATGTCAAAAGGCTGTGTTGTATAACAATAAATAGAAATACCCTCTCCTTTAGTTTGTACTATTAAGATTCATGTGCAGACAACAGATTAAAGAAAATGTCAAATTCTTTGTTGACTATGATCTATATAAATACAATCAGAGGCAATATCATTGTGTATGAATGTGTTGATACAACCTTACAAATTGTTTATACCTTGGTATGACTGTAGCAACTGAAGTATGCAACTTTTCTACTCTTTATATTTTAGTGTCAGCGAAGGACTCATTCAAAATGCATCTTTGTGGCATGATAATTACATCTGTTAAATTTTGCTTTCCCTATGAATGTTGCAAAGGCCTACTGGGAAGGAGATCCCCTCCTCTGTGCCATCTTTGGAGGTAGTAAGAGGCAGCACAGGGCAAGAAAAGGATAAACAGTCACCAGGAAGGCTCAGCACAGCATATTTATGAATATGTGAAGCTCCCTCTGCACTTTGCTCAGCTGCTTCTGCAATTCAGTCACCACAGATCAACATAGAGTGATGCCAGTGTTTTCCATTGCAAATCAATTTGAATAATCAAAGTTGTAATGATGGCACTGCTTTGTGATGGTGCTATTACAGAAATTCACTTAGCAAAGGACCTAAGATGTTGGAAAATAGTGTAAAACATGCTTTGAGTCTTAACTTGGGTGTGCTGCGAGTTGCCGGTGATGTAGGTGACTGTAATAGATCAAACCAGTCAAGGGACTTTTATCAACTTCAAATTGTTAACAAGGGATACATTGATTAGCTTCAATGAGGTAACGAGTTGTATTACAGAAGGGCAACACAGCAAGTGGAAAAGTTGCTAGTTTCAGTTGCCATATTACAACTACACAATTGTCACACTCAGTGAGAAAAGTAAGGAAAACTGTTGAAAATATTGGATCATGACCATTTCATATCATAAAATATAATTTTTTTTATTTCACAATGTGCTCACAAAGAAACTAAACCATAAACAAATTAGAGTAAATTTCCCTTGGTCAACATATTACCTTCGGAGAGGTTATATTGACGTTCATTGTGTAATAAAGTATAAAAATAACACAAAATAGGTGTCTGTTTTCTAAATAGCACACCGCAATATCTGCAATGAAATCCTTTTAGTTTCAAAAATAAATGTCAGATGTAATAAAAATAACCATTTCCACAAATGGAACCTGACTATTTTATTTGCTTAATTAACTGACTTCACATCCCTGGTGGTAAGGTCTATGGAGTAAGATGAGGTACCTGAAGAAATAATTGTATCTTCCCTGAGGGTTAAGCTTTCTCTCTTTTGATTTAGCATTACAATAAAGAACTGACACAAAGCACATGCCTTCTTCTCCCAGGAGAATGAATTAAACAATCCAACAAGCAAAATCAAACCATATGACAACTTATTTCCACAACAGCTAACAAGCACGCTTACAATGATGTGTTAACTTATCCACAACGTTTATATATGGAGTATTACCTCTATAAATTATCTGGCAATTACAAACTACTGCATGAGACTTATCACATGTCTTAAAATGAACCTTAAATAAGAATCTGACCTGGTTAAAGATATTCCAGGTTCACAGTTACTCTACCTGAAACATTATTGACTTTACAGTAAACACACCAACACTTCACAATTTTCAATAAAACATCCTCAAAGATAACCATCACCCTACACATCTAACTTTCACTACCAAATATCATCAAGAAAAATCATGCAATATTTCCCCTTTATCATTCCTGCATTAATCATACCTGGTTTATCAAACATACAAAGTCTGTACATTGTTTTTTTATGGAGAGGAAATTAGCTGAAACTTACATCTTTCCAGATGTGTTAAAACATTGGCTTTATATGTTTGAGGACCTATTGAGCAAAAGGCTCTTAACTTTTATCACAAATAATTAGATCACCTGTAATGTTA
Organism: Cetoscarus ocellatus; assembly: GCA_037902135.1. Classification (NCBI taxonomy): domain Eukaryota; kingdom Metazoa; phylum Chordata; class Actinopteri; order Labriformes; family Labridae; genus Cetoscarus; species Cetoscarus ocellatus. Next base: position 50,268 of record JBAMNC010000020.1, on the reverse strand, counting down.
TCTCTTCCCATATATCATGTAAGCAGTTAAATATACATTTTTATCATCTGATACTAGTTTACAAATACTTGTGATTAATTTTTTGTTTCATTAAAGCCATTTACATTCAAGGTTACTTAAGTGGTGATGAAATCATGGCTTCATACATATCGATTAATAAATACTGCACTAATAAAATAAATCCAAAATATATTAATTTATGGTTTATAAAACAGAGGTTGACTTTCCCCAATTTTAGCATAAAGCAAACTCTGTAAAGTCTGGAACTTCAAAATCACTTAGTTAACTTCTGTTCCCGCCACCCTAAGAGCCCGTTAAAGAAAAGAATATAAACAAACATTAAATAGATCACAGTGTAATGACATACACTGGACACACTGAAATATTTACATTTGGTTAAATAATGATCATAATCTCAACAGTACTGTATGTTATCATAATGACAGCTCTTTCTGTGAGCCATTTACCCCAACTCTAAGGATTTGACCATTAACTGCATGTTGTGTGCATTTCAAATTGCTACAGAAAACCTTGAAGTTAACAGTGAATCATGATATGGTTTTCCAGATGAGGTAGTTGACTATAGGATCTGCTACAACTGACGATGAGGAAGGCAAAATTATGATTTGCCTTTTAATAAATCCAGTTAAGTGTTTGATAAATTATTGAAATGCATGGAACCCTTTGAATAAAAACAAAGTATGACTCTTGTGAAATGCTGGATGATTGTCAATGCATAACACATATGTATTAAAAATGTAGTTTAAAAAAAAAACAAATAAATAATAACTTTAATTTTTTGTTGGACAGTCCATGTCTACAAATAATATGGATATAGAATAGAGAATCCTAAATGATGAAGACTTTAGGCTGTAATTGTAGCAAATGTGAACCATACTTAAAAAAATGTGTCTGCATTCAGAGCAAGAAGTTGAGCCATTTGAGAGAATTTTATAAAAAAAAAAAAAAAAAAGACAACTATAATGATGCTCAGTGTTGCAGTGCTGTTAATATACAAGCGAAAAAGTCCCTGAACTGTGTTTTTCTTCTGACTGAACTCATTAAAATATGTTTACAATCTAAAAAAATGTACAAAAAAGTCTGAGTCAAATGCTTGTGGTTTGAATCACTTTTCTAACCAAAACATCTCAAGTTATCTCAGCTACTTTGTGTACATATAAAAAGGCTGCAAGATTTGCAAACAGAAAATTTAACACCAACATTTGCTAGAACTGCGTATCAACCTGAAAAAAGGATAATTCGTCATGATCCCATATTCCTAAATATCCTGAGGTATAAGTGCACAATGAGGCATACTGATTTTAAAAAAATCATGGACGAGTCCCCAAGCCAGAGTAAACCAACAAAAAATTCAATGAAAATATTGGGTAAACGCAACAGTGAGTAGGCCACAATTATAGCTTATACATATCCAACTTTTCATATCATTACAATAAAACCAACTTTAAGTGGATGTCCTTTCAATAGGGATGCACAATATTATCAGTACAAAATCGGTATGAGCAGATTATTGCATTAAGTGTTTATTTTCAGTACGTGTAGATATGTAAAGCACATTAGTACTTTACATACATTAGCATACTGAAATCACTGAAATTAAATATTTATTTGGTGTTTATCACTGATTAACTTCCATTAAAAATACCATATAACAATTAATGGTAGACCAATTTTTTTTCCTGTTTTTGTCTGTTTCTAAATGAAAAAAACAAAATAAGAGGAACAGTTGACCTCTAGTATGGGGGAGACTCTGTATTTTTTCTTAATTTTCTTACAAGATACTTGTATATATAAACATAGGTATCAACTACATCAAGTTTGGGAATGTCAGCATTTCCAATATCGGCAACAATCCAATAATGTGCATGCCTACTTGTTCAAAAGAAAGCATCTACCTCAGCTTTGTTATAGCTTGACAAATCAAGGAGGTGGTGAGAGGGAGATAAAGGTTCAGGCCCCATTCTAGGTCTACAACCCAGAATACTTAGTTTTGGCTGCAGCAGGGGGCTGCACAGCAGTCGAATAGTTGATAACAAAAATCACAGTAAATCAGGTCAGATGTTTGCCTGAGATATTTTCCATTCACAGAAGTGTCGTTGCTCTAAGTACAAGGATCAACAGAAGGTAGTTTTCACAGATTTTCATTGAATTTTTGGGTTGGTTTTGGGAGAAAAAGGGAATTTTTAGAATGAGGCATGACGTCAACAGAAACTACCAAGTTTGCTAAATCTGCTAGCAGACACGTGGGTAAGCTAGCATAATCAGCCGTTTTTGAGAATCCATCCATTTGTATTGCTTGATTAAAATGTGTTTTATAAAAATAACCACCATAAGATCCAAGAGCTTCTGAAAACAACAATACACCAAGTTTAATCTAAAACCTCAAGCACGGACCTGATATCATTGTTGACTACCTGAAGTAAACATTTTAAGAAATACCTGAATGTAGCTTTATTTTTAAGAGTAAGGATTTATATGATAGAAAGAGCTTAGCTTAATGAACAATCTGTGAATGAATAATTAGGCCACTAAATACTCAAAAAACAGGCGAGTATGGTTGATGTACCTGAAGATACAATTCTGAGTAATGCTAAACTTGCAAACATAATGTATAATGCATGTATAATATGTTCTACATATGTACAAAAAATAATGCTACTTTCTTGTTTTGATATCAAAAGAAAAAAAACTTTCTCATGTCACAGAGAAAGACTTCCCAGAGACAATACCTGATATTTGAAAAGATGAGCCCTAAAGCACATAGAACTGAAATGCTCTGAAGGCTTCCACTGGCACTGTGATGCTACTGAAACTAGTTAAGGTAGGTTGTGAATACATCTGAGAGTTTGTGAGACATATTTGTCAGAAAGACATCCTGAAACGTTACCTCACTGGGTTTTTGGGTACAGAACCCTTTACCGACAGAGGTGAATTATTGTGATAGATATTTAGTTATTAAGCTTATCTGCAGTTGAGGTATATTTACAGTGTGTGTACATGTGTGGACATTTCCTTTAATCCGACCAGAACTGCATCCTAATCTGAATTTATCCTGAGTGTAGTGAAGGGCAATGAAAAAAAACGTATACCATTCATATAGCAGGAATAAAAGATACAGACAACATATAGGCATCAGAAACCGGTCATGCTTGTGAACCAAAAAAAGCTTATTTAGAGTATGAAAGGTAAATGAAATCCTGCTCTTAACGTCATGCTACTCCACCAGACAACAATAATAAATAAATGTTATGAACATTTGTGTTTGGAATAATAAATATTTCAAATATAATAGTGTTTTAGTTTTCTCTTCAGTGTTCATTTTAGCCACTGATGTGCATTTGCAAAACAGTGACAGTCATAAACACAAAAATAATGTTCACCAAAATACTCTGACTGAAATCTGCGCAGTTCACTTTTATGCGCACACACATAAAAGTATGAGTCAAGTTACTTTGGACATATAATCAAGTGCTCTGTACAGTACTGAGAGAGGACACTGAGGGGCGCCACTTCCCAGATATGTTTTGGCTCTGTGCATGAAAAACACATTAGCCAAGCCAGGAATGCTTATTTTCAAATAAATTATTGTGAAATGACTGAATCATTACAGTACAAAACAATTCATTTAAGAGTACCTCTCAGGCACCGTACATAGGGCAAGAAGACACTTGGAGTGTTCAAGATAGATGGCCGTACACAAATATATTAGTGTATCTATGAATAGAAAATCAAGGGGGGAGTAAGTAAACAGTAATGGTTATTCTAATCAAAGTGTTTAACACTACACTTTAAGATTTTATGGTAAAAAACATTTTCCACCACTGTCTGGCAAATGCAACATCTATGTGGTTAAAAAGTACATTGTTAATAGTACTTAAGGGTTATATCATTAATTTGATGGGAGGCTACCATCATGGGAATCGTTCCCAATCTCCACTGAAGCACTCTCCGTTTTCACAGTAACAATGAACTGAGAGTCCTGGAGTTCCTTTGTCTCGAGGGACTGTGCAACATCCTGTCCCTCTAACTGGCTGATCAGCTTCAGTTTCTTTTTGGGGGGATTTTTCAGGGTGCCCAGCCGCTCTTTGACTTTGTATTCCAGGGTGCTGTGAGGAATGCCATAGATCGCTTGGGCCTTAGACACACTCATTTTTCCATTCATAACCACCACGATGGCCTCTTCGAGGAGCTCGGTGTTATACTGTCGATATCTTCCGCGCTTCTTCCTAGGCTGCTTATTGGCCAAATCCGATTCTGAATCCAGAGGATAGTTTCCCCCCAATGCTTGCCGGTCATTATCATAAGGCCAGTATTCCTTCTCTGAACCGGAGCTACTCAAACCACCGCTGCCTTTCTTCTGAATCTGCTTGGGCAGAATAGAACGTATGGTCTTTCCAAGACCGTTGTCACAAATGGAACCTGAGAATTCATTGGACAGGAAATCCCAAGACTGGGCTTTTCCTGAGGCCAAAACCCGCACTTGGGGAATCTTGAGGTCATAGGTTGATGGCTGAGAAGGAGAGAGGCTGAGGTCCCTGCAGGCCTCCTGGAAGTTTCCTTTCTCATAGGCAAGTGACTTTGTCAGAAGTCCAGCAGCTTCCAACAACCTGGGTATATCTTTGAGGTGCTCCTTAGCCTCGCTGTTGGTTTTAAGTTTGAGGATGGCTCCAAGACTAGTTTTAGAATTCCATGAAGCAAATCCATTTGTGAAATGATCAGTGGGTCTGGAGCTGAGAGGTGACTCTGGGTCGCTCTCCAGATCGGCCTCCTCTTTGATGTGCAGTGAGTAAGCAAGAGATGAGGAAGGCTTATAACGGTTGGAGTGGCCGATATTCTCCCTCCTCCTCCCATCCTGTAGGCTCTTCATAAACAGCCCGACCTGTCCGTCCGCTCTCAAGGATCGCCTGATTGGATGGAAGGAAATTGGGTGTAAGCAGAGCTTGCACAGTTCCTGTCTTACTAAAGGAGGATGGGTTGGGGAGGGGAGGATGTTGGCCACTCCTTTATTATATGACCTTGCCTTGGTAACATCACTATTTTTTCAAATTGTCTACTGTGTTGTAGTGTGGTGACTTTTAATAACAAAAAGGCTTGAGTTCAAAAACTTTATTTGCTTTTTGTGATGGTTATTCACAACATAAGAAATAGCAAACAAAAAGAAGAGAAAGGGTAAAGAAACAATGAAGATAAAGGCAAAGGAAAGGGTAATAAGTTGAGTACATAAAGGTCTTCCTGTGGCTCAAAAAGCTTAGCCAGGAGGAGGGATTATTTGTCATTGCAGTAAGGCAGCTTTGCAAGAAGCCGTTAAGCAGGGCACAATAACTATGCCATATAAAATAACTAATGTATATGAAGCTCTTGACATTTTGTGTGTGACGTTACCACTGAACAAGCACAGCAATAAAAGAGTAAGCCAGCAGAGGGTGATTATGCATCAGACTGAAAACCTTATTAACTAATTTCATTGTGGTCAAACAAAAGGAATATTTGCACAATTCACCTACAGCATCTATTTAGTGAGGCAAACAAAGAGCAATGTTTCAGATTTCTTAACTTTAATGCCATATTTTCCAGCTAAAATTTTCTTTTTGATTTTTTTTAGAATCTAATTGGCCTAATTCCACTTACTACTCTGACAAACATATTAAATATGTTCATCATGATCTGAGGAAAAAGCAGTTCTTAAAGCCGCAGAAGAAGAAAACGCCAAGTCACAACTGCTTAATGAACCCTAATTAAAATTTAACAATTAGGCACACTTTAGACCAGATGGCTAATCATTAAGAAGCATGAATAAATTGCATAAATAGTTTATATTTGCACGTGCAAGTCAGAGACAAATTTCTGCCTCTGCATGCAAAAGTAGACTCATGTTCTATTGTACTGTATTACATTCTATCAAGAGGACCTATGGGCTCAAAGGCTACAAGGAAAAGATTTAACCAAACCAAAATATTGAATAAATATAGTTTAATGTTTAGAAAAATCCTCCTTTTACAGAGAAGTGTTTTAGACAATTCTGACAGGTTGTCCTCTGCTGAAGCCATTTTTTAAATAAAAATTTCTCCCATGAATATCAGGACTGACACATGTGAAGAGTTTCAAATTCATCATTCAGGTAGACATTAAATAAAAAAATAATATGACTTATTGAAACCTTTCACTTCTGTTAGGTTAGATTTCATTTAAGTAGTTTTTGAGTAAACATCTGGGCACGGTCTATTTATTCACATGAGAGAACTTAATCATCTAGAATATAGGAGACAATGAGTGCCTGTTTTTTTGTTCACAGCGCCCACCTCTGATGTTTATGTTTGCAGAATACCTCCCAGTTTGTACAACCTTGTTGCACATTTTTTATCTCTAATGGCTCATTGTTAGCATGCACAAATACAGGATTCTATTTCCAGGCCTCAGCAGTGCATGAGTACCTGGTCTTTTATGTCTTGTCTTTAATTTTTTTATCTAAATACTCTTTATGGTTTATCTGACCTCTATGTCACACAAAAATATTACTGTAGTGGGATGACTGGGGTCTAAATGTAAAAAGAAAATGAAACTCACCCTTTGATCGTGGGAGTGGCTGGAGAGAGACAGGGACTTCTGACAGGAAGGCTGCTGCTATAGCGATTCTTTTTTATCGACAGGTCGAGGACGCCATCTGTTTGAAACAAAAAGGGAGAAAACATAATACAAATGTTTAGGTAAGACTGGCGCATTAGTTCAATTCTGAATACAGTGCTCTCATTCTTACAAAGAATTCACAATGGTCACCAGCACTATTCACCTTGGAAACATTTCTGTTGTTTCAGTTTTTTCTTTCCATCAGTGCTACCAGTTTTTCATTTCATTCAACTTAAATTCAAATGTTCTGAAAGTATAATTAGATTTTGCCCTTGTTCATTAAAATTAAAGTTTGCTATGCTGTTCTTCCACCACTTCTACTGATGTATCCCACACACTGCCTTTTTGTCATACTTCTGCTCTTCAACACACATTTGTATTTTGGACAATCTTTCAGACAAAACAGTAATTTTTTATATTTCGTGCCTTTATTTGGTGTAAACTGGATGGCTCAATTTTGAATTTCCTTTCAAACTAGGAGAGTAAAACAGGACAATCACAGAAGAGTAAGGATGTCTAAAGCTGCAGCTGTAGGAATTCTGTAAGTATTAGTGCAAGAAACAACTACACAAAGTTGTTGTGCTGTTAGAAGAATGTACTTATCATTGTGTAAAAACATGAAAATAAACGCAAATTAAAAAAAAAAAAAACACAAAACAGAGGGGGCTGATAGCCTGGTGGGTAGACCATGGCAAATTTCCCATGTCTTCACCTGCTCTCTCGCCCCCCTGTCACCGTCTCTCTGCACTCACACATTTATTTAATTCTTCAGAAGGCACGGAAAGAAATCTTTTAGGCTTGAAAGCTTCTAGTTTGGGGAGGCACCAGAAAAAGTGCTCCAAGAGCACAAACCTCCGCCAAGGCACTTACAACAGTGTTGGGTGAGTTATTACTGAAAAAGTGGAAAACTTCTCTGTTTCACAATGTTAACAGAACCTTGAAAAAATACTGGATCCAATCAATTCTTCTTTGTGCCATGACCTAACATTCCTTGAAAATTACATTCACATCCGCTGAGAACACAGTTGGATAGACAAATGGATGGACCAACAGTAACAAAAACATAACCTCCTTGGCAAAGGTAATTCATATAAGCTGAGAATTTGTGCAGTCTTTTACAAAATAATAAGAAAATGAGTCAAATAAGGAAGCAAATTGTCTTAAAAATCAACACTAAAAAATGTGTAATGATCTTCTTCCTACAATGCCAACCCCTTGTTTGGCATCAATAAAGTATCAATGTGTTTTAATGTCACTGTTTAAGTTTACACTACCTTGGTCACTTGGCACAGCCAGGGGCTTCTTGATGGTGAGGTCAAGAGGAGCATCCTGGTCTGCCATGAGGAGCTTGCTGAGGACGGGGTTCTGGCTGTGTGCGGGCCCAGCCACAGTGGGGGCCGGGCTGGTACAGGGAGAAGCCCCCGGGATGAGGGGTGGGGTCGGCAGGCTTTGGTCAGAGAGAGGCTGAGAATCTGAGCAAGTGTCCTGAGAGGAGCTGGATTTTGAGGTATATTCGGCAGCAAACTGTTTGATCATTCTCTGAAGGATTTCTCGAGCCACTACTGGAATGTGTGGGTCTGAGAAATTTGGCACATCTGGAAGAAAAAAATGACAAGGCATGACTGTTAGCTTTGTATTACTTTACTGAACTAAAAGTGACCATGGAAACTCACAAAACCATATTACAAATGTTAAAGGAGAAAGTGGGTGCTTGGTTTTAAATAATAAAAAGCACGCTGAAGTCATTTCTTTCATAAAGACTTTAAGTGAAGAAAATAAAGGTGCAGCCCTTCTCAGGATAAGGGACAGTTATAAGATAGCCAAATACTAACATAGCTGGCCAACTCCAATACTAGGACAAGCATTTTCAGATGAACAAACTGTCAAGGCTTGAAATTCTCAGAATAAAAACAAAAAGTTCAGGAAATGTTGTCTCATTCAACATGTTCAAGTCCAAGTTAAGATAACCATTCTTTCACAGCACTGTGAAGCAGCCAAACAGAACAATTTAGCCATCTGCTATCAGCAGATTTATTCATACCAATTGTCAAAAAAGTGACATTTGGTTAATCCTTAATTTTTTGTAAATTTCTTTAATTCAACCTCTTTCAATGTTAAACTATTGTGCAGCATCAATTTTTTTCTCATACCTTTCAGGCAAAAGAAAAAACATTTTAATGTAATAACTGAAGTTTTGCTTTCTGGATTTTGATGTTAATTGTCCACATTCAAGTCTGCAAAAACTCACTGCATCTATTTGGATGACATCTTATATTTCTCTCTTACACAATATAAACTGCAGAAAGAATACTCTATAATATCATTTAATTCCTCTGTTATTCAGCCTAAACACGTATTGATTTATTTAAAATTTATTTATTGAAATAGAAAAGTCAAGATTATTCAAAAAATAAGCACTAAGCTTCAATGAAAATATGCCAGACCTAGCACAAACGCTTTATTTCATCCTCTGTCCTAAGGCAGGCAACTACAAAAAAAAACTGTCTGATAAAGATGATGATACACAAGATAGTGCACTAACAAACTCTCCTTTACCTTTTCTGCTGAGGACTGCATGGAGAAACTCCTCTGCTTGTTTCTCTAGTCTGCTGATCGTGGTCTGATCTCTAACCTGTAGAGGTTTGGGTGTATCTTCAAGACCCTCGTGGCCCAGGCCAATTAAATGTTCCTGATGACAGAAAAAACACAGTTGATTTTTTTGCCCAATAAACTTCAAAGTAATTCTACAAATAAACTCTAATTTATTTGAGAGAAAAGAAACCCAAGAAAAATTTATCATTATGCACACAGCAGCTATTTCCACACCAGTGTGAAAGAACAAATTTTAACAAAGAAATAAAAACAATCTTACCTTTACTTTGTCTCTTCTTAAACAGCAGAACAAACAGTTTTCATCAAAAGACCAGTCTGTTACTGCTGTAGGCTCAACGTCTGTGGACAGACAGACAACAGCTTTTAAGACAAAATAACTTCAGTCTTTGTTGTTTGTGTTACAGAATACTTTTTGATCATGAAATTTCTATCCAATATATCATCATATTTGATTTTAGTTGATACTGCAGGTTAATCCAAAGGTCTAACATTTTTTAAACAAAAATTTGAGTCAATTGCAAGTCTTCAAGAGTTTTATTTTAATAATTCAGTGCTGACTGGGAAATTTAGATTGGGTAAAAAAATAAGATTGTTCCTACACGTTTATTTGTCATCCTACACTATCATATACACAACCATTGTATTGTCTTGCTATATTATAAAAAGGCAGTTTGAAACTAGAGCCCAATAATTTTATTTGCAAGGCTAAAAGTTCCTCAGAGTACAATGACAGTAATGTTTAGATTTATCCGACTGAATGGGTCAAAATCAAAATGAGGATGATTCTGTATCCTCAAGATTTTCACAGCATTCTTCTCTAATTGTTGTCAAACAAAGTCCATTTAGACTTTGATAATCCCCTCGCTGTAAACATGAAGGAACCCATATAAAGCCCACTATTGTGTCACTGACATCATGCATTATAAAAATGTCTGTAGGACACTGTAGACTTCACACTGGCCCCACGCCATCCTAAACACCAACTTTGTAGGAAACACAAGGCATCTTCTCTTCTGCAGCCCGAGGGGCCATCTTGTACACTGAATGTAGTTGGGTACCAGAGGGTACAATGAAGCAGCATTGTCATATTAAACAGAATACATATTACCGTTATGCTATAAAATATTCCCATACAAGCATTTAGTCATGAAACTACTGACGTGCAATTCAGAGAATTTAAATTTCAATCACAAGTTTGTCTCCCTGTTCAAGAAAACTGGGGGGTCAAGGGTAAATGATCACTATGCACCGTACTGAACTGCACGCCTCTTGCCAAGAGTGTGAAGTAACTCTGAGGTAGATGTTTGAAAACTCTTAGTTATGTTTTATCCACAACAGTAAATCACCACTGGGTATATACAAAATGTGAAGATAGCCCTGATGCTTTTAACATCTTTTTCCCAGAAACCTCTTCTATTCATTTTAGACCCTTCTACATATTCAACTTCTGGCTAGTAACATTAGCACCAAATTTACGTGTTCGAATTAGGGATGTCCCAATCAGGCTTTTTGTTGTTAATCTTTTTTTTTTGTAACACTCAACAGAGAAGGACAAAAAGTATGTTTATTTATGAGAATTAATTAAATTACTGGCAGACTTAAACATTGAGGCTATCCAGTGGGCTAAATTGTGTAAAAAGGTGTCCATAAAAGACACAAAGTCTCAGAACAGTAACCTCAATTACATTCTGTAAATAATATAATTTTAATGCTAAGAAAACAAATCTCACCACCAAATGTGTTTATTAAAGTTTTAAGGGAAAACCGAAATTTCTTTCTCTTGAAAAGCATTAATACAAATAAATGGGACCTAAAACGCATCAGAGTGAGCTGTTGTGTAGCTTGTTATCCAGTTGATTAACTTTTATTCTTCTGGTCTCAGTGCAGATTTTTACACAAATTTCAACATTGGATTCATTTTTTTAACCAACATGACATAAAATGAAGTTTTAGGGATTCAACAACAGTTTGTTTAAGAGTATGACTAAGAAGTAAAAGCAGCATCAGCAGACGAGTGGGGAGGTTTGTTCACAAGCCACAGGTGCAATGTGGTGTGTTAACCACAGGTGATCATATCAGTGATCACAGGCATCAATTCCAAGCAGCAGATCAAGTATGTTAAATAAATACCAGCCAGTGATGATCAGTTTCCTATCGACCAGGTCTTATCTAGTTCTGATTGTAAATTAGCATAAATATGAACAGTCTTGAAATGTAATACTCTGTACCTTTGCTAAGAAGTTGACATTTTTGAATGAACAAATAAAAAGAGACCCAAAGGGAGGTTACATTAAGAAAAAAAGTAAATACGTAACCAAGCAATAAAGCAACATATTCATTTAAAGGATTTAAGGTCTTGACTCAGTATAATACCACATAATTTTGCCAAATTAATTTATAAACTTTTAATATTTAAGACACAACAGACGCCTTGGGCCATTACTTTAAAAACATTTAATTAATTTATTTATAATTAATTTAAAATTTCTCTTATTTCCATTAACTGTTTGTTTTTCAAAGTGTTTATAATGTTTAAGTGTGAAAACCGTGCTTAGGTTCTATCAAACCATGTGATGTAGATGTTGTAAGATCATTTAGTAATCCTGTTTAATAATACTGATCTCAATATCAGTTAAAAATCATGATAGTGATATTTGTGCAGCAAGCATGACCACCAATACAAAGATGAAAATGAAAAGTGATTCTTACCTTTATATAATTTTAGGTCTTCCACCAGCTCTGGGCCAAACAGACCTTCGATAATGCTCTCAAAACCTGAGGAGAGACAGGAAATTCATTTAATATTTAATAGCCAATAGTGATGCTAACGCAGTACGGTTAACATGTACACTGTCAACCCAAATAGTAGTTCAGATTTACATCTCAATAAGGCTCCGTTCACAATTAAGCACAAAAAATAAACTCAGTGAAAAAAATTCTGTAAGACAACTGCAACACTGCCAAGAGCCCAAATTAATTTGTTTTACTACAGAAAAATAAGTGGTTGCAGCATGCTCTACTGTACATCCTGACATTTCATCTGATAATGTTATCCATTCACTGTGGTGTGTCATTTTCCGTCTGTTTATCTTAACAACCCATGAGAGCAACCATACACTTCTTTCAAAAAAAACATTATCAGCCTTCACCCCAGGTTTTTACTTCAGCACTTGGATCATGCACTCATTCCCCCCTGTTGCCAAGCAACTAAAGCACCTACAGAGTTGGGAGTGACTGCATGTTGATACACTAAAAAGAAACAAGACTGCAAGGTGTTGGCAGTGAGGTATCTGATACAACACTGATAAGACAACAATCTGACCAAAACTGAGTCCTCACAGTTCACTAAATAATAATCTACTTGAACAACTTACTAAGTAAAGCACTGAATGTATTTGTAAAACATATTCCATAACAGCAAGAGGTTGAAAAAAAATCCATGCATTCCTAATGAGAAGGTTGCATTCTACCATCCCAGCTGTTTTAAAGCTATATAGTTGTTCCTATCATAGGACTATGCTGAACATGCATTAATACAAAATGCAATGTGCCCCATCAGCTGCAGGGTTTTATATGTCCAGTCCCAAACAAGTACATGCATGAAATGAAGAAATCAAGCGCTAAAGAGGTCAGAGGTAACATCTGTCAACTCAACTGGATCTTAATGGAAGAGTGCACTGCTCCAAATGTACGCAACAATGATGCACAAATAATTAACACAATTCAAATCCATTTAACACAGAAATCATTGCATAACCAAGCTTAAAGCTAATCTAAACACATGGAATTAAAATAATAAATACTAAGACTGTTTAAAATTAATATGACAAGTTGTGTCCAGCCAAATGGTGATTAAACCTTCACATCAAAGTGAAGGCCTACATAAAGAATATCACAGATAACAAGTGAGAAAAAATATCAGCTCTTACCATCCACCCTCTTCCCAAACTCACAGTGAATTCAATAAAAGCTGTCATCTGTTAAAATGCCCTCTCTCTGCTTCCCTACAAATTCCCACCCACTTTTCAGCAGCCAAACATAAAGAGAGAGTAGGGGGTGAGGGGAGGAGGAGGGGGGGCAAGTGGTGAAACACAGGCTTGCCTATAGCTGCAGCGTGAGTCTGTTTCTGGGTTAGTGCACAGGACTTCAGCTGGAGCTATCCAATCCTATTTCTGAAATATTTCAGAGGCAGGGAGGGGAAAAGTAGGTCATCCACTTTCGTTTGACAGAGCAGCGGCATGACATCAAACTACTCTTCAGGAATTACCGTTAGGGCATTTTAAAATGTGTCATACTGTAAACCATGACTTTGAGGCAAATTTAACACATTCCCACTGACGGAGCAAAGTGTGCTCTGCAGCGGCTGACACAGAGAGCTTCTTTGAAGCATCACCATTTTGGGAGCAGTAACTCAAAATTATGAGCACATGCTTCGTATATATGTGCAGGGAATGAAATATTGATAGCGTGCATAGCTGTCATGCGAGTTCTACAAAATAAATGAGTCTATAAAAACAGTGAATAATGACTGAAGAACCGAAGGCAGCATACAGAAACTAAATAAAGGAGTGTTCGTAAACGGAGTATGTTTTTATTTTGATATTAATCTGGCACTCAGATTAATCAGGTAATGGTAATAAATGATCAGATGCATTAACTTGCACCTCAATGATGCACTATTGAAAAAAATCTTGTTTACAGGAAACTGTCCATTGATAACTATCACCTGTCTTCACACACTGATGAAACTGTGAACTGTACTGAGGCAGACAAGAAACACTCACCTCTGCTTAAATGTCTACTGCTTTATACATCTGTTACTGCCATGATTACAGCAGACGTTGAAACCAACAAGAATACCTATGAAGCTTATTAGTAGAAGGATTTAATCAAGATTATCAGATATGTCTTGAATTGAAATATAAACCGAGAAATATTTACTCAATATGCATGCTGAAATAAACACAAAATACACAGAAAATAAACATCAGTCAGACTTGTTATAGGAATAAATATTAAAATAAAACTGTTTTGGCTGAGAAACTTCCCCAAAAATGTTGCATATCACAGATTTTACAGTGCCTTTATGCATTTTTGTGTAGATGTGGATTTTTTTTTAAAAAGCTTACCTGTATGGGTAAGATTATTTATGAAAGTGGAGGAGGAAAATCTCCATTTTTAAAAATAACTGCCTATGTGTGAACATAGCCTTAGTTGTATTGAGCCCCTCTTCCCTTTCCAAACAGCAGCATTATATGTCCTTACACATTAAAAGGGCAATTTTATCTTGGCATCTTTATGCAAGGGAACGGCAACTCTCAAGTCACAAAAGTAAAGACATATACTGGCAAAAAGTTTAAAAGATCCCAGAGACACAACAGCAGACATAAATTAACAGCCTCATCCTGGTATCAAGAAGAGCAGAGTCACGGCGCTCACATAAACAGAGATCTGCAGTAATGATCACTTAGTGAAAGGCAATGCTAAAATCTTTTAGCTACCCACTTTTGTATCCAGAAAAATTAAAAGACAGAGACCAGAGTGGCTAATTTCTGGACTCATACAATAAAGAACAGAGCTTGTTCTGCAGCCTTTGTTCTCTGGTGTCTTTGTTTACGTAGTGCTGGATACTGCTGTTACTGTACGGTCCCCTTTCACTTTGCTTTTTATTTCATTGAAAGCAATTATAAAAGTAACTTTTCCACCATGAAAAAGTCATAACATTTGCTCAAACAGCAAATAATAATCTCCTCTTGGGACAGGTTAGCTGGCTTCCTTTTAGCCAAAGGCTGATGCATGATATAGTGCCATTAAGCTGCCATACATCTTATGGCCCTCTGCCATTGTTAGGTGATACTAAAAACACTGTTGTACTATTAACTTTAAAATCACCATATCAAGGAGGAAAAGTTGCGTATTGTTGCTTTTATGTCACTTTCACACCTAAAGTTCAGCAGACTTGGTCCAGTTTTGGTGGTGAAGCTACAACATTGTTTTATTTTGTAGCATTAAATAAGCACAACGCTGCATTTTGACTGTGCCAGACACTTGCATATTGACTGGAGCGTTGTGAAAACATATTCCCCATGGATTTTTAGACATTAACCTGCTTAGAGGGCCAGAGGCTGGCAGTGCTAGCATTGCTAATATTAGCTGCTCTCTGCTTGATATTGTCAGTGAACGTCAGCTTGTTGCTGTTGGGATATGCGGCCAAATTCAACCCACAATGCACTGCTATTTGGTTTGCTTGCCTTGGTTGGTCCTTGTTTGCAGCAGGTGTGAAAGCCAACAGAACCAAAGAGTTTGGATCTCTGGTCTTTCCCAAAAAGCGAATGAGAGTTTGTTTGGACCAGACCAGATGAGGTGGGCGTGAACACACCCTAAGTTGCCAAAGTTAGCCATCTTCATTTTGTCTGCTTAGTAGAAGGTCTGCAGTCCTTAGTTCTTTGATATGAATCACCTCCACACTTGGAAAGTCTTACACCTCTGGGGAAATAAAATCCCTTTACCATAAATTAGAAATTTTCTCATGCTACCTGCTGAATCAAATCCATATGGAGCTTAAGCCAAGTATCTGCTCTTCATTTTGAATCATTTCTATCAAGAGTTCCTCACTTTCATACCCCCGCCATCTGTTTTTCACACATCATCAGGACCTAAAGAACGAAAAACAAAGCTATGGTTTGATTATCTTTCACAAGCACATGACGATAGGCTCAAACTTCCTGCTGTTCCCAAGTGCACTAGAATATGGACATGTCCCTGAATTGGACCCACCTGTGTTGTTCTCTCTCATAGCCTTGTACTTAATTCATTGAGATAATTTATGGTATGTATTTGAAAACTCTGTGTGCACCACTTTCAGATATTTTAAGTATTTCACCATACATTTACCTATTCATTTCTTTAATTTTTTGAGCATAAAGCTTTATTAAGCTTGACTCCATAAATGCTGCTTCCCAATGCTCTTGCTGTGGCTACTTGCCACGTTTTTGTTCCTCTGCCCTCTCATCTTACTTATGTGCAGATGTGATAAGACATAAGATAAAACTGTGGATAAAGAATAAAATAGATACAACATATCATGCAAAAAGCTCATTTTTCATGATCTGATAATGCCCTTTCTCTAACAAAGCATCACATCATTCTGTTATAATGTTCACTTGAGTAATTGTTACTCCAAAAGTTGGATAATAATCAATTTTTCTGTGTGCATTTACACACATTTTATACACTATGTTTTTATTTATGAACCTGAAATATTGTGAGAAGATTTCGAAAGGGAGTATTTTTGGTTTCAGAAAACATCCACAAATTAAGCTGCAGAGAGAATTACGCCACATTTGTGCTGCTGCTATACACATTTCTAGTTTGATGTAAAGTGATCAGCCTGCAGATACAACAATAAGCAGCAGGGACAGAGGTACAACGTGATAATTAGAAGGGGAAAAGCACCTGGTACTGTGCGCCACTGGCTCAAAACCTAATTATATTAAAACTTATTAACAAGTAATGAAAATACAGGACAAAAATATCAGGTTAATGAGGCTAACGGGTTTATTATCAAGTAGGGGACAATACCTGCAGGCCTTAGTAGATGAAAAAACTCATCTAATTGTTGATGCTGATGATTTTGGGAATGTGTAAGGTACCCATTGACACTAATAGCCTAGTTCTACAGGAGGACGATGATGATTCAAGACCAATTTGCTATTTTCAACTCTCTGAGTACAGCACATTCTGTGGCTTGCCTCTAGGCAACATATGGTTGAATGAAGTCACAGATTATTGCTCACTGTAGTACCTAAAATAAATATGAATTCAAATTAGGGCTAAGGAACAGATCAAAGGTTGGAGAAATCTTGTTTCAAAAGATAAAGGGTTAGACCAATTGTTTATATCTGTACTTTTTTTATGATCTAATAAAAAACTATTAGCCCTGATACTTGGTGAGTGCCTAGTTTCACTGACAGTGAAGTTATTATGGACCACAGTACAATCTGTTCAAATTGCTAACACTAAACGGATATTCTATTTTTACATAATTTTGAAATTTTCAGGTCATTTCTAGCAGTGCCTTGGCGACATCTGGCATTTGACCCGAAGAGAATACTTTTAACTGAAACTTTATTTCTTTTGTCTCTACCCCCAATCCTACCAAGTTATTCGTTTGTTTTGCTGTTTAGCTGAAAACTATTAAGATATGATTTTTGCCAATAATTTCAAACGTGATGCATGATGATGAATCTTCAGCATCCACAATAAGCTTAAGATATGGGAGAAGCAACTTATAAAGATGGGATGAGACAGCTCACATCTGTCAATATGATGCTACATATCAAAACAGAGAGGGATTTTAGGACAGCCAATAATGGGAAGTTATGTTCATCTCTGAGTTAGTGCTAGATAGCTTTTAGCAAACATGGAAAGTAACCCAAAGGAAAGCCTACACTTGGTTGTAGGGGCCTTTATGTTTCCAGAAGACTGAAAGTACAAGGGAAGCATGGCCATATATATTCGAGCATGGTGGCAGACCAAGCTGACAGCCAGAGACAGGCAAAAGCATTAGAATCATATAATAGTGGTCATATTGCTTTGGGGGAGGGGCTGTGTTCTTGCATCTCCTCACCCCAGACACTTTGTGTTTTAAATTTTTATATCACTCTTCGATAAAAAAACATTAGGCCATTTAGAAGATCAATTGAAAAATCACTTTTCACCGTTGTGCCAAAACATGTTGTTACACCAGTGACACCAATAATCACAGCAAACATTACCCTTTCAAAAGAAGCATTTAAAACCATAAATTTGATATGACTAGTAAATTATTCAGTCAAAAGGCTTTCAAATCATAGAACAACTATCATTTATAAAAGCATGCTCATATAAAAGTCAAAGTCTTGATATAATAAACCTGTGAAGTGTTAAAATGGCAATACAGAACAAAAATTAGAAATATAATTTTGCAGAGAATGCAAACACACACATCTGATGCAAAAAAACAAGCAGCCTATATGTCCTGTATAAAAAAAACTTTAGGTAGCACGCAGTCCATTATGTACTTACTGAAATGTGACAAAATGTATGTTACACAGATGCATAATCCATGAATTTGCCTTCAGCCTTCATGTGACCTACATTGCAATCCAATCAGAAGCAGAAAAGAGGAAGCATTTTGAGTTTGTGATACCCTTGACCTTTCCTCCAGCACTTAGAAAGAAAAATCCCACAGATCTAGGATAAGCTTAACCTCCCTAAATCCCAACCTTAACCTATGCAGTACGTCACTCTGAATTGAACATAACGTGTGATAAACCCCTCTTTACTACTTATTGCTCCAGGGGGTAGTGTAGGCAAAAGGTCAGTCTTATTTTAGCAGACTATGAACACGTTTGATGTGCGATCACATGGTACATCGCATGCCCATTATAAAGGTTTTCAGACAATACTGTTAGACAAAAGTAAATGAACTAAAAAAAAATCCACACTAAATTGGCACAAACGAAGCCAAAGGCAGCTTTAGCTTTTTCTGACTGCATGAAAATATAAAGGACGGCTGTTACACCAGGTTTTCAAAAACACTGCATGGACACTGCATTTCTTTTTCATGCAATAAATTTGGACTGTTACAATGGATTTATTGCAAAGGTTTGAATTCCTACGTGAAAAAATTGTGATTACTTGGACAGCCCTATTTAACATAATTAACATTTAATCAACTCTGTGTCAATGCTGGAGATACATTATGATACTTAATGCAATCTTTCACAAATAAGTTAGAGGATTCTGCAGATAAAGGAGAGTGTTCATACATCTCTATATGGTTCAGTAAATATCTTCTTCCCTGATTTTACGTACAGTAAAGGTACATTTTAAGAACAGCCCCAATCCTACAGCTGATTATCATTACAAAGAGCACTCTTTATCGAGAAATGCTACAGGCAATGCTACAGTCATTTAAACTCTTATCAGTTTTGCTAATTATAACTAAATATGCTACTTTTCAATGCAATCGTCAAAAACTGTTTGGTGCAGAGAAACATGGTCATAATAACCCACTGACTTAAAAAACACATTTTGAAAGATTAAAATCAATCATATTGCCTGAAGAGGCAGACACATTCTGCAAGTTATAAATAATCCTAAAAAATTGTTTAAAAAAAAAAAGTAAATAATATGATTGCTAGAAAGGCTCTCAACAAGGCTCTCAACTCTCTGCCAAGGCATTTCCAACATTGTCGGGCAAGTTACTGTCAAAAATGTGGGAAACTGCCCTCTCTCCTTACTATGAAGTCCCACCAGGAAGTTATGTGACACCTCGTGTTCAAGGTGAAGGAAAGGCAGAGCTGGCTCCATCGAAGCTCCTTCGGCTCACTGTTCACCAAAAATAAAGCCCCTTTATTCAGCATATTCAGGCTGAACTCGGCAGAGAAGACAAGCAGTGCTATTAAAGGCAGGGGGAGGGAGAATGAGTGCAACATGCTGTGTGGCACTGTGATCATTTAATGCCCATTATCTTGTTTTTATTGTGGGAGGCTAAAATCTTAGTCTTTATTTAAACTCAATTAATCAACTATCAGTAATTTAAATAAGCAATTTGTAAATAAAAGATCATTTTGTCTGCAGGGGTCATAAAAACTAGCACACAGTTTAAGTCTTTGAGGACAGCTTAACTTTTAAGATTTTTATTTTTCAAAATTCAGATTTTCCAAAAGTATTATTGACTGGTAAAATCGATCATCCATTTATCTTCTATGTGTAGATTAGTGTATGGGAACTGTCCGAGGCAGGTATATAATTGATTTTCTAATACATTAAATGTTATTAAATCAAATGTTAGCATATACTTACATACTATAACATCTGACCGCAAAAGAATATACAACCATTCCAAACTGGAGCTATTTGCAGAAAAAAGTATGTAAAATTCCTTAGCTAATAACTCTAAAAGATATATATTATACATGGTGAGTCAGTGTTGTGTAAGCACACTATTTGACAAAATAAATATATAAAAAAAACACCAAAATTTGAGTGTATCATTGAAGTATAGCAATCACCAAAACTTAATTGTAAATCCATCTTTTTAAACCTGATGTTATCCATTCTAAATGTGAAAATCTTAGTGGAAAACCTGTTTCTCATTCATTGCATGATCAAGAATCAATGCAGTTATTTAAGTCTCAAGTAACACCTCAGGGTCTAATACTGTGTACCAAACCTAAAATCTTGGTAATGTAACGACACAAGTAAAATTCAAGAGAGCTTTTGTGACAGAGTTTAAAGCTTAACATTTAAATGTCTGGTTTTCTTAATGCACACAGCAGAATTTAACTGAGCTGGTTTACAAAAAGCCAATCTTGCAGTAATATTCTTCATTTCAACTTCATTTTAAAGACTGCAGTAGTGTGCCTTTTGGGATGACCCACCCTTCCCACTGCTGCTTTAGTGCTGAGGATGTACAGTACTGCATTAAGCCCCCTCACAGCCCATCCCCCACTGTAGCTACTGTACATGTTATCTCCGAAGGAGTGACCACAAGGCTGCAGAACAGGAGCTTCCCTAAGCCCCTATTAGTGAGCAGCCAAAATGAACAGTACTTAATCTGGTACCTGTAACAACAGCCGATAGAAATATAAGATGGACTGATCCATAAGGCAGTGTCCTCTTTTCTGAGACTGCATCAGATTCATACTGATGCTCGGACTGTGATGCTCAGAAGAGTGTAATTTTGTATGAAGAGGGTCACTGATATCCCTGAGCAATATTCTGTGAGCATGTAAGATGGAGCCAAGGGCTGAGGATGAGTGCAGAGATGACAAACTTGCACAAATTAGTCGAGCTACAGTACATGACTATTTTCATCCCTAGTCAGCCCATTGCACAGACCAAGCCCAAAGCCTGGCAATCTAAAAGGCATTTGCCTATTATGTTATCCACAAAAAGAAAGGGAAGTTAGATACAGTGACATGGGTAGGAACGTGTAAAAGCTTGAAATAAACATTGTTTTAATTCCAAGAAACATACAGTAGTTGGATCGCGCTTCACAGTGGGCAATGAGGTGCCAGCTCTGAGCAACATCTACGGCAGGGAAAAACACACTCTATGAATACTTAACGTGATCTGATGCAAACTGACAGTCAAATGATGTAACACAGCACACAGCATAACTTTGAATAACAAATATGAGCCCACCATGATTTAAGCAAATATGAAAAGGGGGTGCACGCACATATATGCACACCAAAGCCCACACGAAAAGCCACACAGTGCATTTCATTTAATATGAAGTCATTTAGGCTGTTAGTCGTGCTTTAGCAAACGTTAACAAACCCCAGCCAGCTCTCTTGGAATATTTGGAAAATGTAGGACAAGTGTCCATATGAAGGGGCATTCTGGAGCATAAATGGGCCAGCTGAAGTTTAAATTATAGACAAGACAATCTGCCTAATGTCAATACTTGCTTGTTATTTGTTTGAGGAAATCTTTAATTCCACTCACGCACATGTCAAGAAAAAATATTAATTATTGACATTCCAGGCATTTTCACATGTTAGCTCATGCTTTTGCTGTCCAAATTTTCCCCAAATCCACACAGAACACACATTTCAGCCACACAGTTTGCATGTGGGGGCTCTTGGTCCATGAACACATGTATGGGCAAACATACAGACAATTGTTGCTGCTGTTCTAGGGGACAATTGCTCTTGTCTTTGCCCTGCAGTTTTACTGCACACATTAAATACACAAAGACAAAATGTCCATTTCAGCGTCAGCAGGGTGGTGGTGGCGTGCAGCCCTCTCCACCAAAAAGCCAAACAAAAGTACGTCCTTGTTGTCATGGACAGAATATGCCATTCTGCAGCAAGCAGGCTGATGCTGTTGTCATGTCACTTTGCAGATGAACAATTAAAACCCAAACACAAGGGACATTTGTCAACCCTAAAGAAGGAACTGAGTAACCGAGCTGTCCAGAGTCTGTGGTGACAAGTCAGACAGCTTCTCCCTCATTTTGTTGACAAAGATGAGCACATAGCCAGCCTAGTACTGTAACCTCTACACTGAAAATGTTCGATTTGAATCACTCTGCATCATTTTTTCAAGTTAACAATAGGATTTGTATGTAAAGTTGCCAACGGTGCAGTTTAAGGTCCTAGGGCATCATAACCCTGAGCCTTGTCTTTTGAACCATTTGAGCTTTCACTTTATCATTAATGCTAAATTTTTTGTTTTGCTTTATTGTTTTTTTTTTATTAAATTTCAACATGATTGTTAATTTGGCAGCAGGTTTGTGCATCACAGCAAGAAGGTTGCTGGGTCAACTACCCCTGTTAACAAGATCCTCTCTGTGTGGAGTCTGTGTGTACTCCCAGTGCATGCATGGGTTTTCTACAGGTAATCTGGTTTCTTCCCACAGACCAAAAACATGCTCATTATGTTAACTGGTGAATCTAAATTGCCTTTAGGTGTGAGTATGAGTGCGGATGGTTGTCCGTCTCTCTATGTGGCCCTGTGATCAGCTGGCGACTGGTTCAGGGGTGTACGCCGCTTCTCGCCCTATGTCTGTCAGTTTGAAAAAAGTCGGAGACCTTTAACTTCTGATAAATTCAGCTTCTATCTATGTTACTTTTTGTATGATGTTGTACTTCCCTTTGCAGTTGCCTACTGCACCCTGTACTCAAGCACTAACGAAATATTGTTCTGATATGTAAGCTAATTAGCAATACATTTCTGAGATTGTGTCTTACCTCTTGATATTACAGAATACAGAGTTAAGTACTTCAAAACACATTTTTTTAGAGTTTTTATCTTGCATGAAGAATGAAGCTGTGAAAACCCCTAAACTTGGAACCTCTAATGCCTCTAAGCGCAAAAATATTTGAGGAAAACTCTGCACAGTGCTGCTCTTTTGGTATGATCCTGAAATAGTTTACATGGTCACAATCACCTGAATCTGATTGTTAGAGATGTATTAATGAGCATTACTTAATGAAGCAGTTGTGTAAGCTAAATATTAGTGATAGAGAAAAAAGGATGGCTTGGAGTCAGATAGTCGATTGTTATCCAGTATGACAGGCCTGTGTAAAATAACCAAAGATTCTCTAAAGCCCTTTTAACGGTGCATTTACGCAAAAGCACTGCAAGCGGCTCAATCATCATTACAATTCAAGACATTTACATTAATTCCACGAGGATGTAATATTTTTGTCATTCTACAGTGTGATATGGTTTTGGAAGAGCGCAAGATAGCATGACAAGATGTGTGCTTCACATACACACAAAGGGAGACTCGCACACACATACAGTGCTAATACCCCCACTAAATTCACATGACCCCTCCTTGGCAATATTACACCTCTGACACCACCTATCATCATTCATTTCATTTTCAAACATACACAAACCTAAAGTTTCTCTGGGATTGCATGTGTGAATGCAATGCACCCCATCTTTACCAGGAAGTGTACAGTCAGCTGATGGAATTATCTTTTTGCTTAAAATCAGGGTGAGTGATGCAAGAAGGCAGCAAGACAGATTCTGGGAAAAGTCAGTGCAAGCAAATTAAAAGGGTGTAAACATTAAACTTGAGCAAAACATGAGCAAATGTGAGGCTGCTATGCATTTGATGAAAGTGCTTCATGTTCTCTGCTTACTTGTATGCTTTTTTCCAATCATTAACTGATACTATGAGTGCCTTCGTTTACATACACGTCAATGTAATTCATTACAGTAATATACACTGTAGCTTGCCTGATTTTCCTTTTTACACCTGGTTCTGCCTCCTGAATCCTTCATATCCAACACTGACAGTTTCCCACTGTGAGGTACACAGGCATACAAGTTTTCAGGAGGCTTTCAAGAGTCTCCTGATTTTTTTTTTATATAATGGTCTAAAGGCAGACATGGACCACTTTAACATAATATTACACAAAACTTTTCCAGTTGGATGTAAACTTTGTGAATTTTGCCCCAAGAGTTTGCGTCACTGCTTCTTGCACCTCCAGGTCATTTATCCGATTAAATAATTTTGAGGCTCTACAGTTCATGTGCAGTTCAAACATAACACATTTCAATGAGACCTATACATAGAAGCCACTTTATTTGAGACTAATTTAATTTGACATTTTGAGATCAGCGGTGTCAGAATTAGTGTTCTTATTTCAGATTAACTCTCTGTCATGTCCTTTAACTGCTTAATCAAACTACATTTTACATCAACACCAAATGTCACAGGGAAGAGCGTGCGTGGTAAGGCTTCAAGTTGTTAAACTGCTTATTTGCTGTTACACACATACCAAAACCAAACCATCAAATGTATCTATGGCTCAGCAATAATGGGAAAGAATTATATTTTATCCTCATGGGTTACATATTCTGATTTTTAAAAGGATATGTCCACATATATGCGGTCTGTCTATGTGCAGCATTTTGTGTGGATCTACAACTTGTTCTTCTACAAGTCCACTTGCCCTTCTACTGCATGCTGCAGCCCTCTGACAGCTACTGAGATTTATTTTAACTTTATTTAACCAGGAAAGCCTCACTGAGATTAAAAATCTAATTTCCCAGACTGTCCTGGTCAAGACAGGCAGTAACATATTTGCAAAGTTACAGGTATGCTGCTGCCCGTCTTGGATAAACACAAAGAGGAGCAAGAACAAGGCTTTTAATTGCACTGTAGCTTTGTCACAAACCATTTCTGAAAATGTATTTTAAGTTCATTTTCTATGAGTAGTCCCATGTTTTTAAAATTTAATACACTTGTACCGCTGAGTGTTTGTGGTTGTTGCAGCTTAGATCATTTTTGAAGGCAAAAAGTGTTCTTACAAATTAATTTTAAAATTAATTTTGTAATAGTCTTTTATGGCTATGATTAAAAATGGTAAGTAAAGCAAATACCTGAAAGTCTCAGTTTAACATGGTCACACTTTGAACTGTGACACAGCTGTACTTGTGTCCAGTATAGTCTGTAGTCTTGTACATTTTACTTGCAGGAAACACATCTGCATGCACCTTAATCTCCAGACAGTGATATCAGATCACAGCTGCTTAATTATGACAAAAACCATGATCGTGATTATTTTTATTGACTCTGAGATCACAACTATTAAGCAAAATTACTCACTGACTTTACATCAACTGCACTACATTAATTTGTTGGACACTTTAAACACTTCAACACTATATTCAGATATCTGTAAAAATTCAACATCGCCTATCCATCCAAAAAAAATACATCAAATCATTAAAGTGACAGAAGGAAACATTTATCTTTGGATACCTGTCATGTACAGGTCACCTACAAGTTAACCATAAAGCTGCAAAAATCTTTAAAAAATAGCTTTGGGGGAGGTAGCTATAACAATCTACACTGATATTATTTAAACTTTTTAGGCTTGATTTTTAAACCTACATCAATCTTAATCATGCACATGAAATATTCATAAAGCTTTAAAGATTTTAACCCTTTGAAAGCCAAGTTTTTATCATGATGCCACCATGTTTTTAAATCATGACAAAAAACGGAAACATATATTGCATGCAGCGCATTTTTTATGCATTGTTTCTTTTTTAGTATAGTGTTAAATACTCAAACTTATTTTCATATGGTTAAAATGAAGACATCTGGTAGAGAGGTACTAAAAGTGTTCAATTCCAAGGCAAAAGCCCAGACTGACACTCAGGTATAATAAAATACATGTATTATACTTTAATGGAAGTGAGATTAAATATTGCACATTTTGGCGAATGAAAAAGTATGACTGTAAGACTTGTTTGTGCACCATGTATTTTAGGCTTGCTGTACGAGCTGAGCTGCATGTAGCATGGTTAAATTAAAACACACAATCTTGCCTTAACACATGTCATATGCATGATCACAGCCAACATTACCAAACGAGGAAGAATAAAAAACCCGCTTAAAATGCGCACCGCAGTCCCTGAGGGTTCAAGAGCCCTGAGCATGTGAGTTGCTAACATTAAGGAGAAGTTTATTCGTTATCAGTCGTCGAAAACAGACACTCCCCCAGCAGCAGAGGGGACTCCACCACTTTCTCAACGCAGTAATGCGCGCTCCCGGTTTACAGAGAGGCAAGTAAGCTAAATGTTAACAGAAAACATAACACAGGCATTAGTCTCCCTCCCCCATCCAAAATACAGTATCATCACGCGGGGACGCGCATGTTGCAAACACAACGTTTTGGCCGACGCAACATCGAGACACTCCCTTTAAAACTAGCACGGTGCCCTTTAAACAACGTTAACGCTGCAGTTGTATTATAAGTATCGCTACAGTTCAAATTAATGTCCACTAATACAGGCAAGAAGCAAATTAAGCAGTGCAACGTGGTCACTAACTGCATCGATGAACTTACTCAGGCCGGCTGCCGTGAGCAGGAAAGAGTTGAGGACAAAAAGTCGCTCGAAGATGCCCCGAGTAAATCCGGTAATAGCTGGTTATTTACGGCGATAACGGCCAAACGGCAGCGAAAATCAACCGGTGAAACGAAGGAGTGTGTGGTTGGCTTCGTCCTTACCTACACAGTGGATGAGTTTGTGTCTCCACGAGTCAAGTTCCTGCCGAAAGCCGCGCCTGTCGATTGTGCATTGCTGCCTTTTGCACTGACTCGCCATTTTCTATCGCTCTTGTGTGGCGGGCACCAGCACAGCTCAGCACGGGAAGAGGAAGTGAGCGTGCGCGCCCCCGCGGCGAGGAGGAAGTCACTCCAGAGGGGAATGCTATGAAACTCACCATCCATGGTCACGCAGATTTTCATAACCAAGGAAAAGTAGGCCAATTTAATCGACATTTAAGTTACTGCATCAGAAACCCAATTCATAATTCAAAAGGCTTTATTGACATGAATGTGAGGTACTACTACCAAAGTATTTCTTAAAAAAAAAAAAAAAAAACAGAAGTGGTCTGAGTGCACAAACCTACGCCAACACATTTCCGATATTGTCAGGCGAGTGATTTTCCAAAATGTGGAAAAATTGCCCTTGCTCTGTTCAGGATCCACAGGTGGATTCAGATTACATGTAAAATCATATTACTCTTCCCTTGTGCCATGACCAACATTCCCTGAAAATGTGATCAAAATGTATGGAGAACTTACTGCATTATTAGAAAAATGTGTAATCCCACCCTATCTTACAAAGTTGACAAATCCTTTAATACATTCCTGGATCCACGTCCAGATTCGGATCACCAACAAAATCCAATCAACTCTCCCTAGTGCAATGACCAACACTCCCTAAAAATGTTTTTAAAATTCCCTTATAACTTTTTAAATAATCCTGTTCACAAACTAACAAAAAAAAAACAAAAACGTCACTTAGTTGGCAGAAGTTATAATTTTAACCTCTGCCAAGGCATTTCCAAAACTGTGGGTGCATTAGTTAAAAAAAGAGAGACAAAACAACCCTATCTCACACTGTTAACAAATCCTTTAAAACATCCACATCCAGATTCGACTCATCAGTAACATCTAATCATTTGCCTTTTGTGCCATGACTAAAAATTCCTGAAAATGTGATGAAAATCCATTGGAAACTTTTTTCAAGTTATTAGCGTACAAACTATTAGCGTAAATGTGGGAAACTGCCCTATCTTACAATCTTCTTCTCCATATATTTTACTAGCATTTTCACCATGTGTACATCAACCAGTATATAACAGAAATATAAACACATAAGGCAGTACACTACCAGACTCCCACCCAAAATCCCTCCCACATACACCAAAACTATCTTTGAAAAAAGCAAAATTGTTTTACAACAACTCCAAGAGTAGAGAAAAAAAAAAGGATAAGTAATTAATAGAAATTCATAATGCAACAATCAACTTAAAAGAGAAAAAAAAACATGAGTTCAGAGACAACCTTTCAAACAAAAACATACAAATAAATTCATACAACACACTTGTGCTTACAAGAATCTGAGGAAAACAAATTTGTCATAAACCAACAACCATTGCTAAGCCAGGGACAAATTCACGGAGAAATATAGATAAATGACAATGTCTGATTATTTTAAGCCTTACTTTCGCTACAGGCTCCCTGTTTTGTTTTGTTTTTCCCTTCAGTATGTCCGTTAGGGACGTATTGGTAAATTTTCCAAGCATGTTGCTAAAGGGAGCCAAAGGTCTTGAAAAATGTAGCCTCTGTCATTCTTTTCTAAAGTCAATCTCTCTAAAGGTAGAAACCCAGAAATCTGATCAAGAAACATCTTAAAAGTCGGGGGGAATTCATTTTTCCAAAACTATCTGCATTTTTTTTTATCAAACTGAAAAACTGGTTTGTTATTTAATAAATACACACTGGGTATTTGATCAAATTCTGTTTTTAAAACTTTTTTTGTGAAATAATGAATTGAATTCCAAAAACTTTTCAAAGTATCACACTGCCGAAAGAGGTGCATAAATGATCCTTCTTTAACTTTACATCTTGGACAGTTTGGTGAGATATCTTCAGATATTTTGTGCATCCTCAATGGAGTTAAGTAAAGATGATAAATGAATTTAAAGTTTGCTTCTTTAATTTTGTTACTTGTAAATGGAAAAAATGAATTCTCTAAAATGTATTGCCATGTATTTTCGTCAAATTCCATCCCCAAATCCTTTTCCCAAGTTTTACCACTGAAATAAATGATGATTGACTTCCTTGTGCTAATAGTTTGTAAAATTCTGCAATTTTACCTTTAATTACTGTTGATGATACTATAGCATTTTCTATTTCAGATAGTTCAAAACTCACCAGATTTCCTTCATCAGTGTGAGAACAGAATTTTGTATTTGTAAGTATTTGAAGAAGTCAGTGTTTGGGATCTTCAACTGTCTTCTTAGCGCAATAAATGACTTAAATTTTGTATTTCCGTTGAACAAGTCTTTAAGTTGTTTTAAGCCTAGATCCCTCCACTCACTTATATTGACAGCTGGTAGGTGTTTCTTCAGGTCAGGGTTGTGATGGAGTGGAGCATAGAGGGAGGTAGCTGTAGCTACACCACAGTTCTTAGTACAGTCCCTCCAAGCCAAGAGAGTTATAAACTGTGAAACACTGATCTACATTTTGTATGTTAGTGAAACATTTTATAAACATCAGAGTCCCCAGAGGCACAGGGTAAAGTGGACTGGCTTCCATCTGAATCCAGAGTGATTCTTGTCTCTCAGTTGACCATGACCCTAGGTTTCGTAATTGAGCCGACCAAAAGTAGTGTTGGAAGTTGGGAAGGCCAAGCCCCCCCTTTGGAACTGGCTTCATTAGAGTTGATAAGCTTATTCTCAGTTTTTTGTTACACCAAATAAACCTTGAAATGTATCTGTTTAAATCCTTAAAAAAGACTAAGGGTAAATAGCATGGTAACATTTGGAAAAGAAAATTGAGTCTAGGAAGGATGTTCATTCTAATTACATTTATTCTACCAGTGAGAGATAACGGCAATGTTATCCAGTTGTCCAAGTCCAATTTGATTTTATTTTTCAGAGGGATATAGTTGTCCTTAAATAGATTGTCTAAGTCAGGAGTAATATTTATTCCCAGGTATTTGAAACCCTCTGATGACCAGTTAAAAGAACAGGAGTTGTACATATTTTCTGTAGTTTTCATATAGAAGAGACAGGCATTTGATTTTTTTAAATTTATCTTATATCCTGAATATCTTCCAAATTGATCTATTACCTTTAATAATGGTGAGATTGAATTTTCTGGTTCTGTTATATAGAGAATGATGTCATCTGCATAAAGGGATATTTTATGTTCATGATTTTCAATCGTTAATCCTTGAATATTTGTATTGTCTCGAATACATGATGCTAATGGCTCAATTACCAAAGCGAACAGTAAAGGTGACAATGGACACCCTTGTCGTGTTCCTCTTGTCAAAGAAAAGAATTGAGAGGGGATACCACTGGTGATAATTGCTGCTTTAGGACTGCTATAAATTGATTTAATCCAATTAATAACATTATTTCCAACATTAAATCTGTGTAAAACAGAGAAAAGGAACTTCCAGTCAACCTTGTCGAAGGCCTTCTCCGCATCCAGTGATAGAAGGACAGAAGGCCTTCGACAAGTGTTGAAATTGTTTATTATGTTTAAGAGTCTCCTTACGTTGTCTGCAGAGTATCTCCCTTTAATAAAGCCTGTCTGGTCTGGATGAATTAGTTTAGGTAATAAAGATTCAAGCCTTTTTGCCAGTAGTTTGGCAATAATTTTGTAATCATGGTTTAAAAGGCTTATAGGTCTGTATGATGAACATTTTAGAGGATCCTTATCATCCTTGTGTAATACTGTAATACGTGCATAGCTCATTGACTGTGGAAGTATTTTTTTGTCACTAAAGTTTTCCATCATTGGCATAAAAATAGGCTCAAGTTCTGTCCAAAATTCTCTATAAAATTCAATTGGAAATCTGTCTGGTCCTGGACTTTTATTTAGAGGCATTAGATTCATTGTAGCCAGAACTTCTGCTTTTGTAAAGGCAGAATCAAGGAACTGTTGATCTGACTCTGTTAATTTGGGTAAGCTGCTGTTTTGAAGGTAAATATCCAACTCCTGCTGTCAATAATTGCTATGGGATTTGTAGAGAGAGTTGTAAAAGTCATAAAATGCTTGACTGATCTGTGTGGGATTATATGTCACATCGTTATCGTTTAGACTAACTGCTTTAATAATTCTTTCTGCTTGCTCTTTCTTTAACTGATGGGCCAGTAACTTGCTAGGTTTATTTCCAAATTCAAAATGTTTTGAATTTCTTACAATCTTGACAAATCCTTTAAAAAATTATTGTTCCACAGCTGGATCCAGACCACCAAAGTATAATTGATTAGTCCTTGACCTATTTCTGACCTATCTGGAATTTCAGCAAATTATGTTCTTCACTTTTTCAGTTATCGAGTTAAAAAGCAAACAAATATTGTCAAGAACATAACCTCATTGGGGGAGGTACTAAAAGGGAAATGGTTACTTAGAATGATATAAAAAAAAAAAGGGAATGCGTAGGCTGTGGTTGTTCAGGTTTCACTGGTTAACTCACAGTTTTGCATTTCTCCCAGTAAATATGTGGTTTTCTGAGTAGCACTTATAAATTCAAAATTCTGTATGTTTGTTATTTAGGGGTAGCAGTCCTCTCCCACAGCATTATTATCAGGGTAAAATGAGAGAGAGTGGAGCTCTGTCTTTACCTGTTGGACGTCTCAGTGGAGACTCTGTCCTCCTGGGATCCAGCTCTATTTGTGGTAACCCGTCTATGTAGCTAATCTGTGGTCACTGTGAGTCTGAACCTCTTTCCTTAGTGAAAGATCTTTAACAGAGCTCAGGTAATCTGCTAGTCTTGGGCTGTATAACATTTTAATTTACTCTTTTTTTAAGTTGCTACTCACATAAATGAGATGGCTTGATTTGGTCTAATATGTGAGGCGTTGGTGTCCTGAGGCTGATTTGGTTGTATTGGTTGGTTGCACAGGCAACAGGAGGGTTGGATGCCTTCCTCAAGGGGACCTGGACAGTTGTTGAAAAGTGAATGGTCAACTCTGTCTTTGACCAAATTCAAATTGTAAACATAAAACTTGAACCTCCTCTTCTTGCCATTTTTCAACATATTGAGACATACTGGTAAAAGAATAAGGACTATCTTATCTTATCTTCTAATCTAAATCTACAAATTAATGTAAGCATATAGCCCACAAGGCTGGCACTGTACTTATGACCTCTCAAAAAAAACAGAAAGAATGATTTAAAAAAACCTGTCTAATGAGAACTAGGTTTTAACTCTTGCTGCACAACTATCTTTGTTAGACGGGCTGCTGTTATTTTTATTCCCTAAACTTTCTAATGGCAGAATATAACCCATAACCCACTGTATTTGTCATTTTTAGATAATAAAAATGCAGAAATTACATTTATACATATTTAAACCACTGTTTCCAAATAATGTATTATGGATGAACTGCTTCGATTTTCATGTTTTGGTTTGATTGATTTTACTCTGAACTTGTCAAGAAAAACAAAGATGAATGAATGATCATACAAAACATAAAATCATAAATAACAATAGTGTTAGCTAACTACCTGGGCAGTGTATGCTTACATGTTCAAAAAATATTTTACAGAAAATATTCAATGCAAACATACATAATGTCAATACTAAAGAAAATGAAATAATCATTTATTAAACAGAGTATTATCATTACTCTTGCATCATCATAAAAAAATAAGAACTCATACATTTTTTTTATCTGAATCGAGTTTTTGCTTTGTCTGAATTCATCTCTCAATCTGTTCCATAAATCCTCCCCATAGATCTTAAAATGAAGTTTTCCCCTCAAGTTTACCTTAAATTAAGTTATAACGCTGTTAAAGAACAATTTTCGAAAGTTGGAAGTAATCTCTCTCTTTCTTTAAACCTTTTTTTTCAATGGCAGTATGGATATAGCCCATAAATGCACTATACTTGTTTTTTTTTTTTTTTTTTTTAATATTTATACAATAAAATATGTTGAGATCATTGTCTGTTTGTGGACCAGGTTTAAACCACCACTGCAAAGTAATTTTTTTAGAGGGAGTGCTTTTTTATGCCCCAGCACCCTCGTAATTGCAGTAAATAACCCTAAAGGCATGGAGTCATTACTTTGATATTGATGTACTCCCTTGTCTAGGCGTCTAAAACTAAAAATTCAACTCAGCAAAAAGCTACACAGCCCATGCTGCTGTGAGAGAACAATACTGTCCATTTGTGATATCTATCAACCCCCTTTTCACAGATTATAACCAAACAAAATCTACTGCAGCCTGACTTTCTCAAGACTTAAAAAGTTCTCTCAAAAAGTAATAAAATACATTAATCATCCTGCAATGCTTTTAGTAAATGTGTAAATGTTCTTTTAAGACATGACTGTGTCCAAAACAAAAGAATTGATCATTGACTTCAATAAAAATCCCTGACCTGTTTCCCCCTGTTATCCAGGATCAGGCTGGGGTGGTGAAACACAATAAATACTTGAGGATAATAATGGACAGCAGTCTGACTTTTGAAGAAACATTGATGCCCTGAGTGAAAAAAAGTGTTTTTTGCCTTTAATCAATAGTGGAGAGAGACAGTGGACAGACTAGTAAAAGGGGGTGAGTGTGAGCAGGGGAGGACATGCGGCAAATGGACCTCAAGCGGGAACCAATTTGGGGCTGGCAAAGCATTCATGTGACATGCCTGGCTGATTGCCACTCCGCCAAACCAACACCCTGTAAACATGTGTTTTTACTGAAATTGAGGAGTTTAAATGTCAGCTCTGTTTTAATGAAAATGCTTTATCCTTGCTTCACTGAGTCTGTTTTAACCATCTTGTTTATCTGCTGGTTTGGCCCCCTCTCAAAAAAAGGAAAAGGCTGGAAAGCACTTCATACAGAGCCAGAGCAACAAACAAAGCACTGGCGATACCGTCCAACTGCACTCAACCTCTCTATTCAGAGTATAAGCTGCTGCCATCTGGACGCATATATATTCTGCCCAGGTATAGAACAAACAGATTTATTACCTCATTTGTCTCAGGCACCATTTGCCTCCTGACCAGCATCACGTCACACGATGCCCTTTGTGTGTGCTCAAACCTTAAACCTTTTATGTACATGTGGCTCTGTGTTTACCTTGTTTATTCACTTCTGCTGAAAAACAGCTTGACCTTTGGGGATAATAAAGTTTACCTTGACCTTGATTTCCATTGTCCCCCTTAGTTTAAAAATCTATTTTTTACAATGTATGACAGCATGATCAAGAGAAATTGTCAAAAAAAAACTAAAGTCATATGTTTTGACACACTATCAGATTGTTTAAAAGAATAGTTGTTCTGAGATATTTGTCAGGTGAGGTCAGTATTCAACCAGAAAGAGAAGCAAACATCTGAAAGCAGAAACACAAGGGTAAGGATGAGCTTTCTGGTGTTATTCATTATGTCCAGTGTTTTTGAAATCAATTCGGTTCTCTGTATGTTGATAAGGAATGGTAAAGAGAAAATAATTTATATAAGGCTGTCTTTGTTTTTATGTTGCAATAGCTACACTGTTAGATTAGTTATATTTAACCACAAGATCCAACGTAGTGCCAATGGCCTAAAACCTCAGACAAAGTAACACTAATTTTTAACAGTGTGATTGGTTTTCCCCTCATTACGCCATATGATCTTTTTGTCAACAATATGATTTGAAAAATGTTTTGCAAGGAAAATAATTAAAATTAGTGTGTCTAATGAATGTACTCTGTATCTTTGCAACCCAAAGTTTTGTGCACATTTTGCCTTTATTAATATTTTTTGGTCTGTCATTGCACATAAAACAGATTTTTACCTTTCACAAGCCCCCTTAACACATGCAACAAACTCCTGAAAAAATATTTGAATAAT
This sequence comes from Cetoscarus ocellatus, assembly GCA_037902135.1. Lineage (NCBI taxonomy): Eukaryota > Metazoa > Chordata > Actinopteri > Labriformes > Labridae > Cetoscarus > Cetoscarus ocellatus. Next base: position 15,623 of record JBAMNC010000020.1, on the reverse strand, counting down.
CTATAGGTGTTGTCCATTAATACATCTCTAATACAGGGTCTGAATCTGAACAGAATTTATCTGGTTCCTTTTGCACAAAGTTGGTTTTTTGTCCCATATATTGTTATGGAAAAGCAGTGCTTAGCTGTGATTAGATTAAGGTCCAACTCTTCCCTTTGTCCAGTGGTTTGTGATTTGGACATAAACTTGGTGCAGCGTATACTGGTAAATGTCAGTAAATCTCAATGTATTTGACCTTGTACGCTGCCTCAGCCTCTGCTTGACCACTTTCAGCACTGCTGTTTCTCACCAAAAACCTGTAAACAATATTCCCTTTCTTATTTTGTACATACATCACTTCACTCCCTGTTGGCATACAAAGAAAGGCCAGGTTCTTTGTGCTAGCTCTAAATTGGGACACAAGCTAAGGACCTAAAAAATTGTAAGTGTGGGTGTTCAAACTCTTTTATTATTACTTTGTCTTATCTAAAAAATGTATTTTCACAATACACAAGTGTAGTTTAAGACATGGGTGTACCTTCTGCTACATAAAGTTATTTGGAAACCATGATTTATACTATGAAAGCACAGATGTCCAGGATTGCATTGAGAAAATAACAAAGAAGTAAACAAATAGGTCTGGACAAATAAACATCCATTGGAGCAGGGGCAAGGCTTCTTGAGTATGCACAGTAATCTCACTGATGCAGTGATGATACAAATCATCTCTCATTTCACAAACATGAGCTTGTGAAAAGACCATGGGTGCTCAGCTGGAGAATCATTATCCATCTCGTCAACAACAGCCTGCCAGAGGAATCATGCTTTCAGAATGTTCATATGTGCAGACACTGCTTGACAAAGTGATTAGACCACCGCCCATGTAAGGTTTATGCCATAGCTGCCCTAATTTAACAGCGTTGGTTATCACCAAAATCCTTTTTCTATTTCTGTAATAGTTAATGCACCAGTATGTAGAAGCTCTTTAACTGAAGTTATATTCTATATGTTAAAATATAATAATTATTGTTATCCATGAAATTTCAAATTTACTTTTTTACAATAAACAGAAAAAACAGCAAAGCACGTTATTTTTTCTTGATTAAGACGTCAAATCACAGTTATTTACTTGCATTGCTGAGCAGAAAAAATTGTAGTGGTTGAATGTTATGCTTGACTAAGTCCTGACTTCTCAGAGGAGCCCAGTGAGTGATTTGGATATAAAAAGGGGAATTCAGTTTGAAATTGCTCAGTCCTTTTCAAACTGTGTGTCCAGTAACACTCACATTTTCAGCTTTCAACACGTTTTCTGACAGATTTCTAAAATATTTAAGTTTTCTCGTTTTAATGACAGATGGTCTAATAAATTTGTTAAACACTGTCTGCAATAATAGTGTAGCTGATACCAGCTTTTTGCGTAGTTTTTATAATTTGTGGTAAAAATATATATAGATAGATAGATACCTCCAGAGATAGCTATTAAAATATTAGTACCAAAAGTAGTCGCTGTTATTGTTAGAATTTAATTTCATTAAAACTGCGGCGGCATATATTACAGTATAAAATGTACAGGAAAACCTCACCTCCATTCGTAACCACCATATACTGCAGGGTACAGCATGTTAATAAACATATCTTATACTGTAAAGCATTAGGCCTCTATATCTGCTGAGGTTTAATGTGCTTCAAAATCAACATCCAAATGTCTTTGATAATGTCTGTCACGGCCTCTAAGCTGTAACCCATAAGACCAATCAGATAAAGTTTTCAAAGAGATCCAACAGCAGTCATGCAATGAAACAGCGCGGCGATCAGGCTGCAATGATGCTGTTGTAATGATGCTTTCAAAAACCGTTGGAAACATGGCCTCCCCATCGATTTTTATGTCAATATCCAGAGATAGCCGACAACTTGCTAATTTTTATCCGTCCAGTCGTAATAGATCTTTTTAACACCTACATTAGAAATAAAGTCCCTTAAATGCTCTTTTGCTCAATCTCAGTATTTGCGGCAACTCTGTTTGAAGTCTGCATTATGGCCCTTTAAGTTAGTAGTCTTCAGATTTCGGAGTTTAACGGAGCACGTGAAGGCGTCCTACGTTTCCCAGCCGGTGTTCTTATATTTTTACGCCCTTACGGTCTGTATTGTGGTTTCCATGCTTCGAAGACGCCTAACGTAGCGTTCAGGTAAATATAATAAAAGATATCTAACAATGGTGTTGTCACTTTACTCAGATACTCGTTTACCATTCGGTTACAGTCGAGTAAAGCAGGCTTGTCATTAAAACGTTAGCTTATTCTGTAACATGTATGTACAGGCTGCTGTGACCGAAACACATTGACGTCCAAAGTTAGATATTTACATGGACGGCTGTCTCTGTGTCCGTGTGAGATGATCAATTATTTATTCAGGCTCAGTCAGAGGGGATAGATGACACCTAACTAGCGTTTGGTTAAAAGGCAAGAGAGCAAATGAAGGCAACAGCAGGCTATTTTTGTAGTCACAATACCCTAAGCTTTTGTTTGTATTCTCAGTAATGCTACAGTCACGTTTTTAGTCTTTTCCCATGAAACAGACTTCAAGTCATTGTTGTGTGTGATTAATCGGACTTAAGCCTACAACATATTTATACACTGTTACTGTTACACACTCAGCTGCACCAAAACTAATGTAACCTACAGGAGAATCAAGTATACCAAGGCTTTTCCCCATAATAGTTGAAGAATTAAACCTAATTGAAATAATCAGAGAGCAGGGAACACGTCCAGCTATTTAATTTACTAGTCAAGCAATAAAAAAAATCACATGCACATAAGTCTATTATTGATGATGGGCATTGTGAGTAAATGCAATCCAGGAATGTAACCATCAGTGTTGGTCAGTGAGTAGTTACTTGTAATAGGGCTGCTCAAATATGGCAAAAATCAAAATTGCGATTATTTTAATAGATGTTGAAATCACGATTATGAAACAGGATTACTCTCTGATGTTAGAAAGCACATCACATGCTTTCATCAAATGTATATGCTTTTAAAACTATGCTAACAATGGAAAATGGAAAAAGTTAAACATGTCATGTGGCATAATACTCTTTCAATCTCAATTACTCAGTTTTCATAATTGTGGGAGGCAGTAATTGTAATCTTGATTAAAATTTGATTAATTTCCCAGCTCTGATTTGCAATATATCACTGTAATAATATTTTTTTCTGGAGTAACCAAATAAGATGGAATTTCAAGTTATAAATCAGTAATAATAATACAGTAACTAGGTCTGTGCATCTTCACTAGTCTCACAAGTCCGTTCGATTACGATTATAAAGTTTGAGATTCAGTTTTATTTTTATTATAATGATGCAGTGGGTAATACCCTTGATTTTCTATTTTACTAACCTTGCGCTGCAGCTGGATCCACCCGATTCAATGTCTGTAATCAGGCAGATCCATCTTGCAGAGCTCCAATCTACAGTGACTGTGCTCTACCCACAGCAGGACGGCCCAGTCAGAGCCCTTTAGAGCAGAAGAGGTGGGAGGCACGAGCAAGACAACAGCAGGAAGTGACTCCTCATACAGAGATTAGCATTGATGCTAACAGCTTCAGTGGCAGTTTTGTCAGATCTAGACCACATTTCTCTATTAAATGGAAAAACAATAAAAATGAAAGCACTTCTCAATAGGAGGGATATTTTCGCTCCATGTTCGACATGTTTTGTCCAGAGTTTGTTCCAGGTAGGGGCTTACCTTTTGCGTTTTACACCACGGCAGTGGCGCCTGACTACTAAATTATCTGATTGATCCATAACAAATGTGATTGATGGAACAAGTAAGTAAGTTACTTTAACATTTGTCCCTGTAGGGAAATTGGGGTGTGGCAGGAATCACAGACATTTGGCAACAAAATACAATATCCACACTGACACAGTGTAAGAAATAATAAATAAAAACACATCAGCATCACTAGAAATTCAAACAATGCACTCATGCAGAGGAGAAAAGAAAGGAAAGCGTATAGTGATGGACAGCTAGACCAGCTAGACCTATTTAACGTGACTGTTTCTCATTGTTTATTCCAAAGTTTGATCAATTGTGGAACAAAAAAAATTGATCTGTTTTTGGTGAAGCACAGTAACACTGGCTGAAGGGCAACAGTGTGAATGAAGGTGCAAGGGGTTGTCTCTGATTACCATCAATGACCACAATGCTGAAAGCATTTGATTAATGCTCTCTGTTTATAAATGCAGTTCATATTTGCAAATAGGATGCCTGACTGTCTACTGGACGCTGTTACTATTTTTCTGAAGGACTTTTTCTGTGCTTCTGTTGCATTGCTAAACCAGCAGATCCTGAGAGGACGCTCTCAATAAGAGCACAATAAAAACACTGGAGCACTTTGCTGCTGAAATTAAAGGATGGAAGTTCCCTCCCATCACCTGCCAGATTTGCTTTTGAAATGTTCTGCCCATCCCCAAACTCTTTCTATGGGCTGTTACCCAGATGGACAGGTGAAATATATTGAACTGTCCAGCTGGTTTGTCAGGTTATTGTATTACTGTACCTGGCGACTATTCAGATCAAATAATCCAAGCAGTCAGATAGTTATGCTCCTTTTATTAATTAGAAATAGCTTTTTAAGTCAATTTCAGCGAAAATGTATTTTCATTTTAAACCAAAGTAAATACATTTTACAGGTCTCATCTTCCTGTACTTGTTTTTTTTCTCCTCAGAAACAAACTGATTCTGCAGTCAAGCAGCCTCTGCCAGATTAAATGATCATTTACTGTCTTTGCATCGATGCATAACTATTTACGTTACGGTATATCAATTAAAGGATTGTTTTTGACAACCCTAACAGTAACTAATCAAAGTAATGCAAAATTACTAACTTACTTTTTGTCCTTAGTGAGTTGTTTCCATGATTATATGTAAACAAAACAACCTCCTTTAAAGTTGAACACAGCAAAGGGAACAACAGGGAAAGAGTGAAGGATTGCCTGCTTCAAAAATCAATTTATTATCTTTATTTTGAGTTCGTGGACAAGAAAGATGCGAAAAGCTTATTGTAAACTTTGTTTTAAATCTGTTGTAGATCAGAGTTTAAAGAGGGATAAGAAGCATTCAACTCAAAAGTATGCAGCCAGGATATAAACTTACAATACTGTACCGACTATGTATAGTGTATTTGCAATGCATGAGCAAAACTAAGAACTCACACAGGAATTTTCAGTTTAAGAAATAATATTATGGCAATTAAAAATTTCAGTTTCATGTGAGGGTTTTCAGACCTCAGTTGCACCAAGGCACGCATACGTTTGGTGAGGGCTGATCTAATGAACGATGGTACATTATGTTAACTTTTTTTTTTTTTTTTTTTTTTGTTGCAAGGCTTCATCGGGATTTACCACTGCAACAAGAACCTATCTATCTAACTGTAAGGGTCAGGATTTACAAGTCTGTCCCTCAGAGACAGTTACTACCATTTTTCATGATTCAGAATATCTGATTTACAACTGGTGAAAATTCATCAAAAGCTTGCCTCTTTAAAGGCCATGGACACTCAGACAGGTGTTTTAGTTACTCTGGTTGATCAGACCAGGGGATGTTGAAAATAGGTGGGGCTATGTTGAGAGTTTTTGATGTCACAAGTTAAAAAACCGATTCAAATGACAGCAGGTCAATAAGTCCTCTCACTAATAGATGGTCTATATATTTCACAGGGCTGTGGAGCTGTCAGTCAAACAAAATCTACCACACAATCCTGAGAAAGGATTTAACCGAGGGCTCCTTTACTAACGCTTGTTGAGGTGCCCACGGCCTTTCATGAGGGCCAAGGGGAAAAAACAAAAAAAACACCAAGCATCTCAAAAACAGAAAGTCACTAATAAAAGCATATTTTTATGCAACATAAAATTCTTCCCAACAGCACAAATCTGTCCCTAGTTCTGTTACCTTTGTGTTTGTGTGTTCGAACAGGGGGTGACATGACTCTGACCAGAGGATCTTTCACCTACGCCAGTGGGGAAGAGTACCATGGCGAGTGGAAAGAAGGTGAAGGTCTCGTTTCTGCATGTCTGTGCAATCTTGAATATTTTAACAACAGATTTTAGACACGCTTTCAGTGCCATTATGTGTGTTACAGGGGTCATTGTGTTTCCTGTCAGTCAAAGGGAAGTAAATCATGAAAGACTGGCTGAGCGGGAAAATGCTTTCCGTAGCCATTGTCACAGTACATTTCCACAACAGTACTGTAACAAAGCCCCACTCTCGTTGTTCTTTATTACACTCATTCTGACTTCACAACATTAACATTGGTATTCCAGTCTTTTAAATCACTTCAAAGTCCTATGCTTCCTCTGCAGGTCCCGTTCTCACCTCTTTATGCCCCTTGCAGCATTCTAGAGGAGGCAAATCCTCACAGGAGCATCGGTATTAATTAACACAGCCTTGACCACTGACTTGATCAGGTCACAGTAAGACAAAAAATGTGCTTACAAAAATGACCCACAGCAGACTGTGAGTCTATCTGTGAACGTGTGGACATGACCATTGGTCTACAGCATGGGGGTCCAAACTTTTTCCACTGAGGGACAATAGAGAAGAATAATCGAATGGCTGGGCCACCTTGCTACTGACTTTAAGTGTATTAAGTTAAGATTTTAGGACTAAGAGGTGACAAGTCAGTTTTCTGAAGCCCCTGGTTGTCTCTTGGTACCATGAGGTTCACCCCAAATCAGGACAAGAACAATGCTCTGTGTGAAAGAGAGGAGAGACCCTGGCTGCTAATCTCCAGTCAGACACACAACAAGAGCAAACTGCAAGAGGCTGTCAAAATATGTAGGGCTGTTGGTGCTTGAAGAAGAAAAGTGCAATGTTCTCAATATACTGAAACTTGAGATGGTGTAAATAGTGCAGAAAATGGGCTGCGTTAATCCACTTGATTCATTCTGTTGTTTGGGGGCCAATTTAAAATGGACAGTGGACCACACTTGGCCACTGGGCCATTGTTTAGACACCCCTGTTCTATAGCCTAATTTACAGCACATAATCTAGACATCAAGACATTATCCAATTCATTGTTTGTAAAGTCCAAACTAAGTTGGGAAAGAAAGTTTTTAACCTTACGGTCCCCCTGCATGGAACAATTATAAGACTGATTTAAATGTCAAGGTTAGTTACCCTGAAACTTTCTTAATATTTGGTGAAAAATCTTGAATCCAGGTTTTCTATGTACATCTGTTTTAAATGTTGACTCACCCTGACTGATCCTAGTCTTTCATATGTTTTGTTTCAGGGATCATCAACTACATTTGTACAAGGGCCCTTTTTTCTTGACATATGCTACAGGGGGCAGATTTTAGAATAAACTGAAAAGATGTGAATATTTTTGCTATAATTTATAAATACAAGTTTAATATTGTATTATCGCCCAAAATTGAAAGTATCTTAGCCTTGAAGAATGACTCCCTATTACCTATGCAGCAGCCAGCAATATGAGGCCAATAGAGATATTTTGGCTACTGTGTTTTAGGGCTGTCATGTTTTCCATCTCTGAGTTTGACTCGAATAAAGTCGTTCTCCTAATTGAACATTTTGCTGACAGGTGGATTTCTGTAAAACAGGCCAAACATGAAGTCATTACTAATAAAACTGTTTCAATGAAATTGTTTAGGGAGTTTTATAAATACTTGTAGGGGCAGAACAACAAGACAACAAAAGACACCTTTGCAACCTCAACAAATTTTGTATGGGAAGTTGTAGGGGGGCCTGATGTGGCCATCACTGCTCTGTATGATTGTGAGTGTTGCTGCCTTTCTTAGTCAGATCTCTAATCTCAATGGCACCAACCTGGCTAAATAAAGGTTGAATAAATACAATAATTTCAAGCAACATCCAAACATTAACATCCACACATAAATAAAAAATGCATAGTCTCTCTGTTAAAAGAAACCCTCTGTTAACAGCGTTTGTTCTGGCCTACTGAAATAAGTCGTCACTGCAGCACTGTGTCCATCATTATTAGGGGATAAAATATGTTTTTACAGTTGTTGTCACTTTGAAACCACATGTAAGACATACAAGAAACCTCTGTTTATATAGTGGTAACATTGTTATATAGTGTAAATGTAGCGGGAAATATCCATCCATTCATGAATCTGCTCAAATGAGTAAATCTTTCTGTGAGGGTGTAAATGTCTGTTCAAATGTTACCTGTTGCAAATCTTCTGAGGATGCCTTGCACTGCTTGAACTCTCCCAACACACACATACAGCCGTGCTGGTGACATGCAAGCTCAAGCTATTTAATCAAATCCCAATTAGCTAGCATTGGCAACCCATGACGGACAGAGCCAGATTTACCGGCTCAGGATTTGTCAAATCTTCTGGATTAGACTTTGGACTTGTTTGGGGAATCGTAGAGAGTGCTCGGTCAGCTGCCTGCAAGAAACCAAATTAGTCATTAAATCTGGAAGAAGACCATCAGAGGGAGTTTATTTTGTCATTTTAGGGTTTATGATGATTTTTAGCTGCTTGTACGTCAGCTGTAAAATGGTTTCTGTCCATTCTCTTTTTGACTGTATAATCCTTTGCCCTTCAGAGGTAAATTCGCCTACTTTTCCAGGGCAGGTGTGAACCTGCTGACATGATAACAAGTATCAGCAGTGAATCATAGGAGACTTGGAAGGGACGAGAGTTGATTCCTTGACTGTCTGGATCCTAAAGTAGAAATCCCTGCTAAAAAATCTGCAGGATTAGAGCGCTGTAATTCCATCCATGCAGGAGGCAGATGGGACTCCTAATTCAGAGGTAAACCTTTAGCTGACAGCGAGGGGGGGCAAACGCAGAGCATGTACTGACTCGTGACATATGTAAAAGCTCCAGAGTGCCATGTGAATATCAAACCCAGAGCTGCATAGCTTGGTCAAATGCCATATTCTTACACTATGTTGCACATTATAGGAAAAGTAAAATCCATATCAGGCTCAATGGTCAAACGAGGAATGATGACACTCGTACATTAATGTGTTTCAGCAGATGGTATCAATGTCTGTCCTCAAGGCTGTTTGACTTGACAGGATTTCTGATGTTTCCATCATCTGTTTGAAGCTTGATCCTTTCACTCTCTCTGATGGTGTGCAACTTTCCAGGTCGGAGGCATGGAGTCGGTCAGCTCAAGTTTCAGGATGGAACCTGCTACACCGGCCAGTTTGAGAACGGGCTCTTTCATGGCTCCGGTGTGCTGCTCTTTACAGATGGATCCAGGTGTGAATGCATGAACAATCTTTCACCTAAAGTGTACAGTATGTGTATATCCTTATTGCTTACAGCAGGCTTTAAAGCTCTTGTAAGGATTTCAGCTGTTTATGAAGCAGATGAATATGAATACAGATCCCTCTACATGAACTGCAAAGGCAAAGAAAACCATCATAAATAAGATCAACCATTTTATGCTGGGATTTTGATCCAGACCAATGGTGCCACAGGGCAGGTGACAAATAAAGACCATTAGCAGCACACTAAAATAGAAGTTCCAAAGTTTTCAGTAGTGTAGAGTAGAGTGGCAAAGGGCACAGATTTACAACAATCAGTGGAGGGTATGCAGTTAAATATTTAAGTTCTTTTGTTATTTGATCATGTTCATTGTGGGCAGTGTAGATTCCCAGCCTAGCTATAGAAACGGTTGGAGCTGTGACATCAAGTTAATAACGAAGCCAAAGTATTGTTGTTACAACAACTGGTGTCATGTCACTGAGCGTACACACATTCAGGTAATGATAAATATCAACCCCAATTCTTTCTCTTTCCTCTGGTTTTTACGCTTGAGAAAAATCAAGCCATTTAATTTCAGAAAATCATTCATAAAATTAAACATTGATATCTTAAATGACGAGGCACTGAGGACATGAGATTATGTTTTCCTGCTTGTTGTTTATGTAAAACCCAGAGCAGTCTGACTAAAATGGCTGGTTTGACAATAAACAGTTTAAAAGTTAGTTCTGTTCATAGGTTTTACCACAAAGTGATGAAATAATCAAAGCAACATGACTTCCATTTGGCCAATAATCAACGTTATTTTTACATATTTTTCATAACATGAAGGTTTCCAACCAGTTCAGGGGTCACTACAGCACTTCATCATATGGCCTTGGCTAGTATTTGCTGCATTATGGCTCCAAAAGCTTATTTGGCCATTTTTTAAAGATAAATCAGACTATAATTTACATTCACAATGATCAAAAGTAATCAGGCCTTCTGGCCTAAAAACACGGTGCGTTCTGCTGTTTCTTACCCCCAGTATTAATTACTAGACGTTGCTCTCTGCCACTCATCAGGTGAAACTGCCAGTCTGGCGCACAAACTGTGATATCAGTGCATATCCTCTATAGCAGTGATTCTCAAACTGAGGTACTCGTACCCCGAGGGGTACGTGAAGTGATGTAGGGGGTACACGAATACCTGTCAGGTTTCAATCAGTTGTCTCAGTAGTTAAAGTTCAAACTGGCAAATATTTGTATGGTGAGCTTTGATAAAGGCCTGAAGTGTTGGCAGAGAGGCTGGATTGGTTAGGCATCTTGGAAAAGGAAATCTGTCCTGAATTGTCTAAGATTCTTATAGTAACATAAGTTCAGTCAGATACCCTTCACGTTAAAGCTGTAGTGAGTTTACTTTACAGTTTCAAGGTCATTAATGAATATGTTCCAGAAATGTAAATTTCTTTTTCCGAAAGTGAACTGGTGTTACCCCCTGAAATTGCAGGTAAATAAATCTATTTTGTGAGAAATAATTCACTTGAAGAGATTTTTTTGTATGCTATGCGTGTGAAATGTGGAAGGTGGGGGTGGCAGGCAGACTTACAGACACATTTCTTTTTCTAGCTGCTATAAGTGCGTGAGAGTAGGGGGTACATGGCTGGAGGTCAAGTGTCTCAAGGGGTACAGGCTGTGAAGAGTTTGGGAACCACTGCTCTATAGCGCTATGGAAGTCTAACAGTAACCTGCAGTCATCTCATGAGAAGTGCATTCTGCTTTAGTTCACGCTTAGATATGGGATGAAAAGAGAGGAGGGTTTCCTGTCCCTGTAATGTTCTAAGATGGTCAAAATTAAGAAATGACAGAGAAATGTCTTGCTTGAGGCTAGGAAAATAAAATAAAATAAGTTAACAGGCTAGAAGCTGGATTTGAGGCCTTTTCACATTGGAAAGAGCTTTAAGACACAACAGGCTGCAAGTCAGAAGCTGAGTTGGTTTATATTGATGTTAGACAGATGGATATGATGGTCTTTTTAAACTTTTTATCCTGTTTGTTGTATCTGCTATCATTTTACCAAGTTTTTTTTAACTGTAATCCCATTAAATCTCACTAACACTCAATAATAACCCTCACTAAAGGGGCCTTCTAGCCACAGATTACAGGCATCAGGGTAACCATCAAATACATGTACAGATACTCGACATACAAACAGTCTGATAACTGGTGACAGTGGAGTGTGTTTTACGACAGTACACTTCTGTGGCTACAAGAGAGTTTAATAATGAATTGTTACTTGGTGCTGCCTTAAGGAAACAAACTTTTCAGTGTTCCATTGCGAACATGAACAAAACTGACTGTCAAAAAGCAGGGTTATTTTTTGTCATCTGAAATAGACCATTATAATTAACCAAAGTGTGCATATACAAAAATGCTACCTTCTACGATGCAGTATTGTCTCCCTTGGCTGAACAGCATTTTGGTCAAAGCAGATTGTTCTTAAACAAAGCTTTAGAAATAGATTTTACTTGATTGTGAAGTTATAAAAACATCTGGCTGGAAAAAATTGCAATAATATCTGGGGAATATGGGATGATTTATTCTGCGTCTTAAAAAATATAGGCTAATATAACATAATAGAAAACATAATCGGCATCCATAAAAAAGAATCGCCCTATTGTTGTTTTCACGTCAGTATTTGAAAGTTTGCTCTTTGGCTTTATAACTAAATGTAGATGGTAAAGAGGATAAAAGAAAGGAAGGATAAGAGAATAAGGGATGACAAAAAGCTCAGGGTCAGGATTAAAACCACAATCGGCACCCACCATAGTCCAGTTCTACTATTTTCTACTTTTTTTTACAATAATGCTCTGTATTACGGGCTTGTATGAATACAGATAACATCAAAATCTTTTTATTTCACTCATTTATTGTTTTTTTTCTGAGTGTTTAATGTTAATAGTAAGTATGGATGGTGGTTGTGTTTGTTAGTGTCTACATTACTGTCATTTTTTAACATCAGAAAACTGTAATGTTAAAACTGAATTCTCTCTTCTCACATTTCAGATATGAGGGGGAATTTGCATATGGAAAATTTCAAGGCCTGGGAGTCTTCAGCCGCTACGATGGCATGAAGTTTGAGGGAGAATTCAAAGATGGACGTGTTGAGGGCTATGGTATGTATTTTTGTTCTCACCGCCGGCTCAGTTTGTCCATCAGGATGTCAGAGCCTCTCTGTTTGATTGCTGACAGAGTTCTGTGTCTGTGCCTCCAGGGTTATTGACTTTCCCAGATGGAGCTCATGGTGTCCCACGAAATGAGGGCTTGTTTCAAAACCACAAGCTGCAGAAGAGAGAGAAGTGTCCGGGCGTGGTGCAGCGAGCTCTGGCTTCAGCCTCCACCGCCCGCTCCCTCGTTTTTTGACTGTAACAGACCCTGGAGGAGAGACGGTCGGATCCTAACACCTTCCAGGAGGACCTCAGGGACGTATACTCCCATCCAGCTTTATTCTCTGTGTCTTTCTCTATTTTTTAAACATCTCTTACTATATTTCGTATTTATTTTCCTAGCTCAGCCTTCACAGTGGCTTGAACGGACATGCAATGTTGACCAAACAAAGGCTTTCTTCAAGGCTGACTTGAAATGCACAACACCATGAAGCACACCTTTAACTTCTCAAGTCACTTAAACACCAAATGCTGCTGTTTTTTTCTCTTATTCTTATACATTATGAAAGTGTTTTTCTCTTGATACGTTTGCTCTTATACATCAAAGAACTGAAAATCTAGACCTATCCTTAATACAACTGGAAACTTGAAGAGAGATATCTCTCCTGCAGTAGAATGAAGTGTCTTGAAGTCTGTTTATCAAAGAAACGTCTCAAATGAGAGAGTAAACCGAGGCTCAGAGTCAACATGCATATGTTTAGTTTATTTAGTCCATTTTCCCATGAAAATGGGTCACCTCCAGCTGTGTTCTTGAGATCTTGACTTATTCATCTTGTATTTTCAGAATTGTAAAAACACAAAAATGTAGAAATAAGTTGAATTACCCAATCAGAGTGGACGTTGGTAGCACAGCATGTTGTGGTCTGTCCTATCAGAGAAAAGCATGTTGTTCTGTTTTCTAGGTTACAAAAAATAACCCGGTGATTATGAGAATCAAGCTTAAGCGTTAAAATGAATAAATCATCAGACTGGTTATGTTGACTAAGATTAAGAAATCAACTAAATTTTGGTAAAAGAACCTCCCGGGGGCCAATTTTGCTGAGTCCAACGCTGGTCAATGTGTCTAAAGGAAAGAGAAACAATGTGATAGTAGGGTGTGATGTTTTCTGACGGCCCTCTGATTAGCTGTAGATATTAAACGTTTGCTCTTGAAGATGTTATGTGTAGCGTACTCAAGTTGGAGGAACTTACCTTGGCATTGCTGAGCGTTGTAAAGATGTATTGTGACATCATGCAACAAATGCCATATAAGGCGGACCTACATGCTATTTTAGCATTTCTGATTCCATGCCAAGAGGACGAAAGACTGCTGTCCCCAAAGGGCACCTCAAGTCATACAGTCCAGACCTGAGGATGAAGCAGCTAGACCCAGCGACAGGCCCCAGTGTTCGCCAACTTAGATGATTGTAGCTGTAACTGAGGGTAGCAAAAGTAAGCAGAGGTCAAGTTTTGTGGCATTAACAAGCGTGTTGGATTGAACGTCAGAAATTTTTAAGCTTGTGTAAAATTTGCTGATGTAACCAACATGCATCAGTGTTGCCAAACTGATCGTAACTTATTCCTCCATGGCCTGACTTAGGTCAGCCTTGCTTGACGTTTCCTTATATGTCGTCAAAAGTTGGCCAAAACTTCAGTTGCATTAGAGATGACAGAAAATATAGATCCTGAAAGGATTCGAATGGGGAGCCATCTTGCTAAGGCAACAACTCTAACTCCTGCACCCCTGTGCAGCCCTGGAAAAAATGGAGTTACTTTGAGATAATTATAAATCTAAGGTGGGGGGGTCTCAAGAAACATTTGACTGTTACTCATTATCATTGGAAAATGGAGTAAATAAGATAAGGCATCAGCGCAATTCACCCAAAATGTGCTGTAATCAAAAACATAACTTCAGAGGTACCCTGTTGAGTTTTTTCTCATTGGTTGTGCTTATGAGCTGCGTTCTTATGGGCTTTTTTTCAACTGATATCACACAAAGGCATGATGATGCATGCAAATAGGTGACATAATACACAATTGTGCAGAAGGTCTTTCTCTAACTCTGCCAGTAGACAGTTGATGATTAAAGGTCACATATTCTGCAAATTACTTTTTTAATGCAAATATGTGTGGCTTCATAGCAAACCCTCCAAAACTAAGATAATGCCTTCTCTCCCTAAAGCCAGATCTACTTTTTCACAGGGGCGCGCGCTCATGAGAATTTACACTAAAACAGCCTTTTCTGAGCAGGGCTGAAACAGAGAGGTTTAAAGGTAGACTGAAATCCAATATCTGACAAGCTTTTGAGCAAGAACCTTTAAAGGTCCCATGTCCTGGTGGGTGTGACCTTTTACATCATGATTTGGGTGTCTACTAGGGATGTATTTGATTTAGGTTGAATATAAAAATTAATAATGTAGTGTCTGTAGAGGATCAGATGCAGCTCTGTTTCCCTCCCCTTGGGAAAAGCTTAAATCTGACGGCAGGGGTAGGATTCAGGAGGCTATGAGGATGAGCTCTGCACTGTTTGGCTACTGTATAGCTATGACATAATAAACACCAGGATGTAAAACACAGAGCGTTTTAAGGGACATTTTCTTTAGAGGATTTCTCTGTGACCTGAGAGTTTAGTTAAAGGTGTCACCTACTTCTGCTCCTAAAGCCCCTTCTAACAACATTAAAACAAAGAAAATGGATTTTTGCAGGACATGGGACCCCTAAAAATGTCCAGGGACTTTTGGGACCAGTGTGAACTTGTTGAAAATAAGAGAAATATGAGACCTTTATGTAACAGCATGCTAAAAAAAAAGATCCAGTATCTAAGAAGCCTATACACTAAAAACTAAAATCTAGGGCAGATATTTGTTTAATATCTTGTCAAAATTATTATATTATACTTACATAAAGCCATATTAACCTGATAAGTAATGATAATTGTCGTATTTCAAGAAGTTAAACTAAAAAAAAGGCTTGAATTGCAAACCCTTTTACAAAAAAAGACTTTCCAATAAATCAAGTAAAAGTTCACTTGGTTGTCTCTGTTGTTTAATAACTAATTAAAACAGTGCGTTTTTTAGTCTTGTATCCCTAAATAACATATTTATTTTGACCAGTTTCATGAATGAGGTTCAAAATATTGTATGTGTAGTGACCAACTCTTATTTTTTTATCAAGAATTAAACAAATGCATTTGTTAA
>JBAMNC010000002.1:0-284117 GCA_037902135.1 Cetoscarus ocellatus | reverse complement strand
TTTTTATTTCGTCAATAGAACGCTTTCATCTTCCGTAGAGAATAAGAAGAACTAAAGATAGAAAGAAAGAAAGAAAAGAAAGACATCCTTTATTCGTCCCTCATGGGGAAATCCAATTCTTTACACTCTGTTGTTGGAACATGCTACACAAACATGCGCTAAAATACACATGTACATGTACAAACAGTTCCTACGATCATGCATTAATGGAGAGTTGTCAGAGTGATGGCTTGTTCTTCTTGAAGAAGCGCTACTGAGCAGTTTTAGGGTTAAATGCATTGCTCAAGGGCACTTCGGCAGTGCCCAGGAAGTCAGCTGGCACCTCTCCAGCTACCAAACCAACTTCCAAACATGGTTCGGTCAGGACTTGAACCGACCACCCTTTGGTCCCAACCCAAGTCCTTCCAGACTGAGCGACTGCTGCTTCAAGGAGAAGACCATATTTTGCCGCTGAAGGGATTGTTGTTGTTTTGTTTTTTTCTCTTTGGGCATTTTGTTCCTTTATTTATAGTACAGGGTGGGCCATTAGTTTCTATACATAGGAAAATGTATAATGTGTATTTTTTTATGTTTCAGAAAAATGAACACTGCAGTGAGGATCTTAAATTCAGGTTTAAAATCTGGTCTGGATAAAAGAAAATCCTTTTTTAGACCCTTTAAGTTAAATTTGTCTTGTCTCATTGGCAGATTATTTTGCTTATTACAAGCAAATCAGGCTTTATTTTTAATTTTTATATCTTTGAATGAGATCTTAATCCAGACATATCAGGAGATTGTGGCTTAGAATAAGTCTAGTGAGGTATTTTTGACTTGAAATGGACAAATACTCTCATCTAGATCTGAGTTTAAAGGTCAAGGAAATGCTTTAATTAACATCCCCCTCATTTAGCATTCACCTTAAGTTTTCCAGAGCAGACATGATTTTTAATTGAGTTAACCCACACACATGCCTTAACATAACCATGTCAGGTGTCACATTTGTTCCCATGTTTTCTTTAATTTATTCATACGAAGCATGTGTGCACTAATCTGATCTGGACTCATGCCAGGCCGCCATGTTTGCCGTGTGGCGTCCTGCTGCGTGATCCATGTCATTAGTGTGATTGCTGGGATTAATCTGTGAATCCAAATGTTTACTTTCTGTTTCACATATTCATATGAACACCAGGGAGACTCGGCATGTGCAAAGTGACATGTAGAGTAATTGAAAATATGATTGGTGACATTGTTCCTGGAGGAAATGACATAAACAAGCGTAGAGGTCAGGACAGGCAGCAGTTCAGTGCTGATTCACGGTTTTAATTCCAGAGAGTCCGACTGAAATGAGGAACAACGGTGAGTAAATGGCGAAATGTCAGGTTGGTAATTTTAGTCTCAATTTTTAATAGCATCCTCTGTCTCTGTACAAATGAGACGTGACAGGAAGCCCGGCTTTTATTGACCGGTTGACATTTAAACCATTAGAGGATTCCCCGCCGCATCCAATCATCCCGTCTGCAAACAAATGTTGCACAGCAATTCTCAAAACGGAGGCCCCCCCGCCCGCCGTGCTGTCAGGCCTAACAAATATAAAGCGTTTCTGCTGCTGACATGCATGCACTCTCCCTCAAGGGCAAGGACACGAATCTGAACGAGGACACTTCACCCTAAATGCTGCAGGGCTTTGGGGGCTGCAGCCCAGGGACGCCGAGCAGCCAAGTATTAAAGAGAGATGGATTCTTATTTAAGTTCAAGGGTGGATTTATGGTGCTAAAGTTAAACTTCGTTTGTACAAGAAGATGAAATGCAGGGCTGAGGTGGGGCCTTCACGCCGCGTGCATCCATTCATACCTCTGGCTTTACACTTTGTACACTTTGTACATGCAACACATTTTTGGAAACTTGGTACTATAAAAATAAAGAGAGCAGGGATGCCCCATTCAGGTTTTTAGGTTAGTGGCACAGATTAGCAATCACCTCTTTAGGAGACTGGCTGATGCTGATCACCATTACAGATCTTAAAATGAGTTTTGCATCATTAAAATTTTCATATGTAAATTTTACCAAAGGATTTAAATTGCATCACCTCATAGTCTTTTTGTCAGAGGCTCTACGGGTAATTTTTGGCCCTATGAAAAGATATGAGATGGGCCCCATCCTGAACCAGTTCTGCACAGTTTCTCAAACCAAACATCTATTAAGCAAATAGATTAGATTAGATTAGATAGAACTTCATTAATCCTTTGGGAAGACTCCCTCGGAAAATTAGGATTCCAGCAGGAAGCACTCCAGGCAAAAAACAAAAGCACACGGGTGTCAGAATAGTAAAAAAGTAAAAAACAATTTGCCAGTATAAATAAATATTAAAATATATGTGTACAGGCTACTGCTCCTTCCTGTCCTCCATCTTCCTGTTACTCCTCCTCTCCCCGAGTGAGGAGTTGTACAGTCTGTTGGCCTGAGGGACTGAGAAACGCCCCTCAGTTGAAAGTCATACCATAAATGATGAATTGAACTAAGTAGGACAGGCAGCTTTCTGGCATTTGGACCATTTAAAGCGTTCAATATGTTTTTATTTATCATTTAATTTCAGATAAATTCTTTCTCAAGAATCCCTGATCTTTAAACTCTGTTAAAGATTTTAATCCTGTGAGGATTTTACGTTTGTCTTTCTCCATAACCTGTTATTTAAATAACCAAGAATTTCATCATGCAATGGAGGCATTCAGACAGTCAGATTAAAGAAAGTAGCATAATCTCGTAAGGTTTCTAAAAGGCTTTTTTTATGTAAAGCTATGCAACAAAAAGCCTGATTTAAAATTTTTTAATGAAAAACATAAAAAATCTGGTAGTTTTTGTTAGGTTTGCACAATATTATCAGACTTTATCAGAATAGGCAGATATTTTCCAAAAAATCTCATTATCAGTGTTGGCAGATATGAACATTTTGGCCGATATTTACTGCTGATATTTTGACCAAACAAATTGGCCAAGAAAGCCTCTTATATTTGCTTTAATATTGGCAAAATGTACAATATACCATGATTGTTTATCTCATCATCTTGCACTGTCCACTTTTATGATTCCAAAGTAATAATAATGATAATAAAGTGTAATTGATTAAAGAATACAGTTTTTTGGCTTCACTTCTGCTTCAAACACGAATGGACTGTAATCATGAAAGAAACAGGTCAGTTTTAGTTAAGCAGAGACTTTGTGCCCTTGACACAAAATATCAGTATTGAAACTGGTTTGGCAATGATGAGTTTAGAAATATCAGCATATAGGATATTGGCAAATACATCTGATGTAGTGCATCCATAGATGTAGAAACGATTCTGTATTTAGGGCCCTGAAAATGACCTGTTGGTCAAACTGAGATCTTTTTTCATGCATACAGTGATCAGACAGCAGCATGAGGAGCATTGGAGCTTCAAAAGAAGGGTTATTGGATATTTAGATGTTTAAACCACTGAAAATTATATTAATCTCTTATCTCTTCCTCTCTCGTTCCCCCTGCCCCTCTCTCACCTGCAGTGTTTGTTTCACCTCCACCAGCAAACTTAAATTATTCATTTTTTTTACCTGCATGTTTTTGACAGGCACTCAACCTGGTGTGAGATTCTGAGAATTCCTGTCCATCAGTAAACTGGAGGTGTCAGAAATGAAGGTCCATGACAGAATCATGATTCTTACTCTCTGTTATTCTATTGCCTGTAAAAATGCTGTTTGTCTGCACAGAAATCTGTCATGCACAGCTGTAGCAGGGTGCATGTTGGTACTAGCAGTTAGCCTGTTAGCTCTCTGCGGCAGTGATGTTTCTGTTTGGAGCAGCAAAGAAAGGTCCAGCCCGTCCCTCCCTCGTTAAAGCAAGTGTGTGGGTGCATTTTGGATTCTTCAATGTCCCCGATGACTGCTGACAGTTTTTCTAAACTTCAGTTTTAATCCTGAACTAAATCCATTTTCTGTTTCATTTCGAAAGACTTGAGCCCCCACAGTGAAGGCTTTAGATTCAGGAAACATCTCATCAAACACGTTTTAAATATAAAAGCTTGATTACATCCAAACTATTATTTCACTCACTGATTATTTTACTTCTTTGACGTCTCAAAACCATTTATTCCTGAGCTGTCTGTTGCAGTGTTAATTTTGACAGCGCTTATTAATTTAGTTTTAGTTATAGTCTTTTGACTGAAATATCTTTTAGTTTCAGTCATAATTTAGTCATCTAAGTTGTTTTAATTTTAGAATAATTTTAGTAGATGAAATCTGCTGTAAATTTAGTCACTAAAATATGAAGTGTAAAGGGTAAGGCATTTTTTATGTTTCCTTGAATTTCTGAAGTCATGTTTTACACTTGGATAAAATCAAACATCTAATAACCCTTTATTGAATGCTAGTAAAGTCTGAATGTATAAATGAACAGAAACAAATTGAACTTTGTGTGAAATGCAGTCACCTTTATTTAGGCTACCTGGCAGGGCATCTCAGTTACAATACCAGAACTGACAACAAACAGTGAACCTGCTCTACATGAATATATCAATTCATAAAGAGAGGAGCTCTGATTGGATCGCTCCACAACTTATCCCACCACCACCAAGCTAAGGCAGCTGTGATTGGATATATTCCTAACTTGTCTCTACTTTCTACATGACCAAATTAGGTCTGATTGGATTAAGTCTCTGTCAAACATTTTAGTCTAGTTTTTATTTGTTGATGAAAATGTCAGTTAATTTAGTTTGAGTCTTTGTCCATGTGCACTTGTTTTTATGAGTTACTGTCTAGTTTTCGAATGGGGAACAAAGGTGTTGACGAAAACTATGACAATAATAACTAGTCAACAAAATGAACCCTGTTCTGTTGATGTCAAACACACCACAGAATAGAGTAAATCTTGAAATAAGCACCCTTTGGAACAAATAGAGCTTTGATTGAGAACCCTGTCTGAATCAAAAATCGATTTTGAATGGATTCATCATCTTCACTTTTGTTTACCTGTGGGACTTTGGGTAAAGACCTTTACTGGTTTTTCTGGTCTCTGGATTTTGCATGTTAAAGCGACTTTTACTTCACCCTCCTCCCTCTTAACCCCTAAAAGGAGACCATATCACCTTCTGTCCAGTCAAAGCTTCCTGACTCAGACAGCAGCGTAAAGATTATGTGAGTAAAAACACTTTTCTTATACTGACAGTCTGTCCAATGAAACGACTGACGGCCCGTGACAGCTCATCGTGCTCTCTAAATCTGCTTAACAGCTGTAAATCCTCTCCGTCTACATTGTCTGAATTTCCCCTCCGGACAGGAACATTTCTGCTGCATTAAATATCATCACTGCAGCTCCATTCAGAAGGCAGTTTACCCCTTCTACACTAAAATGGAGAGGAAGAAAAACAAATTTGGGGCTTTTAAGGTCACACAGAATATTGATTTTGAAGCTCCAGCCGTCACAAATTGGCTCCCCTCTGGCAGCGTTTTTGGACAAACTGAAATGATCCTGGCAAACAGCAGGAGCAGAGACCACTTTGAGGTTTGTCATATTTTTACAAATAATGAAAAACAGCTCCCTGTTGGAAAAATACTGGCACCATCAGATGGGTGGAAGTGCAGGGAAACTGTTGAAAAAAACATCTCCAAATTATTCAGTAAATAAATTCATGCAAATATTGTTGAACTGCAGATAAAAACCAGAAAGTTGGGTTTGCAGAATTTAAGGGTTTGCATACAAATTGAGTTATATAATGAGGACCACAACAAATAATGCAACACAAGTATATGCCACAAAGTAAAGTGGTCATAAATCAAAGGTAAAAAATAGTGATGCACTGATTGTGAAAATCAGGGCCGATTCTGATTTTGAAGATGATAACATTAGCCAATACCTTGGTTTTGTTTTGTTTTTAAATAATCTTTATTTAATAATTAAGGATGCACAGTATATTGGTACAATATACTTAAACTGATTTACAGCTGATATATTAGTTGTACATATCTGCTATATATCGGCTGTAATATCAGCAAAATCCTCAAATGTACCATACTGCTGCACCTTATCAATGCATTTATACATTTAAAAATCAAAGTTTCATTCTTTTAAAGTTAAATGTTGTTTTTCTAGTTTTACATCTGATCTTTACACTAATAGAGTGTCACATTGAAAGCAACAAGATAATTTTCTTAAATGACAGACTATGCTCGTGAAGGAAAATATTGGTATCAATGATAATGAGTTCAGAAATATCATCATATCAGATATCGGCAAAAATCCAATATCATGCTTCCCTATGAATAAGCAGTACATGTGCCAGATATCAGCATTAAATTGACATGGAAACAAATAAACATCTGAAACTGATGGCTGACATTTGTAAAAAAAAAAAAAAAAAAAAGGCTAATATTGGCCGACAACGATGTTGAGCTGATGCTGATGCTGATTTACATCCCTCGTTGTTTTAAGATCAGGACGGTCTAAACTAAGCATTCAATGTTACTATTCGTCCGTAGGGCTTGGTTGTAGGTGGAGGTTTTTGAAGATAGAATACTTTTAAGAAAGATATGGATGATGGTATCTTTTATATTGTGGCATCGTTTCAACAAAGTTCACTTCTGATGCTCAGCAGGTCTTCTCGACCATGTCTGGATGCCTAAATACATTGAGTTGCTGCCATGTGATTAGCTGACTAGCTGTTTGCATTGATGAGCAGATGAACAAGTGTTACTAATAAAGCACTGATGAGTGTGCATCATGTACTTGGCTAAGAAATATTGACATGATAATAGTAATTTAGTTGTTTATCGTCTTATTTTATTGTTTTTCCCCAAATTCTCCTTCAGTCTTTTATTCCCGTTTGAACACGCTGTCATTAATTTTTAGTGTTTTCATTCTCATTACAGCACACTTTTATTATTTGTTTAGTTTTTACTTCATTTCAATTTATTTTCATTCTGTTGGTTGATATTTTTAATTTTATACTTTAACCTATCCTCCAGTGTTTACTCATGTTAAACCTTTAAGACCGTTTCCTCGGTGTGTACTGGGTACATCTTTTATTTTATTTTATTTTATTGTATTTATGAAGCATTTTGCTGATACGGTATATGGATCGTGGGGTGGGTTTGGGTCATACTTCCTGTTATCTTCTTTTAATTAATCTGTCTGTAAAGCACTTGGTGCTACACTTTCTTGTATGAAAAGCTCTATATAAATGAAATTTGATTGATTGATTGATTGGCTAAATCCATATGGCCCTTGTCCTTCCAAACACCTTGTCCTCAGTGTCCTTCATAAATCGCTGAGTTTTTGCGTCCTGACCTTTTCACACCTCTGCTGATGTCTTCACATATAAATGAAGAGTTAGCTTTAAACCACGATCAATCAATCAATCAATCAACTTTATTTCTATAGCACATTTAAAAGAACCACAGGGGTAGCCAAAGTGCTTTACATTCATAGATAAATGCAAATGATAAATGTTTATTAGCACAGGCACATAGGCTTCAGGGTCATCAATACACTTAAAAATACCTAAAGTTTTCATTTATACCTGTGGCTCACTGCCATGAACACTCAGGCTGACACAGCGCGTAAGCTGTGCAGGTTTGAGAGGCTGTTCCATTAAACTGCAGAGCCCCCCACCATTAGACTGCTGCTCCAACCGCCTCAGAAACAGGCACACATGACCCAGGGCCCTGCATCTCCAGTGCAGCTCTGACACATTTTCCAAAAGAGAGTGTAATGGCTGCATTAGATTTGGGTGTAATGGTGTTAAATGGCTGCTCTGGCACAGAAAAAAAACTATGATTGATCCCAGTGAGCAGGTTAATTTATTGCCTTTTGACAACATGAGGAAATAGCTTTTTTGTGAGTGCAATCGCTTCTCCAAAGTGACACATTTCCTTTAAGGTAAAACCAGCTATAGCTTCTGTTCTGCATACATAATAAAGAGGCCTCAGTGTCAGTAAATCTGCTCTTATTCAGACTAAAGCAGGGTACACACATAAAGATTATTGGGCTGTTTTTGTCCCGACTTTCCCCCTTCTCGACCAAGGATTGCAAACTATTTTTGTCGAAATATTCAACCCGTTCAATGTTTACGACCAAAAATCTTCATGTGTGTGGGGAAAGCCGACGACCCCCGAGTCATGACCCCGTGAATGTAGCCAATCAAGAAGCGAGCTGACTGATGAACAAGGAAGCAGGCGTAAACAAAAACAAGCATGGCTGACCTGAAACAGAAAGTTCTGTGGACCTCAGAAATAGAGGACCAGCTCACGTGTTCACGCTGTCTCCAGGATTTTTCCACAGTCTTTTCTTTTTTCAGTTCAAAAATAGTCCCAAGACCACCATCACTCCCTCTTCTCGTATGTCCTCTTCCATGTTGTGTTTCCCGGTTGTTGCTGTTTCTTCTTCTTTGTTTTTGTTCGTTCAGGTTTGATCAGATTTCTGTCTCAGAGGACTAGATTCTAGATCAGTGGTGGGACAGAATGGTTATGTGTGTGGTGTTGAGATTATCAGAGATCAAAACTGTTCAATGCCTGATTTTTTATCTTCATGTGTGGGCTCTCTAACAGATAAAACATCTCTTCAGATTTAGAAAATCTTAACCCCCCAAAAACTCAGATCTTGGAAAGTGTGTTTGTCTAATTTCAGGTCAAAAATACAGTATCTCACAAAGGTGAGTACACCCCTCACATATCTGCAAATATTTTATTATATCTTTTCATGGGACAACAGTGAGGAAATGACACTTTGATACAGTGTACAGTAGTGAGTGTGCAGCTTGTATAACAGTGTAAATTTACTGTCTCCTCAAAATAACTCGACACACAGCCATTAATGTCTAAACTGCTAAACTACAGAAGTGAGTACACCCCTTAGTGAAAGTGTCCAAATTGGGCCCAAAGTGTCAATATTTTGTGTGTCTACCATTAACCCTCTTGGACATGGAGTTCACCAGAGCTTCACAGGTTACCAGTGAAATCCTTTTCCACCCCCCATGACCATTTGTGAGATACTGTATATAAAGCACTTATTTTAATAAATTTTCACTTGACAAGCCCAGATAAATATCTTACTACAAGGAATAAAAGACAAAAAAAGATATGGAATTGCTTGTAATGATAAGAAAATATCAAGCAGTGAAACAAGAAAAGTTTACTTAATGAGAGTCTTAAATTAATTTCATCTTAAGACGGTCTTTGAGGTTAATTTCTCTCATGACGTTTGCAGATAATTTTCTTATTTCAAGCAGCTCAGGCTTTAGGCTTTATTTTAAGTTCTATCTTCAACAAAGATGTTATTGCATACCTGTTAAAGAGTTGTGGCTTATAGTGAGATTTTTTTGACTTTTGTTTTAATCATGTTTGTCTACACCACTTTAACAAGCTGACTGTTTGAGGGTTTAATTAGGTCAATACTGTCCATGTCTCAGTCCACTTACAGGTAATTAGGGGCATATTAGAGCCTGATGTTCAGTGATTTCTATGTCCTGACGTTGCTCATATGCTCTCAGTGCTTGCAGCAAAGTTATTGTTTAAGCCAGCATGTTTCCTGTGTCTGTATCTGGCATAGTTTATATCTGGAGGCCTTTTCCTGTCAACCTGAGGGTGTTAGTTTGTGATGCCCGTATGGATAAACACTCACATACAAACACAGCTGCTGCTGCAGAAACAGCTGTTTCAGAAGACTGCTTCATTTCATACTCTTCATATCAAAACAGCAAATTTAGCCAGCTTGTGTAGCATGTTCTGAAGACGAAGAGGATGTACCCTTCTGATTTATTGATCCCTGGAGGGGTAATTAAACATGCTACACACACACAGGCTGAATACATGCATGCTGTGGTCATGCAGTGATGGAGAAATGTCAGAGAGCAGTTGGGCAATTAATCTCTAAGCCATCATCGTCACAATATAAGCCTTCTGAGTTTACAAACTGTGATTGTCTTAATTTATCGCGATAAATTCAAAACAACTTTTTAATGTGGTCAAGCAGTGTTTCTGTAGGTGTGATTGTGGCTCTGCTTTAAAGGTGCTGGAAAAAATATTCATGTCAAATTCATGTTTCTAGCTCTAATAAGATTCAGAATTGATCTTAAGTCAAAAGAAAAAATATGCTTATTAAGATGTTTGCCATCTTATTCATACACTTGCAAACCCGCTGCTCGTACGATTTGTCTGCACAGGTTTCCTCTGTAGCAAAGCGCACGCTGGCACGAGCTGGTTACCACTGTCCCAGAGCTCGATGTGATGTATTTACCATGCACACTCTGCTAAATGAAGTGTTAGTCCTTGTTAGTCCATCAGTGTTAGTTTTACCACTTTCAGTCTTAATCCAGAACATAATCCATTGGCTGGTTTATTTCTACAGACCCCTACAACATTTGAGACGATGAAGATTTTAGATTGAGGACACAACTTATCAAACCCATTTTTACTAATCTTTATCAATATTTATTTGTATGGTGTCAATTCATAACAAGTGTTATCTCAAGGCACTTTACAATAGAGCAGGCCAAAGTCATACATGTGAATTTTTAACTGACCCAGAATCTGTTGTGTCAACTATTTTACACATTTGCAGAAATTTGCGTTTACAGAAGTGCTGGTAAGCAGGTCAACAACACAAAAAGCCTCTGTTTGGGAGTAGAGGTTGGAGTATCCCTTAAATAATGAAAACAGATTATTTATCATCAATATTAGATGATGAATGCTGTGTTTTGTGCTTTTGCAATCACAATATCCGCCAGAAAGATGGCAGTTAGATCTTTCCCTTGAATCGGTCAGCCCTAGCTTGAACCGCTGATGTCACAATGGTAGGATGTCAGTTTGGATATCTGCAGTTGCCTTACTTTCAGCTGAACCCAACATCAGCTCTCACATATTTCCCTCTCTCTGCAGCTGATGAATTTATAGGGGGAAACTGGAGTGTGCACCATGCTGTGTGCCCTGCTTTCAGAGAGGATTGCTGTTCTGAGAAAGTGAAAGACATTAAAATCTTTTCCCTCAGCCTGACAGAAGTGGCAGAGAGTGAGAGGAGCCCCAGTTAAAGTTAAAAACACTTAAAGTGCTCTCTAACTTCAGCAGAGTTTCTGAGCAGTGATAGAAGCTAATGATTCACTGGCAGCGTGCAGATAAAATTGGGCTGCTGCCTGTTGACATGTTCTGGCAGCTCCATTATGAAGCGGCTGATTTGACTTTGTTGGAGGATTATACAGCTGTCTGTGTATCCTGCAGCAGCAAACACTGCGCAGCAAAGATATCAATAAACTGCAGCAGGCAGGCACAGAGTTGGACTTCATACAGCGAGGCTCAAACTCACGAGGGCTGGTTTCACATCCAGACTGTCCTTTGTGCTGCAGATAAAATCTCCCTGATAAGAAATGGACGCTTTCTTTGGATCAAACGAGCGTGTCCAATGAGGATTCAGACATTTTCTGACCAAACACTTCAATGACCAGCCGACGTGGCGAGTGTCAGGGTCAGGCCGGGCCGCGAGGACTTCATTTTATTTATGATAATCCATCTGTAGAGTGTTCCTCTTCATCAATAACTCCAACATCCAGCTCTGCTCGTTCTGGCTTTGAAGCTCCTCCAGGACGGGCTGACACACTGTTTGAAATATCACGCCACACGCCATGGGAGGACAGCGCTCTGATGAAATGTTGTCACCCTTCGAGTCATTGTTTCGCCATGCTTTCTTGATGTGACCTCCGTGATCCAGCTCCTTATGATTCACAGGCTCAGGGGGGATAGAGTTGGATTTCTGCTGTCTGGCTCTGAGACTTAGAGCTCTGTGTGGGAGAGGTGAAGGTGCAGTGGCTGTGACAGAAGAAAGATGAGACTCCAATGTAGGGATGCCAGAATAAGACAGAAATTATAATCAAAGTGAAATGGATCGATATTCAGATCAAGATTTTTGTACAGAGCACTTTGTGGAATAACTTAGTGATGCCATCTTTACAACCAAAACTAGAGCTGGAAAAATGCATTGCAGTGTTTTTCCTTATTATATATATATTCCATTTTTAAGGGAACAAGAAAATGTGCAAAATTTGAAAGATGAATATTAACTTAGTCTTCTTTGAACCCTAACTCCACGTAACAAACAACAGCCTTCAGTGACAGCAATATACTCGCTCAGAAGTTTCAGGACGTGTTTCCTCATAAACTCTGCAAATACACTTGTGGCTTGTATCCTACTATTTCTGATAATGTAATATTTAAGTCTCTATGAGCACCTCTGTGTTTTGCCTTCTAAAAACTCACCAGCACCTGTGTTTGTTGCAGCAAAGGCAGTTTTTGGAATACAGATGCACCATATTGGATTTTTGTTGATATTTCCAAACTTATCATTGCTGACACTGATATCCGTACCAATATATTTAAAATAGTAAAATTAATAATAAGTTATGTCCTGATCAGCTTTATTTGGCCCCCAATTCTGAGGACCAAAACTTCCCCCCAAAAATTATAAAATCTAACAATTTAATCCTATAATTAATGACATTAAATCCTTATGTGATTATTTTAATTATATTTTTCACCACAAAGAGATGGTCTGGTTTTCCATAGTGATGAATACAACCACCTTTTCAGTTGTATTTTTAGCCTTGACGATGAAAGCCAAAGTTTGTTGTTTTTTTGGCACTTTCCATGAGCCACTGAAAGAGGCTTTTGGACTGAATTGTCTGTCTCAATTAAACTACTTCCACACTGCTATATCAAATGTGAAGTAAAGCTTACTTAACTGACAAACTGACGTGATCAGTGGTGTGAGTTGATCAGTATAAATACTGATCCCAAATCAATTACCAAAATGCTGAAATCGGGAGATATCAGGTCATCCCTGATAAAAATAATAGTATTAGCCTTATATGAGTAAACAACGAATAAAAATAATCAATCAAAAATTAGGAATTAAAAAAGATAATAACAGAGGAAGAAATAGAATAATCAGCCAACATGTAGATAAAAATAAAATGAACATGTGGTCAGACACAAATAATTATGATCCTTATAACAGAGACAATTAAATTGACAAAATAATTTAGGCCAAAATATGCAAGGCCATAAAACAAACTAAAATATAAATAGTTCGATATGTAAACTGAGTTACCTTAAATAAAACACAGCTCAGTCAAAAGCCAGTTAGAAGGTTGGTCTTGAGTTTGTTGATCCTCTGTGCTGCATGAAGTCGGCTTCACAGGTTTTGGCTGCAATATTCAAAAGCTACCCCACTGTGGGTCGTCCTTAAATCTCTGTTTCAACAGGCTAAAACTGAAAAAAGGATGTGCTCTCCGCTTGCTTCACATTGGCTCCTGGAGCAGTTCATTTGCTGTGAAAATGAAAAACTGAACAAACATGCTAACAGGTCAGCGCATTAGTGTTTTAAGCAGCTGCAGTTAATGGAGTAAAACGGCTGCCAGGCAGTAAAATATCAAGAACAATATCAATGATTTGCAATAAATTAGTGGTTTCTTTGAGCGCTCAGGCTCCATTTAGCATAAGAAAAGCAACAGGCTAACATTACTCACTGATCATCACAGGACTGCATCAGAAACTCGTTTAGTTCCCAGGATTTGGTCCAGCCCGTTGAAGCATTACAGTTCATCCTTTTCATCACTTTGACCTCCACTTTTTCAAAGCTGGTCTCTACCTTTGCAGATCACTGTCAGTGTCTCAGCAGACACTGTGATGGTGAGAAGAGTTTCCATGTTAACTAGAGACCTCTGTCATTACCGCTGCCAGCACCAGGGAGAGTTTGAAGCCTCTCTTGTTCATCACTGAGCTTGTTAAGTAAGTGATGTCAATCATTTGACAAAGTATTAACAGGAAAAACTCCAGGGCTCCCTCTTTTAACTGTTTAAATGCCTTTATTTACATGGCATTGTCATATAGACCTCAAAGAGCTCATCATTTTACTTCATTTAGGTCCATATGTTCATTTTTAATGGCTGCTGGAGTTTGTTTATGATCACTAATGTAAAAAAAAAGCCTTTTAATTTTTATATACAAAGTACCCTGATCCAGCTGTTTTCTCTCTCTGAGACGCTTTGTCAGAGCTCCTGTTTCTTTAAGACTTTCCTCTCCATGTGGGCCCAATCCGCTCTGATTCGTTTACAGGCCAACTCTGTTTTTATTGGTCAGTTCAGTGCTGCTCTGTGCCATGTTGTCAATGACCCTGCTTTCATTCTTTTCTGCAGTGGACTTGCTACTATGAGCCAATGGGCTAAAACTGATGACCAAACAGTGGTAGGTAGGGCTGGACAATATATATTGATTAAATCGATTAATTTGAATTATGTTCTGCAGAAGATTTAAAAATCAAGATTTTTTCTTGACTTGCTCCAATTATAAGCTGTTGCAATGTTTGAAAATCTAAACACAGAAAATTTACAGTTTTTATAATGAAAGGCCCCGGCAGGTTTTGAACAAACACATCTTTAGGCAAATATTTGTTTTATTATATGAGATTAAATACTGTTCAGAGAGCTCCACGTTAATATGTTTCAGTGTTTATGTAGACAAATCAGCCTTTAAGAGCTTTGTTTGTTTGGCAATATATTTTAAAAACATAAAGGCAAGACTTGATTCATGTCAGTTTTGTGTCACTTGGAGTTTTTTTTTTTTTATAGAGGGAAAAAAATGGTTTAAATTGCAGATCAAGTGTTGTTGAAAAAAATTGGGGATTTCATTTTTAGGCCATATCACCCAGCCCCAGTGGTAGGATATCACACTGGTAGACCTATTTTTTTAACTAAAATTTTGTTTGATTTATTTTTAATTGTTTTATTTATTTCTTTTATATATAAATATTTGTATCTGTAATGCTTAACTGCTACTGGAATCCTAGTTTCCCTGAGGGAGTTTTCCAAGGGGATTAATAAAGTTCTTTCTAATCTAATCTAATCTAATCTAATCTAATCTAATCATGGGTCTGGGGAAACAAGATGTTTGAGGCAGCTGCTGGGGCACAAAGAGGGGGAGGGAGAGGTTTTAATGCTGCAGACTTTTTCTCTTGATAATAGAAAAGCTCTGTCACACTGAGGAGATGTTAAACACATGAAAGGGGATTAAACCTTAAAATAAAGCACAGTTCAGGCTCCTTTCCACATGGTGAAACAGTGAGGAGTTTGAACATCTGTTTTTAGTGAACGGCTTTTGGTGGAGAATTTGACTGCAGGTCTGTTTTTCTCATATCTCTGATACTTTTAATTACTTTTAAATGTCAGATACAGAGCTGTTTAAAGCATGGAGCATCAGACAGTCTCACAGACTTCAAGTCTGACTTTACTTCCTTGTTTTTTTCCTCTTGTACCTTTCAGGAAACTTCTACATTAGCAGGCGAGACGCTCAGCTTCCAAGGTCTGCCCTTTTGTCTGATCATAAATAATAAATTGATTAAAATGAGCTGCATTATACGGCCAAACGACTGCAGCACTATTTGAATGTAAACAGTGGTTTCTCCTCCATTTATCCGTTTATGAGCAGAGCATTAAAAAGCCCAACCAAACCCCGAGCACTCTGCTGTAATGAAGGCAGGGGAATGGAAATACACTCATGGACCGTATTTTACTAAAGACTCTCCTGTCATTATTATTAATCATATTAACTATGATTATTTAAAGTAAAGGGACTTCCCTAAAACATAACTTTGTATCACAGCGGCCTACTCCTTTGTGCTGTCACCTTCAAAATCCAACATCATGCGGTCCGTGCTGATTATCACCTGTTGTGTCAAAACTGTCCAGCGTGTGAAACAGTGTGCAGGCTTCTGTTAAAGACACAAGTTATGAAGAATATACTACAGTACATGTGAAATATTTTCCACTCAAATTTTGTCAGGAAGGGCAGTGACCTACACTCAGGTGTGCTTTGTCTGTAGGTTATCGACGGTGTTCTGAATCCTGATAGTGTGCGGCAAATATTTGATTAAATGACCTGTGTTAATGTTGACAGCGCTTTTTTAAATTTAGTTTTAGTTAAAGTCTTTTGACTAAAATATCTTTTAGTTTTAGTCATAATTTAGTCATCTATAATTGTTTTAATTTTAGTCTAGTTTTAGTTGATGGAATTTCACAACATTTTAGTCGATGAAATCTACTGTAGATTTAGTCGACTAAAAATATAAATAAAAATTTGGATAAAATGAAACATGAAACAACAGAAGTTGGACATTTTTAACTTGGGCGAAGGAGGAAAAAATTCACATCAAGTGTGCAAAAATTTTAACCACAAACTGAATTTTGCATCATCCCATCTGCTTTCAATGTATATTGCTTGACAAACTGTAATTCATCGTTGGTGTCAGTGTTAATTTTAGCAACACTTTTTAATTTAGTTATAGTCTTTTGCCTAAAATGTCTTTTAGTTGTAGTCATAATTTAGTCATCTAAATTGTTTTAATTTTAGTCCAGTTTTAGTTCATGAAGTTTCACAACATTTTAGTCGCCGAAATCTCCTGTAAATTTAGTCGACTAAAATATGAAGTGTAAAGGGTAAGGCATTTTTTATGTTTCCTTGAATTTCTGAAGTCATGTTTTACACTTGGATAAAATCAAACATCTAATAACCCTTTATTGAATGCTAGTAAAGTCTGAATGTATAAATGAACAGAAACAAATTGAACTTTTGTGTGAAATGCAGTCACCTTTATTTAGGCTACCTGGCAGAGCATCTCAGTTACAATACCAGAACTGACAACAAACAGTGAACCTGCTCTACATGAATATATCAATTCATAAAGAGAGGAGCTCTGATTGGATCGCTCCACAACTTATCCCACCACCACCAAGCTAAGGCGGCTGTGATTGGATATATTCCTAACTTGTCTCTACTTTCTACATGACCAGATTAGGTCTGATTGGATTAAGTCTCTGTCAAACATTTTAGTCTAGTTTTTATTTGTTGATGAAAATGTCAGTTAATGTAGTTTGAGTTTTTGTCCATGTGCACTTGTTTTTTTTAGTTACTGTCTAATTTTGGTCAGGGTTTTTTTCCTCTTGTTAACGAAAACTATGACGAAAATGGTTAGTCAACAAAGTCAACGCTGCTGTGATGTTTAATTTGGTCAGTGTGAAACTTACTGCCTTTTTGTGCGTTGCGGTGATATTTCTGTGTCTGGAGCAGCGTCGTCATCAAACATGCAGACAGAGACTCACAGAGACTCTGTCTGCATGGTGATCAGCTGTCTGACTGCTGAGGCTGATATCAGACAGACTTTCATTATTAGATACAAAAAAAGAGAAAACAGGCTTTGGGGCCTGAAGAACGTGACCACTACGATGGAAAGCCATTTGGGCATAAAAGTGAAAGCGTTGGTATCTACTGTAGTTCAGCTCTATGAGTACTCAAATTTGGAGTACATGTACTCCACTCTGGTCAACTAGTGTGTGAGTAGACTTTACTAGCAAGGTAAAAAGTGTCACTAATACTACTAGTAGATTGAAAAATGTTCACTATCACTACTATTAAGCCTGATATGCTAATAGCAAATTCATACTTTTGATTGGCTTTCAAAAATATTACAACCAATCAGGGTGCCAGATTTGGTTATAATCCCTCCTACTTTATTGCATTATGTTTACTTGTACTACTAAATCTTTCGGCTTTACTAGTACTAGTAATCGACTAAAACAGTCTACTTGTACTACTAGTGAGATATTTTGCGTTTACTAGTAATACTAGTAATACTAGTAAACAACAATTTTGTTTCACTAGTAAGGGTTTTGGGGGCACTAGTGCATGAGTAGACCTTACTAGTAAAGGAAAATCATCTACCAGTAGACGATTTATGTTACTAGTACTACTAGTAAAGCTTTGAGTTTTTACTAGAGACACTTTTCTGTTGGCTTGTACTACTAGTAGGCTCTACAAGTAGGTGATACTGCTTTACTTGTAAGGTCTACTCATGCACTAGTGCCCCAAAAACCTTTTGTTTTCTAGTTCTAATAGTAAACTCAAAATATCTCCCTAGTAGTACGAGTACACTGTTTTTAGCCTGCTAGTAGTACTAGTAAAGCCAGAAGATTCACTAGTTTTCGCTAATTTTCAAAAGCCAATGCGAGGCCTGAATTTACTTTTCCCCGCCCCCTTATTAGCGTATAAGACTAACTAGTAATACCAGGGAACATTTTTAAGTCTACTAGTAGTGCTGGTAGCTGAAGCTTAAGTGTGCAGGTAACAGTCACTCTGAAATATTTTTGTCCCTTAGATGCTCCTAAGAACATGATGAACCATAACACCTTCAGTGAACTTCACTCCTCCTCAGAGTCTTACAGTAACTCCTGTTTGGTGTCGTTTCTGCACATGGAGGTGTTTCCTCTGCAGGTGTGTGTCTGTGAGTGAGGCTGAGGTCACAGCAGCTCTTAAACACTCTGATGTTCGAGTTAACAGAAACATGACTCACTTTCTTCATGACGAGCAGCTTCTCCGACTCTGCTCCTGTACAGATAAAGATGGAGTTTATACTCTGTCAAAATAACGCTGCCGAGTTTAGAGACACAACCAGAGGGACTGAGACGTGAGCGAAGCCTCCATTTCATGCCAAATGCAGAATCAGAACATGTGATACGTCCTTAGGAGTTAATTTAAAACTCCCAGAGAAATCGGTGGATATTAGGATAATATGTAATAAACACTCAGACAGATGCTTTCAGCAGCATCGCCTGAGGCCTCGACACATCACCCGAGGACATGATGCAGCTCGTCTTGTTCTGAGCTCGTCAGCTGAGTGGATTGGAGCCTGAGACAACAGTCTGGTGTCTCAGTGTGGACTAGGGCTGTGCAATGTATTGATTAAATCGATCAATTCAAGTTTTTTTTTTTTGCAGAAGATTTAAAAACTAAAAATTAAGATTTTTTTTCTTGACTTAGTCTTACTGTTATTGTAAGTTGTTGCAATGAAAATGCAAACACTGAAAATTAACAGTTTTTATTGTCTTCGACCTTGTCAGGTTATGCACAAGCACATGTTCAGGCTTGTGTTTGTTTTTTAAATGAGATTAAATACTGATCAGACAGTTCCATGTAGGGCTGAATGATTTTGGAAAAAGATCTAATTGTGATTTTTCAGGCAGATATTGTGATTTCAGTTCGATTCACGATTTTCTTCAAATCAGGCTTTAGTGCAATATTCACTGTGTTTACAGTGTAGACAACAGCAAGGAAATCAGTGATCAGAAGCACATAGCACATTATTCATCATCTAATATTGATGATAAATAATCTGTTTTCATTATTTAAGGGATACTGAGGTCACAGGAGATTCGCCTGAGTGGTTGGAGATGATATTGGTTTACCAAATCTGGACCATCAAAGAATCTGGATTTCTGCTCCACATTCAGGTGTGAACATCGTGAAAGCATAGATCCACCCTGCCGTGGATCAGCGGTTCAGCCTGCTGGTGGTGCATGAGCATGGTTTGAACCCCACGGCCTTCCTGAGGATTGTTGTCGACCATGTCCATCCCTTTAAGACCACAGTGGACCATCTTCTGATGGAGACTTCCAGCAGCTCCATGTCTCAAAGCTCAGATCATCCCCAACTGAAGTTTTGTTAGAAGCTATCGAAATTGTATTAATTTATGTATTTATTTGCACATAGTTAAAAGAGAAGTCAAAGAAAATAGTGAATAAGATGAAGCCACGTGTGCAGGTGAGATATAAATCCAGTGTGCGCTTATTTGCAAACTTCACCTTAAGAGTAAATACAGATAAACTTAACAGAAAAAAACACTGCTGTTGATGAAAGTAGTTATACAACCATGATAGTGATGTGGACCATGAACTTGAAAATGTCATTAAGGATCAACGATACAACCAGTTTACAAACTTAAAGTAGCTACAGTGTTTTTAGGGATGCACGATATTGGATTTTTGCCGATATGCCAATGTTTTTTTAATTCATTATTGAAGATACTGGTATTTCTAGTCAAGAGCACAAGCTCTGTACTTGACAAAAATGGACTTGTTTCTCTCAGTGTTGCAGTATATTTTTGTAAGGAACAAGATGTAAAACAAGAAAACAGCATTTAACTCAAAATGAAACCCTTGATCATTAAATGTGCCCATGTCAATATCGTCTGATACTGATACTGAACTTTTTTGGCTGATATCGACAGATACTGATATCTAACTGATATTACTGTGCATCCATAATTGTTTTATTATTAGCTCTTTTTTCTTTCATTGCTGATCAGTATCATGTAACTTCATCACATTATGTCTTCAGATATTTATCAGCATTTGAAAATGAAGATTAGTTAAATTGTTTTATCTTGGATTTAACCTGATAGTCAGTTTCTACCTTAGTAATTTGCAGAAAGCTCCAATTTGGCTGCAGTCAGATTAACATAGAGATAATCATGATTGGACAGAAATAATAGACGAATAGACAACAGTCCTCATACATTAAACTTCTCTGTCTGCCCAGAGACAGGTGCTTTATGTCTTTATTCAAATAAAGAATATTCCTTGACTTGGAGCCTCTTAATATTCCAGCATTTCTAAACAAACGCAGCAGAGTTACACCATCCAAACGTCAGCCTGCATGCTGATTCAAACAGGAAGTATCCTGCTGCTCTCTGCTTTCATGTTCCCTCCCTGAGGCTGAACTGTTTCTGTACTTCATCCATGATTTAGCAAACATGATGCCGAGCTCCACCTATAGTGAGGAATATAACGCACAAACAAACAGAAAAACTGATGGTAACAGGTAGTGTGAAACAAGGTGTAAAGGGCACAGGATAATGGATCTCTGACTGCTGAGGCCAAACGTTTAAAGATTTATAGGACAGCTCTGAGCCGCTGCTTTTGTTCCTGCTGCGGTTTATTTTTCAGAGAGAGGAGGTGAAAGACTCTGGAAACTGAATGAGAGCAGCATCCTGAAAAGTATGCAGTCTGAGCACGAAAAGTAACTTTAGGAGTGTGAGGCTGGCATCACACTAGGCAGCTGAAGGCATAATCTTGGACTGAATTTACCTCCTCCAGTTTTTGGAGACTTGTAGCCAAATATCAGGCTCGTCCAAGCAGCTGAAAATGAAACCAAAGTACAAGAGCCAGAAACTGCTGCTCCTCCAGTGTCGGCTCTTGGATGGCTGCAACAAACAGGAAAGAAACAGGATTATGTGTGGGAAACAGTGTTTTTACAGCCTGAGTAAACAGCTTTAAAGCCTGGCTCAGCAAACGGCTTTGGTCTAAATATTTAATAAATCTAAAACGGGTACTTGTTAGCCCACAGGGAGCCAATGAGGTGCCCCCAGGGACACTTTAAAAATAACACCAACAGATAACTAAAAATATGATCCCTTTTTTATTTCAATTTGATGTTTTGCTTATAAATCACACTCAATAAATACAAAAATAACAAATGTAACATGTGCATCAAATTTTAAAACTACCTGTTTTTTCCTAAATTTTGACTTGCATGAGGTCAAAGTTCACAGTGATGCTGATGCCACATCTATATCACTGCTGGTATTAGCTGGAGCCCTTATATTTTACTTTACAATAAAAAAATCACAAAAGTGTGACTGTTGTACATCGCAGTGATGTTTAACAGAGAGATAAATCATTCATCATGCATGTAAGTATAATGTGCTCATATAATTTAATAATCTGTGGTAATAATTATTGTTAGGACTCATTTAAAGTAAAAGTGAACATACAGTGTCATTTGTAGCCTATCAAATGCAATATCTGTTAATTTAATGCAAATTATAAGATGTTTATGACTTAAGAACATTAAATCATTAAATCATGCAAGTAGCCCTCCACACTACTGCTCAACTTTAGGCTGTTGCTCAGACTGCTTTAAGTCTTATCTCAGTTGCCCCTCTCTGTCTGTCAGTAGGTTGATCCAAAGTTTGATTGTGATTTTTTTAGCATGGCTGACAAGTGGCTCCAAAAGCGTTCCAGCGCCTCCTCTGATACTTTGGACCTTTTTACTTTGTGATTTAAACGACTAAAATCAACACTGATCTCACCAGAGCAGCACTTCTGATGAAACATGATGATGATGGTGATGATGAAGGACTCTTGACAGTACACTGCATACAAGATCAAGGTCCACAAATGTATAAAGATCAAGTAACGATGTTTGGAAGTAAAGATCAAAAAATGCATCATAGTCATAGCATTGTTAAGTGCCAATTAAGCTCCAAGAGGGCCACATAATTTGTTTCAGTGCCTGAGGGCCTCCCTGTTAGATTTTGTTGGGCACTCTCAATGAGGAAAAAATATATTAATAAACAAAAAGCTTCAAAAGAGGAGTATACCAACATTAATATATTTTAACTCAAACACAATTAAAAATTCATTATTTAATTAGCATGACACATTACTTAAGCTTCTTTTTAATGCAATAAAACAATGGTTGTTTGCCATTTTTTGTTGTTGTTTGCCATTTGTGCATTATTAAGTACAGGTTACTCATGATGAATCATGTGCAGCAGTTATGTTTTCTTCATGTTTCCATTTTTTTTTTTAATGATTGGTGGGATTGTGCTTTCTTTCTTTTTTGCTGAAAAATATCACCAAACTTCATGAAGTTTCTCCACATTAAATCCTCAGAATGTCCTCATAATAAGATAGTTATAGTGTGATGGGCCCTTATTTATATAATGGGGGCTTTTTACTGGTTTTTGCTCGGGGCCTCCTAATCGCCAAAGCTGCCCCTGCAGTGGGACAGTGTGAGGATTCTGCAGAAGTAGAAAATTGCGTTTCTCTCTCGGACAGAGCCTGCGTCTGATTGGGTTTCAGCTCTCAGGGGGGGCGGGCAGCAGAGATCAATACCAGATGATTGTAGACAATGTGAGAGAGTGATGGCAGACAGGTGGAGGGAATGAATGATTTAATCAAGGCTGGATTGTCTTTGTTACAGAATAATGTCATCCTGATCGCTGCTCTCTGACAACACTGGATGATAACTCCGTTTCGACCTGATAAGTGTAAGAAGAAAATAAGAGTGAAGGACTGATGACGGCTGCTGCAGCCGATTTTTAACCTCACAAAATGACAAAAAGAGAACAAAGACACACCTGCAGGCTCACGCTGAATACAGATGATACTCCCTCGTCTTTAACTCTCACAGCGTTTCTGCTCCGGAGGCCTCAGGTATTGACTCGTGTCCAGTTTGATTCTCTCGGTGTCCGTTGTTGGTAGAAACATCTAGTCCATAGGAATCCATTGTTGTTCGCTCAAACACAAACGCCGCCTGTGACCAGATGTTACAGTCTGTCAGTCTGTTGTGGAGGCAGAGATAAAGCTGCAGCCAAAAGAATCAGACACCATCGAGCACAAAAACTGGACTAGACTACGATCCTGTTCTTAATCTGCAAAAAGAGACTAACACCACGGTTATTTTTGAGCTCTATTGAACGCCTGACACGAATTGTGTTGGCGTGCAGCGCAGGTGTCTTTCCTACTTTTATCTCCGCCAAGGAGGTTTTGTTTTTGGCCCCGTTTGTTTGTTTGTTTGTTTGTTTGTTTGTTTGCTTGTTTGTTTGCAAGATTACTGGACAGATTTGGCCAAAATTTTCGGCAGATGTTGGGAATGGCCCAACTTAGAAATGATTCGATTTTGGTGGTAATCCAGATATTTATTGCAGGATGGGAAGCAGAAAAATCCTAAAGTTACAGGTTAACATTGGGCTGAATTTTATAAAATCAAATCTCTGACATCACTGAATGGAGTTGCTTCAAAATGTACTGGATAATATATATAATATGTCTCTATCATCAAGATAAATTTCATGTGGATCTGATCCAGACTTAATTTTGTTGACTAATTATTTGTGACATAGCTTCCGTCAACAACCTTTTTTCCCCTGACGAAAACTAGACAGTAACTAATAAAAACAAGTGCACATGGACAAAAACTAAATCTAAATTAACGGACATTTTATTTTAAAGTACACATATTTATCTTTTGTTTAAATTTAGACATAGAAATCTGATTTTCCTCCACCGCAGAGCCCTAAAACATCTGCATCACTTCTCCAACCAAAACTCCCTCTTAAAAACATTTCAGCAGCTGATATTAAAACCTCCGCTCTGTCTGTATTTCTCTGAAGAGTTGAAATACCTCCGAGAGATTTTGTTACTTCTCTCTGATTTTCTGATTTTTTCACCTGCCTGCAGGCGGCAATCACAATGAGGAGAATAAAGGAAAATAACAAACGCTTTGAATGTGCTGCTGTGAAACTTTATGGTGGCTCTGCAATTATCTACACTACACTGCTTTTCCTGTCCCTCCCAAGGTCCCTTATCTCATTAAATAAGAAGCTGTTATCGGCTCACAATGTTAACAATTATTTAAGGCTCTACAGCGAGTGCTTATGCAACCATGGGGCAGGTAGAGGGTTGAAAATCCACTCACAGGGACGTCCAAAGGTAAAGTGAGGTTCATGCTACCTGTGATAACTACAACCTTAAGAATAATGTTAGGAAACCGTGTGCTCAAGTTCATTTTTCCACCCTGGAGGTCGCAGTTTAAGCTGCTTCACCTTTATGAAACACCTGGATCTCTCCTCCAATCATGAGAGTGTGCATACTCAAGGTCACACCAGAGAGTATGTTCAACAGGCAGAGTCTGTGACAAACATTTATGACCATGAAGAGTGACAGCCAGTCCAGTAAATCTGTCAGCAGGTGTGCATCAGGGAGGAATATTAATGCATGTTAGAGTTTCAGATGTTACTGTAGGAGCCGGAGGAGCTGAGAGACCTGAAGCTTTTGTCTAACTTTGGCTTTTATCGGGGTGGACCTCCCTTTCCTTCCAGTGCTGTCTTCATTCTTGGTTTCATAGATTCATCAAGGCGCGAGATGTTGGTCCAAGTCTCCATGAGAGCATCACACAGCTGCTGCATGAGAATATCCACATCCCAGAGATGACTGAGATCTGAGTTGAATTTCCTTTTATATTGTTTGTAATTTATTGCCTGGGCAGCAGGTAGTGCATTTGCCTCACAGCAAAAAGGTCGCCGGTTGGTTGTCCGAAAAATACATTTCCATTTCCACATAACCAAATACATATACCAGTGCAAATAATCAAAATGTAAACAGAAAAAATTAGGGATGCACAGTGTTACAGGATCAATATCAGTATCTATATTTGCCTAAAAAGTTGATTATCTATATCAGCAGATTTGAAAATTGTTGCAGATATTTACAGAGAATACTTTGACCTTGAAAATTGGCCAGAAATATCCCATATATTGGCTAAAATACTGTAATTTTTTTTACTGTTCCATGATGTTTATCTCATTACTGAATGTCCAGTTTTGTAAATCAAAAGTATATTTTATTGAATAATAAAGTGTTTTTTTCTTGCTTCATATCGGTTTGAAGCCCTAATAGACTGTAACAGACAAAGTCAGTTTTAGTAAAGTAGAGATTAGAGCTGATCGACTTCAGGAAAAGATCTAGTTGTGATTTTTCTGGCAGATATTGTGATTTTAATTCGTTTCACGATTTTCTTCAAATCAAGCTTCAGTGCAGTATTCACTATGTTTACAGTACAGACGACAGTAAAGAAATCAATGACCAAAAGCACATAACACATTATTCATCATCTAATATTGATGATAATCTGTTTTCATTATTTAAGGGATACTCCAACTTCTACTCCTAAACAGAGGCTTTGTGTTGTTGACCTGTTTACAGCACTTCTGTAAAATAGTCGGTGTAAAATAGTTGACACAACAGATCCTGGGTCATGATTGCGTTGTCTGAAATTGTGATTTCGATCCTAAAGCGATAAATCTTACAGCCCTAGTAGAGACTTTGTGCCTTTGAAACAAAATATCAGTATTGTTGATAATGAGTTTGTAAATATTGGCATATCGGATGTCAGTATCCTGCATCCACGGAGCAAATAACATTCACTTCTCCTGACAAAGCAGCGTGGTCCTCCCAGTCCTGTTACACTCGTATGTGGCTCACAGGTCCTGCCAGGTCCTCAGCACCAACTGAGTGACTTCAGGGAGCTGTGCTGGGAGGCGCTCCCTGACTTCGGTGTACATTTTTGGCAGCTCCTCTCCTGCAAAACTTGGCAACCATTATCCTGGCTCAGTGGGTTTTCGCTAAATAAAGCTGTCCTGTTCAACAACTGCGTCAGGAGCCTCTGACGGCGTGTTGAGCCACTGCCTCGGTGATATCGCCCCACTTTGTCACTTTTCTCCCAGAAGGCTCAGAGCGGGGGGGTGGCAGCGTTCATAGTTTTTTGTACTGAACTGTGTGGCACTGATGATGATGATGATGATGATGGAAGGGATTCATTTGTCCTGCTGGAAGCTTTAGATGCAGCATGTTTCCGGCACAATATGGCTCATGTTCTGACCTTTAGACTGTGGCAGTATCAATCAATCAGCCTTTATTTGTAAAACACTTTCAAACAAAAAGAAGTGCTGTACATGGACAGAAGCAACAAGAGAGCATGCAAGACAAACAAATAACGTCAGGAGAAGAAACAAACCCATACTGGACAAAACAAGGAGAAAGAGCTTTATTTTAGACCTCGATCAAACAGAACTGAAGGAATGAGGAAGACTAAGATGAGTTCATAATGAGAAAACACAAGAGTTGTAATAAATTGAAATTAGTATTAG
The DNA here is from genome assembly GCA_037902135.1 of Cetoscarus ocellatus. Classification (NCBI taxonomy): domain Eukaryota; kingdom Metazoa; phylum Chordata; class Actinopteri; order Labriformes; family Labridae; genus Cetoscarus; species Cetoscarus ocellatus. The sequence goes on along the minus strand of JBAMNC010000002.1, from coordinate 257,530 downwards.
TAATATAAACACATTAATAAGATGTCAAAGTTAAAGAATGGAGGATTATACTTACATAAACTTTATATGTAAACCAGTAAACTTGTGGGATAATAAAACACTAAGATATTTGACACTAAAAATGATAAAGTGTCTATGTATTTAAAAAAATACAGAAACTGAGAAAAATAATAACACAAAGAAAATGTTAAGAATAATTAAACAAACACAGCCAAAAGATATAATTTAATTGAACAAAATATAAGATTTAAATGGATAAATAACTAGAATGACCTAAAATGAGGTCAAAGTTATTAAAAAGCAAGAATAATAAGGCCAATCTTGTGTTTGCCTTTAAAAAAAACTGTCACTCAGGTCTGTAGATTGGCTTTTTCACTGGTGCGGGTGGAAATAACCAAAAGCTGCCTCACTGTGAGTCTTTGTTCTGAGTTTTGGTACAGCTAACAGAGCCGCAGCTGTAGCTGTGAAATGTTCTTTTTATGAAGACCAGAAGGAAGAGCAGAACAATAATCAATTCTGCAGGTAATAAAAGCACGAATAAGAGTCTCTGCTTTGGCTCGAGAGAGAAGTTGTCTCTAGAAATGTTCTTTAAGTGATAAAATTATTTTTCGTAAATCCTCTCATATGAGGCTCCAGTTTCTCTCCCTGAGGTCCAGTAATAACTCAGACCTGAGTTTTGTCCTGGTTCAGCTGCAGTAGCACCCGCCTACTACGTTATCTGATTGGCCCGTGATGAATGTGATTGATGGGAACGATCTTTTGAATGGTTCTGCCCATTACCAGACACTTTCTATGGCAGGGGCGGCCAACAGGGTGCCCACGAGCACCTGGTAGCCCACAGGGAGCCTTTGAGGTGCCCACTGGGGCGTCCCGTTAACACCATAGAACTTGAAATAGACAGCCATTTTTAATTGAATTTCATGTTTTGCAAACAGGTCATGCTTACATCAATACAAAAACCAACCAAATGTCATGTGTGTCACATTTTAAAACCATCTATTTTCTATTCAACTTTGACCTGCAGGGGGTCAAAGTTTACATTTTTTTGGGCTGTGCTGACCCCACGTCTCAAGCTAGAGCCCTTACAGACTGTTGTATATCAGTTAAGTTGAGCAGATAATTATTAAAGATGTATGTAAGTAAAATGCTCTCATATAATTTAATAATCAATTATAAAGATAATTGAGAAAAACCTTTCAAAGTAAAAAGTAAACATGCAGCTCATTTCTAGCTTGTTATATGCATAGTATTTAATATTTTAATGTAAAATATAACAATGTACACTATTTAGAAACATTCAATCGAATAAGTAGCCCCCCATTATACTTAGCTCAGACAGGTTGGTGACCCCTGGTCTGTGGGCTCTCTTCCAGATGGACCTGTGTGTCAGGTTAAATTATATTTATATCAACGATATGGTCTTACCTTGTTCTTCAAAAATAAACCAGTATATTTTGAACACTTGGTATATCACCAAGGTGGCACCAAGGGGCCAGAAGTGTGTGAAGAAAATACCGCTGATCCAAGGCAGGATGGATCCATGCTTTATGATGTTTTTCCACCATCTGAATGTGGAGCAGAAATCCAGTTTCAGCCTCATTTTCCTGTTCTTAGCTGACAGGAGTGGACCTCTGCTGCTGTAGCTCATCTTCTTTAAGACTTAAGACCCTCAGAGGCCTCAGTCACAGAACCGAGTCCTCACATTTTGCTGCTTTTAACCATAGTCAGTCCTTCTTCAAGTTAACAAGTGAAAATCTATCAGAGATGGAGGGAAACTCAGCGAGTCTGTGTGATCAGAAACAGGAGCTTTCAGCTGTTTTATCCTTCAGACCTGCAACCGGTCAGATAATAGGGAGCTCTTCAGCTGTAGAGAAAGAAAATGGAATCTGAAGTGGACAAAAACACTCAACAAATCCTTCACACTTCTTCTCTCTCTGTGTTTCATTTGCTGAAATAACAGAGGAGTCAAAAAGGCACAGAAACACTTCACACTGAGAGCAGGACCTCAGATACAGAGGACTTTTACACCAGCGTCAGCTCGGGTTTATGCCTTTGCATCAAACAAGTTTAATGTTTGAGCTTCATTCTCATTTTTCTGCCATGACTCAAGGTCAGAAACAAAAGCAGACATTCAGAAATAAACAGGATAGAAGAGGAATAACCTTGACTGCAGATATAAACACACAGCCTGCAAAAGATTAAAAAAACTTTAAATAATGTGCAGCGCATATAACAATCATCACACTCCGCCAAAATAAGAGCCAGCACCACCCAGCGTGGGAGGATCCGCCTCATCAGCACTTTTCTGTCCAAACCACGGATCAATTTTTCTGTCCTGATTTGGCTCTCTGTCCGCTGTAGAGTTGTAAAAATATGCAATACTTTAATGCCTTTGAAACCACATATTTAGATGATACAATATCCATTTTCATTAAGAGAGTTTTCATCTTATTTTTCTCTTTCTTTGCTCCTCAAGTCTGTTTGTGCTTCAGATTCAGGCTGCGCACATTTGAACATTTTTACTTTCTAATCCAAAAGGTCAAAATGAACTATCAGACACAGACTGCTGGAGTGGAAATGCTAAAAAGAAAAGGTCAAACTGAGAGAAACCACTGATTAAAATGTCTGATTAGGCTGTAGAAGATGTTTTTAAGCTTTTAATTTAAAATGTGAACCAGTAAATTTGATTATTTCATAATGATTTGATGAATTATTTGATTATTATTTCTGTTGTCATGGCAGCCTGGAGTTATATACACATAGTGGCCACTTTATTAGGGAACACCTTGCTTATAGTGATGTGAGCCTTCTCTTTCTTACAGTTTGGTTCTGAGGGGGATTTGGGCAGCACGGTGGCCCAGCAGGTAGTGCACGTGCCTCACATCAACGCACGTGCACTATATGGTGCTATATAAATAAGGATTGATTGTTTGAATCTATATTCAGCAGAGACAAATGTGATGAGGACAGATTTATGATCTGGGCGTCCATGGGTTTGTCTCTGCTTGGATGGACCCATCTCTGGATGTATGAATGTGTATATGCAAATAGTATCTATAAATAAAGAGTATGGCTTCAGCCTGCTCTGTTCTAAAGTGTCTTGAGATAACACTTGTTATAAACTAAAGCTCTACAAATAAAGATTGATTGATGCCTTCATTTTGCAATAGAGTTGCACTTAAGCAAGTCATGCAGCAGTCTTTAAATTATCAACTGGAGTTTTAATTAGGGATGCACGGTATTTGATTTTTTGCAGCAATCCAAAATAATATTTTTAATTGATTATTGCTGATGCCGATATTTCTAGTCAAGAGTTCTAACTCTGTATTTCACAAAAATGGACTTGTTTCTTTCAGTGTTACAGTATATTTATGCGAGGAACAGATGTAAAACAAGAAAAACAGCATTTAACTCTTGCAAAATGAAACCCTTGATTTATATATGTACCCATGCAGTGATGAGAAGGTGCATCAATATTGTACATTTGTGTAGTTTGCCAATATTCCAGCCGATATATGGCTGATTTGTGTGGCTGATATACTGGCTGACACTTAACTTTTTAGGCTGACATCAGCCTAAACCGATATCAAACCGATAATATCGTGCAGCCCTAGCTTCAATGGCAGGTCAGTCAAAGCAGCAACCACAAGACATCTTCTGTTTCAACTGTAAGAACTAAGAATTGCTCTGGCTTTAAAAACATTTAGAAATATTGATATTAAAATACACAGTAAAAAGCATTTAACACAGGATTAGTCATTTTGTATTTCCATTGAAAATTCTGGTTTCCACTCTCCTCAAAATAAAGCATCTGAATATCAAACTTGCCATTAAAATGTGAATTAATTCCTGTAAATCACAGAAATAGTGATTGATCTGGACTTAATCGAGCACTTTGATGGCCGGCTCTGGTCTGAAGCAGAGCCTCATTATTTTTCCCTCTTTGTTATTCACACAGAAAAACTTCAGATGGTCACTTTACCATCTGTCCTTCAGTCATAAAACGCTCCCTGCCACGTCAGCCACAGTCACAGGAGGCATCTGCTCCCAGCATGCACTGCGGCTCCTGCTGTCGAACACCCCCTGACGTGCACATCTGTCCTGCAGCAGGACTGATGAGGATCCACATCTATGCTGATTCGGACCACCTTTATGAGCCCTGCACATGTGTGTTATGTTTTTCTGCTGCAGCTGTTTCTACATCCATCTGACATTTCAAAGTTATCTCTGGACTTCCATTTTCTGTGTGAATGTGACATTTCTCATCAAATATCTTAATTAAATCTCCGGTTTGTCAGTACAGACATGTTCTACACATGACATTATTCACACTTTTACTCGTGACCCTCATCTGACACCCTGCTATTAAAGGAATTCATCGAGAATTCAAAGAACGTTTCATCCCAGAATTAGCTGCAGGGACATGAATTAATGTGGCGATCATCTCTGTAAAATAAATCAAAACATATCTAAAATTATCTCACATATTAATTATGTAGTGCCGGCTTGAATCAGATGTGTGGTCGTATATTTTTAATCATAGATGATGAGGGAAACCCTGTTCTCTAGTTTGAGCTGGTGCTCTAATGTTAAAGGCTCATTAACAATGAAGTGGACGTTAGATGAACTTATTTCATCAAACAACTGGACAGGAGAATTTAAGATTATGATAATTCACTTCTTTATATGTGTGGAGGTTCTAGGTTTACCAAGAAGATTTTAAGCAGGAAACCAGGAGGATGAATGTCTGTTTACTTTTTTAAATGTTTTTTTTAACCCCAAAACAATCCTGTTACATAAAATACACCTCACTAATTTTAATATGCACAAACCATAAATGCAAATATTAAAAATCTTGGATTGCTCCAGCTCCTGATAAGCAAAGGCAGGTTTATCTTACGCAGCCATGGCAGCGACAGGGGAATTTAAAATAATTCACACATGACGTCAAAAGCCTCAGAGAAAATCCATTAGGAGAGGGTATTTAAAATGTAAAGAAAAATACAAGAAACATTATGCATATTTCCAAAAGGGAGGATTTTAATGCAGTTAAGAAGTCAAAGTTGTAAATGTGAAACAGAATAATGTGCAGCGAACATTTTCCCAAATCATAAATATATGTATATTTTTGAAAATCAATATTTACTAGCCTGAAATGCCAGATCAACAGTTCAGTTGACCTACTTACAAGCATGTCGACAGTTGTTTGGTAGAAATGTGACGTTCGTGAACGAGTTGAGTCTTTTGAACGTTTTTTTAAGTGAACGATGAGAACCGATTCGCAGTTTTGAGTGAGCTGTTCGCTTTTGCAGGCAATTTGAGTTTAAGAATGGCTCGCACACAACAGCTCTCTCACAACTGTGAATCGGTTCTCATCGTTCACTTAAAAGAGCTGATCAAAAGACTTGACTTCGCGAACGTCACATCTCAAGCAAACCACCGCAGAAGTAGGTCAACAAAACAAAGCCGCTGTTTCTGAGTAGAAGAAGGTAATATGATGATAGAAGAAGATAAAGTAACATAACACAGCAGAAAACAAGCACACAGGACCGTTTAGAGCTGCTGAGGAGTTTATCTGATGACTGTAGGCAGAGGCAGGCTAACACTACCCATTGACTCCCAGTGATTGAGCTAAGCTAATTAGCGGTCTCTTAGCCCGTCTCTTCCTTGTTACTGCAGCACAGTCTGGAGAATGGAGTCTATCTGCTTGTCATGGACTCAGTGAGGCAAGACATGAAAACAAAAAAATGTTGGCGTATCCCTTCAAAAACTCTTCAGTCACTTTGTGGCTGAGCGTGCTCTGCACAGAGTCAAAGGGAGGCACAGTTTGGCTTTGCTATTCTATTCTCTACTTCTTTCAACTAAGGATTGTGTTTTTGGTGCTCTGTGCATCACAAACACTGTAACTCAGAAGCTTGCTTGTCTTCACTCATCTATGAAGCTCTCTGAATGTCACTCTTAAGAAAAACATCCCCAGTATTCATCTTAAGTTCAAAGATACAAGTATCCAGGATTTCTCCAGGATAACCTAAGAGTTAAAGCTGAGCCGGATCTTTGTTTCTCAGGTATTTCGGGATTTCGCCCTCTGCTCCGTCCTCATTAGTTAGACTCCCTCAGACTGAAATCGAGTCTTTTCTCTGTTTTTCCTGCTTCAGGAGAAGATGTACTGTGGTTCAAATATTTGATCAAACTCTGTCTTTGTTGGATCTTCTTTGTTCTCAAACAGTCAAACAATCATTCACTTGAATTCTGTCTTCTCTCTGTGAGCGAATGTTGTAGGAGTTTATCTCCTCATTTCCGAAGTCCATTTATTCTTCAGAGTTCTGGCTGATCAGACGTGAATACTCATCATTCTTCTCTCTCTGCAGAGGTCAGTGTGGGAGGAAGTTCACCATGTTCTGCACTGAGGTTCAGCAGCTTGGTTTTGTAAGACTTTCGAAGTTGACCTTTAGTTATTATGAGCGATGTGTAACAGGATCAACAATAACGTCTTCATAAAGGATGAACATACAGACCATACAAATATCAAAACATTTAAAGTGACTGGAGGATGGAAGAACCGTCTCTTTCACTTTTCCAAACTCATTTATAACCAGAGAGCTTGGAACAAATAACAATAAATTATTTATTTTAATTTAACATAAAAAATATGGATATTAATAATTGTTTTTTTATTTAGATGCACACAGTGGCCAACAGACTTTTTATTATGAACCTGTGAGGTGTTGTAAGAGCAGGAACAGATCAGGATAAGGAGAAATAAAATAAAGTTTTGGTATGTTGTGAACCAGCTGAGATTAGAGCAGGTGTCCAGGTGAGTGAGCAGAGTGAGATATAGATATCTGATGATGTGTTCTTGCTAAAGACGGCCACATTTTTGCCTGAATTGTCTTCAGATAATGTTAAACTAAAGCACAGAATCCTGCTGCTGAAATGTTTTTTTATTATATTATATATATTTTTTTGCAGATGTCCAATTTTCCAATATTTCTGAACTCACTTTTGCCAATACTGATGTTTTTTGTCAAGAGCACCCATTACTTACTTTACCAAAATAGACTTGTTACTCTCAATGTGACAGAATATTTGTGATACAGACCAGAGAGTTAGCTTGACATTGTCAAGCTGTGTTCACACCAAACATGGAGATTATATTCATGTAGCGTCTTCACACAAAAAGAGTCTGCACATGCATTCCCATGTTTAAATCATTCATTTTTATTAAGTCTTGTTTTCCCTCAAAAATGACGAGGGAAGAGCCGGGCCTGTTTCCCAGCCAAACAACACGTGTTACCGCCTTCTCGATCCATGATCAACCATGGTAAATGTTTCTACAGTCGCTGTCTTCTTCCTGTTCTCGAAAACAAGAGGCTAAATGTCCCGAAAAGTCAGAAATAGAAACGCATCCATTTGATGATCCATAACATCCTTTGGTTATTTTCTGACGCAGAGGGGGAAGGGGAACCGGCCCAGCTTCACTCGTCTTTTCCTGGTCCGACCGCAGACCCACTCCTCTTCTCTCCCCGGTCTATTCTTTCTCCAGTGGGTGCTCTGGTAGTTTTTCTGTGAGTTTTGTCTATTTTCTCTGGAACAAAGCACGTGAAATCACTGCTAGTAAGCCAGCAAAGCACACCAGTGTCAGCTAGCTGTTGTGCTGGCTGTGTTAAATAAATATGAGCTCAACTTACCAGATACCCTAAACTCTGCACAGACTTTCTCCTCCTCCTCCTCCTCTGAACGCTAAAATAGCCGTGTAGAGGATCTCAGATGCTGAGGTGCAGCCATGTTTACTGCCTCCTCATCACCATTCACTCCTGAAGCACCACGGCTTCAGGAAGATTTGTTGCAGAGGTTGGACATTTTTAACTTGAGCGAAGGAGGAAAAAATTCACATCAAGTGTGCACCTTTATTTAGGCTACCTGGCAGAGCATCTCAGTTACAATACCAGAACTGACAACAAACAGTGAACCTGCTCTACATGAATATATCAATTCATAAAGAGAGGAGCTCTGATTGGATCGCTCCACAACTTATCCCACCACCACCAAGCTAAGGCAGCTGTGATTGGATGTCCCTCTTAACTCATCCAACCTTTCCACACAACCAAAGTAGCTGTGATTGGATATATTCCTAACTTGTCCCTACTTTCTACATGACCAAATTAGGTCTGATTGGATTAAGTCTCTGTCAGACATTCTTTGTTGTTGACAAAACTATGACGAATATAATTAGTCAACAAATTAACACTGTTTGGTGTGACCACAGGCTAAGACAACATGACTGATGAAAATCTATCTCAGTCCCTCCACAAAAATGTCACTACTGTTCACAAACACCATTGAAGTCTAGAGGAAACTGAATTATCAGAAGAATAATATCAGAGAAATGAAGTGAAAAGCCTGAGAGACCCTCTGAGGAACAGTGTTTGGACAAGACTGAGTGATATCAGTGAGTTTTACACTCAGCAGAGAGAGGATTGTAGAAGTTTTACTCTTTTTATATTCATTAATTCAGCTCTCCCTCATACAGAGACCTGACTCACTCATGCATTCAGTGATTTATTAAGTAAAGACAGAAATCCTCTGAATATTTCCTCTTTGGTTTGAGCTGGTATCTTTAGGAGCAGTGAGCCGAGCTTTAGGACTTTTCATCTTTTAATAACTGTTCTTCTGTACGAGGTTCACATCTGTATTATTAAAGAGCTGTAACAGAGATACTGATTCAGCCCTGAACACTTCACCAGCTCAGTCCACATGCTGCGGCTGATCACTGCGTGTTTGAAGGACACTCGTGAAGGTTTTTGATTCACTGATGTACTCGCAGTTCGTCTGTCAGAGTCTGATTCCTGCCCTCTCGTTATTTCTCCCTCCCTGCTGCTCAGTGAACAGCTGGAGCTTTATGATCAGGTGCACGGCCGTCCTGCTTTTCATTACTGCAGGTCTCTCTTAATCTGATCCATACTGCTCTTCATCTGGTTAGAGACTATCAGGGGCTGTATTTTCTTTACTGCCTTTATCACTTTATTCCATAATGAAATCATTTCATTTACAAGCTTATTGATTCTCCAGTATTTTCTTCAGCATCATTTCCAAGGCACTTTAATGTGAGGACTGCGATTCAAGCTGCAGTGGTTGATCTATATCACATTTGATGAGGCTTCCTCCGGCCACGCTGGAGAATATAACCATTAGTGTGGCAAAATTTCACAGTCTTTCCTTCACCAAGGAGGTCATCTTTTGGCCGCTGTTTGTTTGTTATTGCAAGAAAATTTAAAAAGTTCTCAACAGATTTTGCTGAAGTTTTCTTGAAATGTTTTTTGTGTGAGAAGGAAAAACTTGAGGTGCACAATATTATAGGTATGATATCAGAATTGGCAGATATTGCCCTTAAAAAACTCAATGTCAGTATGGGCTGATATTACATTTTTTTGGCGATATATACAGCGAATATGTCAGCCATACATATTGACAGTAATATTTTCAAAATGCACAAATTTATCATCATTCTTCAGCTTATCATCACTGCATGGATATATTTAAAAACCAAGAGTTTTACATTTCATGTGTTAGCTGAACTGTCAATGCTTTTGGCAGCAAAAGGAGTATCACCAGAAAACGGTGAAAGCCACAGGCATTTATTTATTTATTTATTTTAGGCCCCAGCTTTGGAGATGTCAGACTGCTGTTCAGAGAGGGTTTTTTGTTTTTGTACTTAACGCTCTGAATGTTTGACTTTTCAAGGTTAATTAATAAATCAGGTGTTCACATCGGAGTGATAAGGTCCATTATTTGCACTGTTTTTGTCTCTAAAAACCTTCTTGTCTTACTCTGAACAGAAAGTGTTGTTTTGTTAGTTGGCTCTGTTTGGATGAATGCTTTCACGTTGGCTCTTGAGTTCAAAGGTTTATTCTGTAATTTAGGGGAAGATTAAATGTCTGCTCGTCCTCTTATTTACCTCTAATGCAGAATAATAACCCACCAAAACAAACTCTGAGAAAAACCGACCACTGAAGATGTGTTTACACTAATGAAGAACAATCCAGAAGACCAGTGAGCCTCTCTGTAAACACTGTGCTCTTCATACAGCGTGTCAAACTCATTTTAGAGCAGCGACTACACTCATTTTCTCTGCAGCTCTTTATTGCTGTCTCTCTCATGTTGTTTTCTCTCTGTATATATTTACATCCCCCTTAAAGCCCCTCGGTCTCCCTCTATCTCCACGCTCGCAGATGAGAATGAATCATTTTGTGGAGCTCGGAGGCCGAAGTCGATCGATTGTGTGACTGAGATTCTGTTAAAGCCGTGACTCTCACATACAGGTCTCTAATTTAATCTAAAGGACAGCCTGATTAGGTTAAATGCTGTTTTTTTTAGATATTCATGTGCTTACAGTGTGTGCAGGGTCATAAATAACCATTTTCTTCTCGCTCTGTTTTCCTGAATGCTCCCGCGTGAGCTCCGGTAATATCAGCTCTGACCTTTCAGCTGTTTACCTCGTCAGATTCAGAAGTATTTCAGCGTCTTTACGGCTGAAAAAGTGTGTGTAGGTGTGGTCCGCAGAAGGCTGAATAATCACTTCACTGTAGATGGTATATAGTGTGGGCGGTGTGGACTGTTAAATGCAATTAAACGCGAGATCTTCTGCACCGTATGTTCCAATCATCAATCCCATCAGTCTTTGAGCTGCATCGTTTAACCACAAATAATTTAATTGGAGTTTCTCCATCATGGATTTTTATTCCTAATTCAATCAGGAGCGGAGCTATCACAGTGTTGCTGCAACATGTAAGCACTGACTGTGTTTAATCTGTTAATGGACGCCACAGAGCGTGCTCATCTAAATAAGTGCAAACACTATGAAGAAACAAACTTCTGCCTTCTGCTGCAGCTTACACGAGGCTGGTGTGACTTTTTGGGTCGTAATGGTTCCTGATTTTAAACTTTGATATGATTTTAGTAAAACCTGTTTGATACTTAAATAACAAAGCAGAAGTCGAAGACAGCAAATATTTGCCAATTTCTTGATTTTAATCAACAAAAATTGCAGGAACAATTCTGCTCACTACCTAAATTGCACAAATAGGAAAATTTTGGCCCCAAAACATTGCAAGTGTTAAAAGCATTTATCTTTCTTCTTGAACAACTCTTTTTTTTTTGTTACTTAGCAATCTGATGTGGGACTCTCTGGCACCCACCATCACAGTCTATCATTAAAACGATTAAAACACTGTAATAAAACATAGGTCTGTCTTTTCCCCTCCAGGAAAACTAAAGCGGGGTCCACACATAAAGATTTTCTAAACCTGAAGAGATGTTTTATCTGTTAGAGAGCCCACACATGAAGATAAAAATCAGGCATTGAACAGTCTGGATCGTACTGTGTGTGGTGTGCTCTGATAATCTCAACACAGCACACCACACGCAGAACCATTCTGCCCCACCACTGATCTAGAATCTAGTCCTCCAAGATAGACATCTGATCAAACCTGATCTAACAAAAACCAAGAAGAAGAAACAGCAACAACCGGGAAACACAACATGGAAGAGGACATACGAGAAGAGGGAATGATGGTGGTCTTGGACTATTTTTGACCGAAAAATCCTGGAGACAGCGTGAACACGTGAGCTGGTCCTTCATTTCTGAGCTCCACCAAACCTTCTGTTTCAGGTCGGCCATGTTTGTTTTTATTTACGCCTGCTTCCTTATTCCTCAGTCAGCTTGCTTCTTGATTGGCTACATTCACAGAGTCATGACTCAGGACTTGTCGTCTTTCTACACACATATGAACATTTCTAGTCGTAAATATTGAACAAGAGGATAATCTTATAAAACAGAAGATAATCTGGAGTTTGCCGTCCTTGGTCGGGACAAAAACAGCCCGATATTCTTTATGTGTGTACTCCGCTTAAGGCTGGGTATTTCCAGCAAGCACATGATAGGATACATATCTCAATATAAAGGCTGTGATATAATACAACATGTATTTGTCTTTTTTATATGTATTTTATTTTCAAATTTTTCAGTATACAAAGTACAAAAGATATGCAAAATAAGGATATAAATGCCCCCCCCAAAGAAACAAAACAAAATGTCAAACAAACAAAAAGACAACAACACACAGATAAAATTACCAGTACAACGTCAATGAATGCCACATCATTATGAAGAACATGATCAGGTGACATGGACTTGCCGGTAAAGTAAAAAAACAAACAAACAAACAAACAAACAAACAAACAAAAAAAGTTATTTGTTTTTTAGATAGTCAATGAATGGGCCCCATACGTCCAGGAATCTGTTTTGAGTTTATAATACTTATCTTGATATAAAGGCCATGGTACAATATGTATTTCAGTCTAAAGAATAAAACGTGTTACATTTCTCGTTGTGAAGGCCGTAATATAATTAGATTTTTATATGAAGGCCACAATATGATACCTATCTTGATCTGTGGATATCATGGTACTGACCACGCCCTTGTACTGAATTCCTGACAGATTTTGTCCTTTTTTTGTTTGTTTTTCTGAAAAACAAAAACCACAAGAATGCCAATAACATCTTAAAATATGGATCAGTTTGCAGCTGCGTGCCCGCTCTTTCTGCAGTAATGATTATTTAAGCATCCTTGATGATTTATAATGTCACAATAACAGTGATTTTTGTCCGGCTCTTTGATTTAAATGTTAGGATGGGTTTAAAACTTTCTTTCTAACAGAAGAGGACTGACATTTAAAACTCACAGAGCTCCTGCTTCACTCAGAGAGACACTATGTGGAGATTAGGTTTTTAAAGTTTGTGAAGTTGTGGGTCTGACTGATGCAGCTGACTTCAATGCATGTGTTTAAGCTAAAGACCTTTTCTACGTCATGAAGAAATTCATTTTGTTTCCTTTTGTTCAGGCTTTTTTTGCTTTTCTTTCCACTGTTTTCTAAAAAACATGCTTTGAATATTCTAAAAGACAGTAATTCACCTGAAATTGGATGTTTCCTGAAACTTTGAACTCATCTTGGAATATATATTTTTATCAGTATTTGCACCCACTGAAGACTTTCAAGAGACATTTAATGATAGATTTGTTTAATATGTCTTTTTGTCAGCAGTATTCTTTGGTTTTATAGTCTCGGTCTCATGCCAGTATCCGTGCTGCATACGGTGCTTTTTCAGTTTGCTGATAGGGATGTGCCATATTGGATTTTTGCCGATGTCCTAAATGTCTGTATTTCTGAACTTATTATCGCTGGTACTGATATTTTTTCCATCAATAGAATGATGTCTCCAGATTACTTATGACACTTATGATATGACATGTTTTTACTCATTTTAAAAGTTTATTCATGTTAGAAAAAATGTAAAACAAGAGAAACGACATTTCATTCCCTAATAGATGATGCTGTTGATTATTAATGTTGACTTTTAGTTTTAAAGAGGTGAAGCATTGTGCTACAGTTATTAAATTATTGCGATTTTTAATTTGATTCACCATTTTCTTCAAATCAAGCTTCAGTGCAATATTCACTATGTTTACAGTAATGATCAAAAGTACAGAACACATTATTCACCATCTAATATTGATGATAAATAATCTGTTTTCTTTATTAAAGGGACACTCCATTTTTTTTTTTTCATTTCTTGCCTCACTCCCGAGTCCACAACAAGCAGATAGACACCATTCTTTTGATTGTGTGTGCAGTAACGAGTAAGAGACAGACAAAACTTGCATACCACTAGTTAGCTTAGCTCAAATGCCTGGGAGTCAATGGGTAGCGTTAGCCTGTTTCTCTCTACAGTCATCAGATAAACTCTTCAGCAACTCTTAACTGTCCTGTGTGTTTTTTGTCACTTGTTTTTTACCCTTTAAGTTACGTTATCTTCTGCTATCATCGTATTGTCTTCATCAACTCCTAAACAGAGGCTTTGTGTTGTTGACCTGCTCACGAGCACTTCCTCGGTGGAAATGAGTCGACTCTTTTAAGCTGCTCTTTTAAGTGAACAATGAGAACTTTTTGCAGTTGTGAGTAAGCTGTTCATTTGCGAGCCATTCTTAAATGCAAATTGCCTGCAAATGTGTAAAATAGTTGACACAACAGATCCTGGGTAAGTCAGGAGCGCTGCAAAAAATTGCAGCTTTGGCGATCACGATTGTGTTGTCTGAAATGGCGATTTTGATCTGAAAATCTTTCAGCCCTAATGCATTGTGTGTTACACCAACATAGGTCTGAGATGCCCGCTGCGCTCTGCAGATTTCCTACACATATTTTTGCATATTACTACAGTTCAGATTATATGAAGATAGTGAAAGATAACGTAACATAAAGGGGTAAAAAAATGAGTCACAGCAATCCCACAGGACCATTTCAATTTGCTGAAGAGTTTATCTGATGACTATAGGCAGAGGCAGGCTAACACTACACATTGACTCCCAGTGTTTGAGCTAAGCTAATTAGCAGTGGCTGTCTCTTCCTTATTACTGCATGCACAGTCACACGAATGGAGTCTGTCTGCTTGTTATGGACTCTGGAGTGAGGCAAGACATGAAGACAGCAAAAATGTTCCTTTAAACATGTGCCCGTGCAAAACCTGGCACGACCTACAATCATGAAAACTGTATGTTTTCAGTATTTTTTTTATTTTGAATCACTGCCAGAACTCATGATTGGAGTAAGAGTAAGTTGAGAATAAAATCTTGATTTTTCCTTTTTAAATCTTCTGCAGAAAATAACTTGAATTTATCGATGTAACTGATGTATTATTGCCCAGACACACATTTGAGTTTATACTATAATGGAAAACAAGGAGCCTTGGATCAAATCTGAGTAGAGTTGAGCTACAGAAAAGCCCCCAGTGTGGGAGAAAAGCATTTTTGAGCTGAAATAATGCATTCACGCTCACTTACAGAAGCCACAGGGGTGGGTGCAGGCGATACACCCTGCAGGAGGTGTGAGGGTCCAAAACATCTCCCATCTTCCCAGGGAACATTCAGAGGAGCCTGAGGCCGGATACACTCTGCACGGATTAGGAAAATGTGATGGGATGCTGTGAATTGACGTTGAGTGATCGGATCCATTGTAACTCGGCCGGGCCTCCAAATGGACCTCATAATGTCCCACATCCCAGCAGGACACCATCACCTGGCAACACGCTGATTGATAGCAGCAAGAGGCACTCCAGAGCATCAGCCCGGGCAGATTTATCCATCATGTGAATTTGGATTTGATAAGCTGGTTGATATGAGAAAATCGAATAATGGAGGGAGGGGATGCAGCTGCGTGGACCACCGGAGGGAGAGGCAGACAATGGGAGCTCCAGAATGTGTTTATTAAAACTGGCTGATATGGATGGATACCAGGTCGAGTGAGGACAAATATAATCGAGCAGAGACCGAATGGACACGATGTCTGCGAGGCTGGTAATGTGGTTTTGTTCAGTGTCCAGTCTGTTCTCTTTATTTCACTCCTGTCACACGTCTATAATCACTCAATCAAAGTCACAGCTTTATTAAATGTAGGAGCAGAAGAAGAAGAAGAGGAATGCTCACGGTGCAGAATCACGCAGAGCTCCGTCTGCCTCCGAGGCTGTTTGCCGTGCAGGGTGACAACTTAAATGGCTGATATAAAACCTGACACAACTAATCTATCACACACGGCCTGCCCGTCTGCTTGAAATTCCTCTTTTTAAAGAATGGTTTATTGCTGGGCCATAAGTCAGCCGCCGCGGCCTTGTGTGTTTACAAGATTGCACGTATCACCTGGATCCAGCAAGCCAGCAGCACGGACACATCTGATCCATTTCTGACATTCAATCTGGATGTTTGGATTTACCAACAGCAGGGGGAATAACGTTGGCAGGTATATTTATTCATACCTGTAAAAACATAAGGAACACATAACAGGAAACGGATGTTTACAGCACAGAGGCGATGCTCGGGCGGGCTGCCCAGGTAGATTTACAGCCGTCTAACTGCAGGTGGTTTTATATCCAGATCTAGTCCTCCATTTTGTATGTATGTGAGAGAGCGAGAGAAAAGTCCACTGCTGTGTCCCTCGATTTAGGGATGGAAGTTGATCAGATTTTATTGATACCAGTGCTGTTATTGGCTCTACTTGTATGTCCTCAGTCAGTTTCTGTGTGGAGATAAGAAAGCTCCAACAGTTTAGAGAGTTAAACATGCAGCACGCCTGATAGTTGATGTGGTATCCATCATCTACACTCAACAGCCTTCTTGGGATTGAACTTGTGTACCTTATTTTATCACACCGTTCTCACTTTGGTTTTGTTTGTTTTCTTTGCACAAAGCCATTTTTTAAGAATTCTTTCCATTCTTAGGTACTATAGTCATTTTTTCTTAAACCGTGAGCAGTTATGAGAAGAAAAGTATTATTTTTTCATTTATCAGGATTTATTTATTCACTTTTAAGCAATAAAAGACATTTCTATGTACATATTTGATGCCATTTATGACGTAAAAATAAATAAATGCAAGAAAAAAGACCTTTTCATGTGCTTTTTACCTTCAGGGAACATTTATCATAATTTTGCTATAAAAACAATAAAATTTGTCCTCCTAACCTAACCTAACGTAGTTTTTGTTTTCTTGATATGATATTCAAACACATCATGATTCTTCCCTAATCTCTCTTATTCTGCCATAATTATTTTCATTCTTCATTCTTCATTATATCTTTTTTTTGATTTAGGAATTTATTTCATCTATATTTTTTAAACTTTTTAATTATTATTATTATTATTATTATTATCATTGTTATTATTGTTGTTGTTTTGTTTATTCTATTTATTTTATATAATTATTTGTTTTTTATCATTTATTTTTTATTTTTCAGTCTACTTCCAGTGTTCTCAGTTCAGAGGACGTTTACAGTTTTTGGTTATATTGTCTACTGCTTCTTCTACTTCTGTTTTTTAAAAAAGAAGAGCATATTGAAAACATTTCTCAGTTACTGTGTGTGAATGTATATTGCCTGAAACTGCTCTAATAAAAACATTAGACAGAAAATCTATAATCAGTCCCTCCATGGCCCTTTGTGTCAGAAATAATAGTAATAAAATAAACTATGACTGGGTGTCATCTCTGAAATGATGAATGAAGTGCTGAGCCTCTGAATGCGTAGAGAAGAGAAGGGGCTCCAGGACAGAGCCCTGAGGGACCCCAGGCTGATGAGGAAACATCAGTTACATAAAAAACGTGGAAACGTGTTTGTTTTTGTGTTTTCCAGGTTAAACCAGCTGGTCCCTCTCCCTGGATCACAGCCTGAGTAATTTATGCAGCCGACACCAGCGCTGTCTGAAGTGAGGAGGACCATGACCAGTCACTGTCACATCCTTCAACAACTGTCGACACAATGCTGCAACCTCTCGTCTGCTCAATGCAACACCCCCCGCCTGTCAAACACCGCCGACCTTGTCAGGTAACGTGCATTTCCATGGTAACTGCAGTTTGATGCAGCTCATATCAGAGGCGTGCTTGTTCCAACAGTGTCACTGAAGTTGATATACTGCTGAATTAGTCCATCTCCAGTCTGCTTTGTGAGCTTTATTAAGGGTAATATGGTTTATTATCACAGTTTCAAACAACTTTTTAGTCATTTATTTTTACTAAGCTCAAATATAAAGATCAGCAAACACATTTTTATCAGTTAAGAGGACATAATGCTGTGGAATTACAGCCATTTACTCAAGCTGTGACCATTAACCATCCAAATTCAGACCCATTCTTAAACACACAGCAGTGACTCATGACTGTACTTCTAAATGTTGGAGCTTATTTTTATATTTATAAGAACTGGATAAATCTTTGGAGCTTTATTTGTGGAGGCTGAGTGGGTGTTTCCTTTGGCATTTGCTGAATGACATTTATGAGCTGTTTGTGCTTTAAAAGCCCACGCTGAGCCTCCGACTGCTGCGCGAGGAGATCACAGATCTGCTCTGAAACAAAGAATGTCACGCTCTGGTTTTTAACGGGCGTCCATACCCGAGATATGAGCTATCTGTACCTTTGCAACGGCCATTTTATTAGGCACACCTCTCTAGTACAAGGCTGGACCTCCTTTCTCCTTCAGAGCTCCTCAGTTTTTGGTGTCAGAGATTCAACAAAGTGCTGGAAACATTCCTCTGAGATGTTGGTCCATGCTCAGCAACAATCCTCAGGTAGGCTGTGGGGTTTAGACCATGCTCAGGTGGGACTAAGGGGCCCAAAGCAGCAGCCTGAACCGCTGATCCAAGGCAGGATGGATCCATGCTTCATGATGTTCACACCAAACTCTGGGCCTACCATCATTCTGTATTCTCCATTCACTTACAGGCAGAAGTACTATTGTGCTGCCTGCATGGTTCGGTGATTTGGTGCAGTCAGTCGAAACCAGTCTGAAACTGCTGATGTAGAAATCCTGTTAATGTGCACCAATGGATTATTTTTTCAGAGGATGTCACTGTAGTCAAACCAAGCTTTTCTTTGGTTGACTTCTTTTGCAGTGAAATGATATTTTGTGGGAGAATCTTCTGCATGATTAATTCAAAAATCCTCCATTTTAAAGTTTTCTTCAGGGGACCTGGCTCCATTTCCCCCCAAACACGCTAACACCAAACAGACTCAGTCAAATAAATATTTTGTTTTCTCTCTGAGAAAAACAGGAGTGTCACCTGGTGTGGTCTTCTGCTTGAAGATTCAACATGCTGGATGTTCATGTGCAATTTTCCTCTGACCTCTGGCATCAACCAGGCATTTTTATTCAGAGAACTGAAGCTCACTGGATATTTTGTCTTTTTCAGACCATTCTCTGTAAGGCTTAGGGGTGTTTTTGCATGAAAATCCCTGCCACAAACAACCATTATACACTCAAATTCACTTGAATCTTCTTCATGTTGATGCTCAGTTTGAACTTCTGCAGATCATCTCGATTATGTCTACATGCATGAATGCATTGAGTTGCTGCCATTTGATTGGCTGCTGAGCTTTTTGTGTTAAAAAGCAGTACAACGGTTTGTTGCATCTCCTGTTTTGGTCTCAAGGAGTCTCTAGAGTCGAAGGATCCTTTTGAGATTTACAGTCTGTCTTCGATTTGTCGTGAGCTGAGAAGCAGCATTTGGTGTTTGTCTGCTGTTTGAAAATGAAAGAATTACCAGTTAAAGAATTGTAACACCATCACTGAAGCAGTCAGTCATTCTTTAATCCCTATACAGACTTTTTATGTCAGTGCAGCCATCAGTTGAATCCTGGACCGAGTCTTGAAGCTCAAACTTCGCTCTACTTTAATACATTTTCTGTCAAACTGCAAAAACAGCCATCAGATGTGCTCTTTGAACGTCACCGTGAACTCTCTGCCTCCCTGTGAAGCCAGCAGTTCATAATTACAGAGCTGTATTTGTGTTTGAAGGCTGTGTTTGTGGACATAAATCAGGCGGTGATTAAGCCACAGAGTAATCACAGCCTGACAAACAACTTAGGAGAGAACTGAATGAATACACAAACAATACAAACAAAACTTTAGACAGGGTGTCTGGACTAGGGATGGCGACCATAATCTGTTTTTTAATTAACACAGTGCAGGCTGGAAACCGGTAAGAGTGAGAGAGAAAGAGAAAGAGAGAGGAAGAGATCAGAAATGAATGCATGAGGATGATATTTACACAAGTATCTACAAAGTGTAACACAATCCAAATATTTCAAACATCTTAACAGCTTAATTCCTTATTTCAAAGCTCTGAATACTGCACATGACTGTCTCTGGCTTCTCATCGTCTCAGGAGAGCCTTACCCCTCTGCTTATTCTGAAACTTTATGCCAACAGATTCTGGTTCAGAGCAGGATACTTTGTGGAATAAAATCATGTTGCAAACTTCAGAAATTGTCACATTTTTCTTGTAAGTTTGGACAGAGAAAGCGCGTCCTCTCCACTTACGGAGTTATCAGCTAGTTAACATGATAAAATCAAGGCTGTAGAGGTGTCCAGAAAAATGTTTAGCATTTGTAAATCCTTTTCAATTCATGTTCAAGATCGAAATACTTTCTCATGTTGAATTTGATGCCTGCAACATGTTCCAGAAAAGCCGGGACAGCTGCATGTTAACCACTGTGTCACATCACCTTTCCTTTTAACGACTGAGGACACTGATGGTTGAAGCTTTACGGGGGGATTCTTTCACATTCTTGCTTCAGTTACTGAAGAGTCTGAGGTCTCCATTGTCATTTTTTGTGCTTCATAATGGTCTGTACTGGGCAGGTCAGTCTAGTACCTGCACTCTTTACGACGAAGCCACGCTTTGTACAGTTCCTGAAAAAGATGGATGGCAGCATGTTGCTCCTAAACCTGTATGTACCTTTCAGCATTAATGGAGCCTTCACAGATGTGCAGGTTACCCATGCCATGGGCACTAACACCCCCCTCATACCATCACAGATGCTGTCTTTTGACCTTTGCTCTGATAACAGTCTGGATGGTCCTTTTCCTCTTTAGCCTGGAGGACACCACGTCCATGATGTCCAAAAACAGTCTGAAATGTGGACTCAGACCACAGCAGACTTTTCCACTTTGCCTCAGTCCATCTCAGATGAGCTCGGCCCAGAGAAGCCGGCGGTGTTTCTGGGTGTTGTTGATATTTGGCTTTGTGTTTGCATGGTAGAGTTTGACCTTGACCTTGTAGATGTAGAGATGAACTGTGTTAACTGACAATGGTTTTCTGAAGTGTTCCTCAGCCCACGTGCTGATATCCTTTACAGAATGATGCTGCTTTATAATGCAGTGCTGGCTGAGGGATCACAGGTCACAGGCATTCAATGTTGGTTTTCAACCTTTCCACTTAGATGCAGAGATTTCTCTGTATCCTCTGAAACTTTTGATGATATTATGGACTGTAGATGATGAACGTTGTTCTTAAACTGTTGGACTATTTGCTCACACAGTTGAGACTGTTGCAGTCATTAAATTGAAAGTGAGTGAGTATTTGCAAAGAGAACAGTGAAGTTTATCAGTTTGAACATTAAATATCTCGTCTTTGTAGTACATTAAATTGAATGTAGATGCAGCCTGAGCAGGTCCATGTCTCTCTCTGAATGAATCTGCAGCTCATCACCGACCTGAAGATGAATTACCAGCAGGAGGTCTTTTTAAATCTTCTGTACCTGGTTTAAAACCCTCTCCTCGTTCCTCTCAGCTGTCATCACCCCCTCTTTCTCTCTGAATCTCATATCTGTCCCATTTCCCCTGGTGCCAGTTTTCCTGTATTTCTCCAGAGTGAAGCCATTACATGTTCTCATCCTCACAGTGCTGTCGATCAAAACAATCTGCAGCTCCTTTCACAGATCTCTGCTTCTCTTTTATGGGAGAAATCTTCCATCTCTGTTTATGTCGACTCTTTTATTTGTTCCCTGACACACCGTTCATTATTCACACTAGCAGGCAGAGCTGTAATGAGGTTTGTCATCTATGAATTAAATTTTAATCATGACAAAGTGAAGAGGAAATGAAGTTACAATGTGATTATAAATAACAGTTATTTGTCTTTTTAACAAATTAATTGATTCAAGAAAGCATGAAAAGAATATCAAGTGATGACTTCAATTATAGAGAACACAATAAAGCACTGCTGTTTGAATAACAGACGCATGTGGACTGGGGGTTTAGTTTAATAAACTATCTTTGTAAAATGTTTTTAAATCACTTCAACATCAGTTTCGACTGAAGTTGCAAACAAGATATCAGTTTCAGATGTTTATCTGTTTCAGACCAATTCAATGCTGTACCAGGATGTTCTTGTCTTTCTTTGATTTGATGGTAGTATGTTTTTTTTTTCTTTTTATAGGGTAAAGTCTTGTTTTTTTTGTGTGTTTTTTAATTTATTTAAACGAACATACATAAGACAAAACAAAACAATAACAAGCCGGGAGTAACAATACAAAAAACAGTTCCAGATAAGCTTGAGAGGTACTGTACATTATACAGTATAGGGGAAAATGTGGTGGGAGCTAAATTCAAAGAAAAATACATAAATAAAATAACTAAATAAAAGACAATAATAATAACAATAATAAAAGTAATTTTTTTTTCCCTTACATAAATGCTCTTGTCATTATAGCAGAAATGTTGCATTAATGTGATTAAGGAATGGTCTCTATATTTTTTCAAAGGCATCAGTTTTCTGGGGCAGGAGACACGTCAAAAAGTCCAGAAGTATATATTCCATTGTTGTCCCATTTCGTAATTCAAATAAGACATTATTCCAGTATTTCTGTATTTTAACACAAGACCAGAGGCAGAGTAAGATCACCTAATCCGGTCTTACATTTAAGGCAAAGTGGAGGGACATCCTTTCTGTATTTAGAGAGATGATGATGGTAGTATGTTGACCACCATGACAGCATACGCCCTGTAGGAGCTATTAAACTTTTTTTAACTTTATTTTTCATAATTTTTAAATATATAACGTACAAAACAGCTCTATCAAGGTACATTATTATACGTCGTAGAAAGAGAATAATAACACAAAATCAAGCAAACATGAACAAATAAGCAAACAGTGAAAAGAAAAAAAAAAAAACAATTTAATAAATATTTATGTATACTCATCCACACGCACATACATACATTTACACATGTACATATACACACATATACATCTGACATATACATACAAATTCAGATTCTTATTCATTTTTGCAAATAAATAATAATAGTAGAAATAAGAGGATGGAAAAAATTAAAAAAAAGGAAATTAGCTACAGTTGCATGTCACCTAAGTAAAACTCACAAAGCAACATAAACAATGTTAATAAGAGCAATATTCTGGGGGAGTCAAGGGCAAGAGTTATTCAACTTTGAAGTAATCTGAGTCCTTTAAACAAATTATAATGTAGGTTTAGACATTTTTTAACTTAAGTTCGATGCTTCAGTGAGAAAATTTCTGCGTATTTTAATGTTAAGGTGAAGGAGACCCTGTTTCCTGTTGGAAAGTCCAATTTATTTATATATTTGATATACTTATAACATTTTAGAGTATTATTTGTGATGGTAGTTTACTTCCTGACAGCCTTTTGGCTTTTTCTTGGTTTTACAAGCTAAGGAGAAAAAAAACCTGTTAGCTTAAATTTACTGAACACATTTTTGTCTAAACTTCCCTCCTGTTAGGTCAGAGGTCTCCGCACTCGAGAGAAAATCCAAAAACCTCCTCCAGCTGAGTTTATAAAAGTGTTTTTTCTGCTGTATGACCTGTTACAGAGCAAACACATGAAAATCAATACCCTGCAGCCGTGGATCAGGACAGGGAGTATCATCGACTAATTGGCCAATCGATGGGTTGATCCCAGACTCCTCAAGTCCACGTCTCAAAGTGCCCTGAGGCAACTTAGTGAAGTGAAAAACGCTCCCGGAGGCTCAACCATCAGTGTGCACCGGAGTGTGTGTGTGAGAGAACATCCTGATGGAAGATGGAGCAGATATGTGGAAGTACAACATGTAGTGTTGTCAGGGTACAAGGATTTAAACCTTTGATATGATTTTAATAAAAATCCTAAAATACTGACACTAGTTTGGATACCACAGCACAGAAAAAGACACTGAATATTTGATAGTGTCTTCATTTTAATTACAAAAAATTGCATGCATTATTTCAGACTGTCTAAATTGCACAAATATGACTGCAGCATTTTGGTACCAAAGAATACGACCTGAGGTCTGCGTCTCTCTTTTACTGAAAATTTTTTGTATGAGTGTTTAAAGCCCCAGTATGTATGATTCTGGCTTTCTGCTATGTGATGTTGTAACGTTACGTCTGTTCAATTTTGTAATTTTCTCTCTTTCTGAATGCATGTTAGATACAGGACTGAGCCTCCACCTCAGACCCCTGAGAAATAAGAGGATCAGGAGAGTCATGGAGGTCAGAGGGGAAGTTAGAGGATCAGGAGAGTCGTGGAGGAGAAGTTAGAGCATCAGGAGAGTCGTGGAGGAGTAGTTAGAGGATCAGGAGAGTCGTGGAGGAGAAGTTAGAGCATCAGGAGAGTCGTGGAGGAGAAGTTAGAGCATCAGGGGAGTCGTGGAGGAGAAGTTAGAGCATCAGGAGAGTCGTGGAGGAGAAGTTGGAGCATCAGGAGAGTCGTGGAGTTCTGAGGAGAAGTTGGAGGATCAGGAGAGTCGTGGAGGAGAAGTTAGAGGATCAGGAGAGTCGTGGAGGAGAAGTTAGAGGATCAGGAGAGTCGTGGAGTTCTGAGGAGAAGTTAGAGGATCAGGAGAGTCGTGGAGGTCAGAGGAGAAGTTAGAGGATCAGGAGAGTCGTGGAGGAGAAGTTAGAGGATCAGGAGAGTCGTGGAGGAGAAGTTAGAGGATCAGGAGAGTCATGGAGGAGAAGTTAGAGCATCAGGAGAGTCGTGGAGGAGAAGTTAGAGGATCAGGAGAGTCGTGGAGGTGTGAGGAGAAGTTGGAGGATCAGGGGAGTCATGGAGGAGAAGTTAGAGCATCAGGAGAGTCGTGGAGGAGAAGTAAGAGGATCAGGAGAGTCATGGAGGAGAAGTTAGAGGATCAGGAGAGTCGTGGAGGAGAAGTTAGAGGATCAGGAGAGTGGTGGAGGAGAAGCTAGAGGATCAGGAGAGTCGCAGAGGTCAGAGGAGAAGTTAGAGGATCAGGAGAGTCGTGGAGGAGAAGTTAGAGGATCAGGAGAGTGGTGGAGGAGAAGCTAGAGGATCAGGAGAGTCGTGGAGGTCTGAGGAGAAGTTAGAGGATCAGGAGAGTCGTGGAGGAGAAGTTAGAGGATCAGGAGAGTGGTGGAGGAGAAGCTAGAGGATCAGGAGAGTCATGGAGGTCAGAGGAGAAGTTGGAGGATCAGGAGAGTCGTGGAGGTCTGAGGAGAAGTTAGAGGATCAGGAGAGTCGTGGAGGTCTGAGGAGAAGTTGGAGGATCAGGAGAGTTGTGGAGGTCTGAGGAGAAGAATCAGAGGAGATGTTTGGAGCTCTGGAGGAGCAGCAGAAAGTGATCTCTCTGACTAGAGGAGACTTTTCTGTTTCTGTAATGATGTACAGTACAATCAGATTTAGCGTTGTGTACCTCATTTTGATTTATATTACGAAAGTTATTTTCACATATTTTAAGGTTTGGGTGTCTGTTATTGTGGAGAATAAAACTGCAAACCATCTCAGTTCAATTAAAAATAAAATATTTGTCCACAATAGGATAGACACACTGAAAAGCAAACAGAAAAAAGACCCTGATGTATTCAGTGGTATGTTATTAATATAAGCATGGAGAAATGTTTTCATTTAGTTCAAATATTCTGGATATTTACTCATATGATTGAAAAGCAATGTTTTCCTGTGTATGTCTTAATATTTGCTATTGTGCAAACTAAAACTATTTACCATTGTACAATGATTTAGTGCAAAATACAGAAAAGTCCAGGAGATAAGACAGAATGTAGGGTCAAAGTAATACCACAGAGGTCAAGATCGAATTGGCAAATATAAAAATGCCTGAGAGGCAACAGAGAAAAACTTAGCACATAGACACTCAATAGTAAGTTACAGAAGCACATAGAAATGTTATTATTCAGAGCAGATATGCAGGATATCAGACATTATTGAAAAATATTCTCATGTGTCAATACTTAAGTGTTCGCTAATGTGCAAAACAAACCTGCCAAGAATCTTCCTCTAATTTACTGTAATATACAGAGAAAGAGCCTGAGTGGAAATGAGAGAACTGGCTGCAGGTTTCTGGGAACACTGAAGACCTGGTCTACTTTGAATCCTCATAAGGTCTTGGATGGAACTGTATACTTTTGTCTCCTTCAAGGTCTTCAAACTCCAGCTCTGGGATTTTTTTTGAGTCCCGTGGATGCCTTGAAAGAGAAAAGCAATTTTAATTACAGTCTTACCTTTCACATCTGTTTAGTTTGTAGTTGTGACAATCTGTCATATTGAAGGACAGCTAATAAAGCAAATATTAAAATACTGTGAAAAGTACAGAACATTTGGTCATGTTCTTCTCAAGAAAAAGCAGCTCTGTATGATTCCTTCAATAAGATTAATAAGTTCTCCAAATAAAATGTAGTCAAAGTACCAAGTATTTTGAGGAAACCTGTTTTTTTCACCAAAGAAGAATAAAATCAATAATAAATTCACCCAAACAAGAGAAGTGAGGGGCACTTTGTTCCTATAAATATGACGTGTAGCAGAGATATCAGAAATAATATACTTTATACATTATTTCATTTATGGTTGTGCATAGGCACACTGCATCGTACCAAATTATCGTTAAATACAAATATAACCTTCCCACAAAAATGACAAGAGTAATCACACTGTTCTCTTTTAACTACTCGGATAGAACAAGCACACAGAGGCTAATTAATGACAATAATTCAACTATAATCAGAAACTTTCAGCCCTGCAGACATTTCAGAAAACATACCTGCTGTTGCCTGACCCCAGTAGTGGTATTGGTGTCTCCTGTGAGGAGTTGATGCTGATATCTGAAATAAATACTGAAGTCAGTGCTGCAGTGAACTGGACAGAATATGTAATCAGTACAAACACCAACACCTCAAAGCCCATCCAGTCTTCTCTCTGGTCCGGTTTTTCCTCCTCTTTCTTCTCTGATCCTTATCCGTCACAGTCCTCTTTCGTATCATAGCCCCAGCTTTCATAAAACCGGGAACACCAAATTATATGTGATCTACTATTCATATCGCTCATTTTTTTTCTAACGCTGAACTCGTGTACGCACTTCTCACAAGAAGACTGCAGTCAAGAGTTACAGAGTCTTACTGAAGATCCCAGGTGTATCTCTGTTGATTATTCTGATAGCAGGTTCAGATTAAACATGATAATAAAAGTTTGAATTTATTAATTTTTCTATATAAATATCAAAAATAGGGATGAACATTATTTTCAGAATGATACCATGTAATTGCTTCAAAATCTAAATATTGTTATCACCAGATATGAACATTTCCGCCGATATTTCTGGCTGATATTTTAGCTTTAATCGTTTTTTGCGGATTAATCTTAAATTGAAATTCTAAGCTCCCAAAATTGGGTGGGTTTTCTGTCAGTAGGTTAATAAATTAATGTTTTGGCTTTTAAAAGTGCAGATGAAACTTAATTTTACAGTTACTGTCAAAAATGTAGTTGACGTAGGTGTGATCTAAAAATAATTACTTTCAGTCCTCTATATGTCAGTATTGGCCAAATTAAGTTGAAATGCATCATCATGTCGTATCTGTACTAAATGTCCTTACTGCACGAGCTGTCATTATCTTTTTAATGAGGCCACAGCGGTCCACCATGATTCTCCTCAAACTTTTGTTCATCCTCAATGACACAACGCTGCAGCCTTTACAGATAAATAAAACTCATATGGGCAGCAGTTTTCTCTCTGAGGTCGAATCACTTACAAAGATTTATGCACCTGTTAGGATCTGAAAAGCACGACTGAAACTCACAGCCCTTATCAAAAACTGAAAAACATTCACAACTGGAAACAGTTTTGGTACCTACGCCTGATGACAACAGCAAAAAAGCAATAACAAGCCTGTAAACACTGGCAGCCCTTCAAGAGATTGATGTGGGTGCTGCCTGAACAACAGTTTAATCAGAGTCGGACACGAAATTAAAACAAAGAACAATGCTGAAAACATTTCTTGATGGAAAATGTATTTTGCTCTTTTGCTGCCATGAGCTTCGTTTACAAAGTGCATAATACCTGCTTTGTCACCTGTTGTTTTTAACATGTTACTATGTCTTTATCACTTTATTTTTTTATGTGATTTCAATTGTGTTTAATGTGAGGTGTATTTATTGTTTTAGCCTATTTAAAGAAATAGAGCTATCTATCTGTCTGTCCATCTATCAGTCCATCCATCCACTCATTAATCCATCAACAACCAATCAGTCAGAACCAGAATCAGGAATACTTTATTAATCCCCAAGGGGAAATTTGGTTGTTTCAGTTGCTGTTATACACAGTATAGCAGTGGGAATATCAAATAAAGACATTAAAATAGATAAGAGCATGAAAAATTAACAACATGCAGAATCATTAAGCTATATCAACTTCCTTATGGAGAAAAAATAAATAAAATAAGTAATGAGTGAGACCATGAACAAGGCCAAGGAATTTGCACTATTAACATGAACAATATTTACAAATTGAATATAAACATGACAGCACTGTGTGACAGAAAAAGCACATTTGACCTTAAAGCAAAGTTTGGCAGTAAGGATATTCAGTCAATATCTACAGAACTATAGGCTTTCATCAGGGGAGGAGGGAGGCATTACTCACACGTTTAGCTGTTTGTATGGAAAGCTGTTTGGGCCTAAAATATATGCTCTAAAAATGTATATATGATATCAGTGATATCAACTGTAGTTCAGCACTACTAGGACTCAAATTTGGAGTACATGCACTCAATTTTGGTCAATCAGTGCACGAGTAGACTTCACTAGTAAAGCAAAAAGTGTCACTAGTACTACGAGTAGACTTAAAAATGTTCACTAGTACTTGTAGTAAGCCTTTAATGCTAATAAGGGGGCAGGGAAAAGTAGACCGTACTAGTAAAGCAAAATCGCCTTTTAGAAGACAATTTTGTGTTGCAAGTAGTACTAGTAAAGCTTTGAGTTTTTCCGGGTAACGTCTACTAGTACTACTAGTAACACAGAATTGTCCACTAGTGACACTTTTTGCTTCACTAGTAAAGTCTACTGGCACACTGGTTGACCAAAATTGAGCTTTCCATACTGTTGCTTATTCCAAGAATACGTGATCCTTACAAGTTGTAACTCATTCAGACTTTCAATCTATCTATCTATCTATCTATCTATCTATCTATCTATCTTCAGTGCTTACCTTTGAAATAATTTTATTGGTACTTAATCAGTGTGACTTAAAGATGATTGTCCATTCACCATCTGAGTAGTTTTGAACACTTGAGGCCGTTACATACATGGATCAGTAAGTATAACAGAGATGTGAAGTGGTCCATCTGGTCATGTCAGGATAACATCTGGGCTATGAAGATTTTAAATTAGCTAAAAATAGACACAGGTAGATTCCTACTCTGATATTCCTGATTTTTTACCCGTCAGAGAACGTAGAATCAAAATAAAGAATCAGGACTTCATCGTCACTGCTTCATCAAACTTTGGAGCTCTTGTAGAAAACTCTGGTGCCCTGAGCAGAGACACTCGGAGCTGAACTTCTTCTGGCAGCAATGATCCAGAACTTTCCACTGGACCCTCAAACAAACTTGTTAATAGGAGGCTGCAGACGCTAAAGCAGAGCTCTCTGTCTGAGCTGAGATTTCATATTAATTATTCAGGTAACACTCTTGTTCTCCCTAAAACCAACAGCGGAATACAAGATGAGACCACCAGGCAATTTGCTGTTGTGTCTCCAAACCGGAGTAAACACTGATTTTCATTCAGCGTGAGCTCTGCAGCTCATTTTCTCTCCAATCTGTGTTTCGTGGCTGTGAAGAAGTTTGCCCGCTCTGATGTTTGTGAATAAGTGAGGGGATCAGAACCCTCTTGCTGTCTCACCCGTGTCAAAACACTTTAGCGTGTCTTTGTGCTCTTTTTTTAAATCGGTGTGAGCGTGGGGAACGTGCCGCTCTGACAGACACAGAGGGGCAGATAGAAACCTCCGAGGATGTGCCCTTTAACGTCAGAGCGAGCAGTGGCGAGCGGCTCTCAGGGACGTGCTGGCTCTTCGCGGGGAGGCGGGGAGCCACGCTACAACAAGCCAAAGCTAAATCTCCACCCTGATTTGTATGCATGCCTACGCTTTCTGCCTGTGTGTGGAGCAGGAGGAAGGCAGAATTTGTCACCCAGCTCAGGAAATTATTCTGAATTAGTCAGACATGTTCGATATCTCAGAGTGCACCTGTCATTTAGTTGTGTATTTACAGCGAGCACTCAAAGAGGAAAAATAGAAAAATACTCCTAATGTGTTTCTAAATCAAGTGTCAGCGAGAAAAGATGTTCTTTATGCAGAGTTTACTGAGGGATGGAACAGCTTTTCCTCTCTCAGAGTTGTGTAAACCAGATGAATAAAAAACTGTCTAAATAAAAAAACAAATATGTGCAGCAGTAAGTACACACTTTCAGCCAAAAAGTCACCATAGGAACATTTTTGCACTTAGGATGTTTTAGACTAGAGCTTGGCAACAAAATTATCTCCAAACAGCATCACTGTAAAATCCACATTGATGGCGATGATAAGCTGTGGGCATATTTACTCCATACAACACGAGCTACCAGATATTATATTCTCCTAAAGGTGTTTTTACCCTGCTCCACACTCCATCCTAGGTGGCTGTAGTGCAGCCTTCACGCTGGTTGCCACTTGCCAACACAGATGAAGGAGGCAGAGTCTTCATGTTTCCACTTGGTACAGCCAATTCGTTCGGGTTGCCAGGAAGAGAAGTGAAGTTTGAAACGAGGAAAGAAATGTAGAGCCGAGGGGAACGAAGGTGAACTTGCTCAAGCCAAGGACATTTTTTGAAATGTTATACCGTTCGGATATCTCTGCGAATCTCTTTGACCTTCTTAAAAGTGACTACACCGAGAGTTGCTGCCTCCACTTAAAACACACATCCTGCAAGTTTTGGCCAAGTTTTGCTGTGATGGTTCTTCTTGGAGACGGGGCCTGGCTTTGGGCCTCCTAAAGGCAGGGCCTAGCATATCCTAGCCCTAATAGACTGTAACCGACAAAGTCAGTTTTAGTAAAGTAGAGAGTAGGGCTAAACGATTTCAGGAAAAGATCTAACTGTGATTTTTCTGGCAGATATTGTGATTTCAATTCAATTCACAATTTTCTTCAAATCAAGCTTCAGTGCAATATTCACTACGTTTACAGTACAGACAACAGTAAGGAAATCAATGCTCAAAATCACATAACACATCGTTCATCATCTAATATTGATGATAAATAATTTATTTTCATTATTTAAGGGATACTCCAACTTTTTCTCCTGAACAGAGGCTTTGTGTTGTAAATGCAAATTGCTGCAAATGTGTGAAATAGTTTGTGTAAAATAGTTGACACAACAGATCCTGGGTCAGTCAGGAGTGCTGCATAATATTGCAGCTTTGGCGATCACATGATTGCGTTGTCTGAAATTGTGATTTCGATCCAAAAACGATAAATCTTTCAGCCCTGCTGCAGACTCAACTGAACTGAACAAAGAAAGAGCATTTTTATAGCATAGTTTAGTAGGCATGCATCTGCACACATGATCTAAAGACAAACCTTTTTCCTTTTAAGACATTTTCTGATAGGATGATTGTAATGGTATCAAAACCTGCTGATTGGATGGTTCTTAATGACCGAGGCTCCACTCTGGAGTACAAACTTAAGGTCAAATAATGGCGTCTGGCTCCAAATGAACCCATCGGCGCCATCCAGACTCATACGCTTAATTTTCAAATGATCTCAATTGCAATCATATGAACACCATATTTCTATTTACCAATCATTTAGGGTCATGCTAAGGTACATACATATACATTGATTTCTTCTTTTGGTCAATACAGGGTTGCTTTCTACAAAAATACAACATTCTTGCTGGAAATCGCTTAATTAGGCCAATTTGCGGAGTGGGAGTCAAGAATTGGAAGTTGGGAATAAATATCTTTAGCAGGTTACACCAATCTATTGGGTGTCCTGAAATGCTTTCAGTGTTGTTTGTTTTTCATTCAATGAAGAAATGTGGTTCAGATCTGTTAAACTGCCTCTGAAGCTGTTAGCATCTATGCTACTCCCCGTCTTGCTCGTAGCTCCTTCCTCTTCCTGCGCTGATTGGGTCGTACTTTGGGCTGATTACAGTTGCTGTTGATTGAAGCTTGGTAAGATGGATCTGCCTGATTACAGACATTATTTCAGGTGGATCCAGCTGCAGCGAAAGGTTACCATATGAATGATATTCAGATCAGATTTAGCTGATATTTTTTCCCTGGGTTCATCACCTTGAAAATGTAAATGATCCGTTTATTTAATAGATATTCATGATGCAGATGTATTTAGCATAATTGTGATGTCAACCCTGTGATTCTCCTTCACTGCTGAATATTTATGAGGAAAGTCGACAGGCTGTCATGGTAACCAGACAGGACAACAGACTGAGCAGCACGTTTCAGCGTGGACCTCCCTGACAGAACCGCGGTGTGGTCATAAATAAAAGGGACGGAGGGTTGAGGTGCAGCTGGAGACCGATTTCAATTATTTACCGATCAATAACATCATATAATGAAAAAGATAGTTGTTATCAAGAAGCAAAGCCTGTGGATGAGATGTGAGGGTGAAATCATAAACTGTTTCAATAATGGACGTGCCTGCTGATATGTTACACCGGTGTTGAGAGCTTTTCTGCAGCCTCTGCATTCTGGAGCCACCATGACGGGTTTCTCTGAGTATATCTGAGAGCACAGGGGGGAAAAATGAAATTATTGTTAAGGTAGCTTTTGTTGTATCCATCCTGTGATTTTAGATGACAATGGTTTACTGATGAATTACTGAAAAGTGAATCAAACATGACATAATTCCTTTTTTTTAATTGTCTATCATTGTTATAATAGCTAATATTTAACACTAAAAAAGATACCATAAAAAAAGGGGTGGGCAACTTTGATTACCATGAGGGCCACATAAAAAATTCTCAGCCTGAGGGTCGCTCTGTTCCATACTATTGGGCACTCTCAATGAGGAAAAAATATATTAATAAACAAAAAATAGCAAATGCAAAGCTAAAAAATCATTTTACCAATATTAATATGTTTTAACTCAAACACATTTAAAGTTCATGATTTAATGACACCTTAATAAAGCCAATTTAAGCTTCTCTTTATTGCAATAAAAGACTGAATAGTTACCAGTTTGTAAAGGATAACATATTACCTCTACCATTCTTTTCAAATATAGTTTTTTTTCACTATATATTATATTTTAATGCCCCATTACAGCTATTTAGGGACACAATCAATGGCTTGCAAAAAACAAAACGTACTAACAGTCTATACCCATGCTAATTTGACCATTATGTGGTCACTCATGATGCAGTTTTTGATTTTTCTTCATATTTATAATCTGAGTTTTTCTTTGGAAATGATTGACAGGCCACATTGAGTGAGGTGGGGGGCAGCGTGTGGCCCCCAGGCCGCCAGTTGCCCACCCCTGCATTAATTTAACATGTTTCTTCCTCCTGATAGTTTTCTTAGTTTGATAGCTTTCTTAGGGCCTGATGTGGCCCTCGGGCTGATGAATGTTTTGGTGTGTTTTACTTATCTCCTCCACATGATGGGGCACTTCTATACACAAGACAAAAATTCTGTGGCAGCCGTACTTCTCCCTCTACTCCAGCGCACAGCACTAGTAGCTGGCTAAAAAACAGCTGATTCCCTTGCCCCCTACCGCCGGCTAGACCTACCAGTGTGACCTCATACAATGTTTAGTCGATAGTTTAACCCTTAAACTGTAAGGATATTTTTTGCCATTCAGTTTTTTATTTTCAAGCCATTTTGGCATCGTTGAATGAATATAGCTCAAATTTGTCAGAGGATATTCTTTTTTTTTTAAATTAAGAATTATCGTCTCAGTTCCTTAAATTCGCCTGATATGACTAATCTTCACAAAAACCGACACATTTGATCCTCATGACAAAAAGTGTTCAATTGAAAACCATTGAAAATACTATTTTTGATCCCGCATTTATCTTAACATAAACTAATGAATTCATTTATGTTAGGGTTTTTTTTCTGGACTACTAGCTTTCAAAAGTTTTTTATATTTGTCCACCAGATGGCGCTACTTTTTCCTATTTAAAGCATGCAGCAAAATTTCACTATTTTTTCTGCTTTCTGCAAGGGTGCTTTGCTAATGACATGATAAATTCTTGTCACTATTGATATTTGATTGATATTTGATTGATGTTTGATTAATGTGTGTGTGCTGGAGTAGTCATAAATCTGCAAGGTGCTGCTGCAGGCCCCTCTCTCATCAGTAAACGTAGGGTTAAAAACACCCAAAAATATAATTAATATTTGATATGTATATTTCAGGCTGAAGTAATTTTAAAAGACTGAGTCGTTTAAAGTGGAGCAGTAGCAGGTTGATAACCTCAAAGAAAATGGA
Source organism: Cetoscarus ocellatus (assembly GCA_037902135.1). Taxonomy (NCBI): domain Eukaryota; kingdom Metazoa; phylum Chordata; class Actinopteri; order Labriformes; family Labridae; genus Cetoscarus; species Cetoscarus ocellatus. The sequence continues at coordinate 223,405 of JBAMNC010000002.1, read as the reverse complement.
CAAAATAATCAGGCTGTCATTAAATAGGTTCAAAATCAATTGCCCCATTAATGTCTATTTTAAATAAATTGTTAAATTAAAGAATTAACTAATCAAATGTAATAAGAGACTTTCTCAATTGTTTAAATGATTTCAATCATTTCAGTTTAATCTTGCTAAATCAATAGTTTTTAAACAGTTTTAAATTTAAATTGTTATACCCAGTCATTTTAATTCATGCTTTATGCTTAAATATTTAAACTAGTTCATAATTTTAGCTCAACCTAATACATTTTAACTGTTTAATGATTAAAATTAACGATGCACAATATTGGATTTTTGCAGATATCCGATGTGCCAATATTTTGTAATTCATTCTCGCCGATACTGATATTTCTGGTCAAGTGGACTCGCTCTGTACCGAAGAAAAATGGACTTGTTTCAGTGTTACAGTATATTTTTGCGAGGAACAGATGTAAAACAAGAAAAACAGCATTTAACTCTTGCAAAAATGAAACCCTTGATTTTTAACTGTACCCTTGCAGTGATGAGGAGGTGCATCAATATTGTACATCTGTGTAATTTGCCAATATTCCAGATGATATATGGCCAATATGTGTGGCCGATACATCGGCTTTATATATATTCAGACTTGATATTAATGTTTATGGTCTATATTCAAATCAATGAATGAAAATGAATTAATGAAAATAATGTTACAAGGAGCTGGACTTCTAACTACAACAGAGTAGAGCAGACTCAAATTTGACTTCTTTCATTTTTTAAGTGATATTTCCACAAATAGAGGAAAAGATAAGGCACACAGAGCCTTATGGGTGGTACCGAGGGGAGAAGGAAGCAACATTAATCACTGATGAGAGGTCCCACAAACAGACCTGTGGTCTGTCATATCTGTTGCTGGAGTTATGACACAAACTCACGACTCTGATCGTCTAATCAGACTCAGTGACCGTCAGAGCAGACGTGAAGATCATCCCGTCTGACCTCCGCTGTAGACCACCACAGCCACCTCCCCTCTTTTAACCTAAAGCATCCCCTCAGACATTTTTTAAACACTACAGCTTTTCTCTCCAATAAAGTCTGGGTTTATTTTTCAAAGCTGAAATGTGTTCTTCAGAACTCTGATGATAAATCCAATCCTCTTGGACAAAAGAGCCCGGAGTGGGCGGTCTGCTGCCGCTTTAGGAGGAACTCTGTGCAGATAGAGGCTGGCTGAGGGCAGCACCCACTGTGAACGTCTGAAGATAACACTCTCTGTGCTTTGGAGCTGTTATCATAATGAAGACGAACACATTCTGGGGGTAGAAACTCAAAGAAGTGTTTACTCTATACAGTCAGACTTCCTCCTGCCTCCTCCTCCAGCTGCTGGAGCACCTGCCTCGCCATTACTGAACACCACAGATTAGTGTTTACTCGTTGGATTAAGCTCATTATTTTCATCTTGGCATGTAACAAATGCATCATATCTTATGAGATTTACAAAAAAACAGTTTTCAGTAGTTTGGGCATGTATTTAGGTAATAAAATAATACACGGAAAGCCCATAGCTGCTCTGTGATTGGCTGCAGAATCCAACATGTGTCTTCTCTAGCTGTAGAGATTGTCAGAGTAAAGTGGCTGGATTGCCATGTGTGCCAAAACTTTGCACCTTATCACTTCATGGTCGTCTAATTTAGCCTTGTGATACGGCCAACCCAATACTATGCCCAGTGCAAAGCATCCTAGCATGCACTCGGTTGTCTTTCTTTCTTTCCACTTGCACATTTTACACCCAGTGCTCACATTGTCTCACATTGTATGCTCCGTTTTTTGAGCATACAGGCTAGTAACCAAAGATATTTACTATTTCCAGTAAGTCATTTTACTATTATCCTCTCCCAAGGCTGCATATTCTCTCCGTGAATCTTACAGTCTTGTCCACAATGGCCTTTATTTGTTGTATTTGTTGTAGTGGACCAGCTGCTTTGCACATAATCAACACATAGTGGAGCCCAAAGTGCTTCCACATGGCATTTGTCACATGTTTCTGTGTTGTTACTGTCAGCTCACTGTAGCTTTGACTGGTCCTCCATTTCTATGAAGTGTCTGCTTCTTCTGTTTGTGCAGCTGTTGTTGAGCTGTTTATTTTATATCCAAATGTTTATTACTAGTATTACTCCAAGGTTTCCTTTGCTTTCCTCATCTGTGTGAGTGCATTGTTGGAGTTTCATTTTCATCAACAAATAAAAACTAGACTAAAATGTTTGACAGAGACTTAATCCAATCAGACCTAATTTGGTCGTGTAGAAAGTAGAGACAAGTTAGGAATATATCCAATCACAGCTACTTCGGTTGTGTGGAAAGGTTGGATGAGTTAAGAGGGACATCCAATCACAGCTGCCTTAGCTTGGTGGTGGTGGGATAAGTTGTGGAGCGATCCAATCAGAGCTCCTCTCTTTATGAATTGATATATTCATGTAGAGCAGGTTCACTGTTTGTTGTCAGTTCTGGTATTGTAACTGAGATGCTCTGCCAGGTAGCCTAAATAAAGGTGACTGCATTTCACACAAAAGTTCAATTTGTTTCTGTTCATTTATACATTCAGACTTTACTAGCATTCAATAAAGGGTTATTAGATGTTTGATTTTATCCAAGTGTAAAACATGACTTCAGAAATTTAAGGAAACATAAAATATGCCTTACCCTTTACACTTCATATTTTAGTCGACTAAATTTACAGCAGATTTCATCGACTAAAACGTTGTGAAATTTCATCAACTAAAACTAGACGAAAATTAAAACAATTTAGAGACTAAATTATGACTAAACTAAAGACAGTTTAAGCAAAAGACTAAAACTAAAACTAAATTAAGAAGTGCTTTCAAATTTAACACTGTGTTGATGAGATTTTTTTTTGGTCGTTGACATTGTATTTTGTATGTGATCATATGGCTGATATAGAGAGACAAATAACCATTTGCATACACCCTCACATTTAAGAACACCTTAACAGTTACCAGTGAACCTAACCTAAGTATGTTTTTGGTTATAGCTGAATCTATAATGGCATTGATTTCAACAAAACTTTATCTTTGAATCCAGTGGCGATCTGGACCTTTAAAAAGCAGATCTTACACCCTTGGCAGAAGTCCTATTCAACCCCTTAAAACATCAAAATGTGAACTGAGAGCAGCAAAAGGGAGAAGGTGTTGACTGGAGCAAGAGCTGAACCACTGTTCACCAGCTCATTAACGTGACTGAGGCTGTGAATGTTGTAACCTGTCCTGTGATTGGCCCTTTCTCACCTGCGGACAACTTTTTAAATGAAACTTCGACTTTGTCTGTAACCTTGCAGAAAAAGTGAACTCAGTGCTGTGAAATTATTTTCCGATGGGACTGTGGTTACACAAGTTTTTGACTGACATAATCCTCTGAGCGGTAATGTGATTATTTTTATATTGTACACGTTTCCTGCAGAGGAACTTCTCCGCCTCAAAGAACATGATGAAAACAGATTTTATTTCAGTGAGTAATGCAGGACGACGTGTTTCTACACAGCATCTCACTTAAAATTCAATTTGTCACAGAGCCGATACACACACTGGAATAAAAAACAGAGATACGGTGCTCGTTAAACAGTTGATTAACTCCCTCTGGAAACAACAGATAAGGCTTCTCTTACACTAAGAGCTCCTTTCTTTCTTTTCGAACTAACGTTTCTGTTCTGTAATGTTTTTGAGAAGAGGCTGCGATGCCTGTTTTAACCTGCTGTAAAGAAAGATTTCAGCTTTCAGAGATGATAGGACAGTGTTTAACTTAAGGAAGGGGTTTCTGTTGTATTTCTCGTAATTGCATCATCATCTCATTCTTTTGGTTTGATATTCAGTTTAATTTGATCTGTTGCATGAACATCAAGGAACCCTCAGAGACTGCTAAACCTTCAGATTGTTGTCATTCTGTTGAAACAAGAAATAGTTGTGGGTGGGAAACTGGTATCTGTATTGTCATGGGTGTTCCTCCTGCCAGGAAACAGATTTTTGCAACACTGTCATCACCAGTGTTGGAGGTACATGAGTCACATCAATCCAACTTTTTCCCCCGCACACACAAAAATAAAAAGACTAATGAAAAATTTTAAGTGGCTGGATGGAAGGGAGCTTTATTAGGTACACTTTGCTAATACAGTGTTGGACTTCACTTTGGTTTCAGATCTGCCTCATTCTTAGTAGTGCTGATCCACCACATCCCAAAAGTGGGATTGAGATCAGGTTGATGTGGAAGCCAAGAAACCCACTTGAGATGATGATAATAATAATAATAATAATGATAATAATAATGACAATAATAATAATAATAATAATAACTTTATTTATATAGCACCTTTTAAAACAGATGTTTACAAAGTGCTTTAACAGACAAAACAAAGGCAGAAACAGGCAAGACTCTGGAGACAGTAAATCAAAAATCCGGTCAAACAGAGACCAAAAGAGTCAAAGGAAAAGGCACAGAGGTTAAAATAAATCAATAAAAGGAAAGAAAATGAAGTACGATAGGAATATACTACATTAGTACAGGCTAAATGTCAACATGTATATGAGTAACATTAGAAAGAAGATATTTCATTTTATATATATAATAATACGGAGACAATAAGTAGATGATAGATGTATAGATACATAGATAAATAGATGAGTTTGAGTTGAGATTAGTAGTTTATTTCACGACATGTAAAAATAAAAGGAAAAATAATCATGCAGTAGTGGACAAACAAAACAATACAATACAAAACTGACAAAATATGAAAATGACAACCATGGTTTACATATCCGAAAAGGAGTGGGAAGAAGTAATACTAATTTAATCCCACCCCTTAACCATGAAATATTATTTGACCTTCTTATCAATATAAATCTTTACAATAATTATTTACATACATATATACAGACACACACATACCCCTTCTCAAACATAAACTGAAAGTAACTCCCCCTAATAAAATCAAAGGGAAAAAAAGAGGATGAGACAACCAAATAATTAAATAAACAGTAATTACCCTGTGATCGTCAAACACCTTCATTCCTAAATTTACTGAAAATCATCTCTTTATACTTCTTTTTAAAGTGTTTTTTGTTCAGACATTTCCTTCAACTCCACATTCAGACTGTTCCAGAGTTTCACTCCACAAATATGAATGCAGAAGCTTTTTCTTGTTGTGCGTATACCCTGGATTTTAGACTGACAGTTGGTAGTTGACGACATCACATCGGGAAGATGGAAAGAAGAGGGTAGATAGAGATGGATTAAAAACAAAAGGAGTATATTAAAACATGAGAAGATTATAAAAGCAGGACTAAAACGGTGAAAAACCAGTGAGGGGAGTAAGAACAGCAGAGATTAGAATTAGTGTAATAAGTAATTGTAAAATAAGTATGTAGATAAAACAGAATAAAATAAAAAACAAGGTTGAAAAATGTCCCCCACAGCATCACACCAGGCGGCTAACTTCCATCCCCAGTCCCATTAGTCACCATAAAATAAAAAATCATCAATAATAGGAATTAAACCCACAGACATATTAAAAGACAAGCAGCGTACATAAATTGTAGACAACATAAACAACATACAGTCCAAAATGTAACGGGATGGGAGTTGGGGGGCCATGGGAATTATACACAATAATTTATAAAGTGCTTAAATGACGAGTTCAAATGTGTGATCTCTTATTATTTAGTAATACCACAATATTATATAATTACTGCAAAGAACAGAGAAAACACTGAAATGTAAATTCCAGCTTATGTCACACAGCTCTAATGAGAAATGTCATATTGGACAAATCACGGAGGCGTAATTAGTGCTTATGTTCTCCTTTTAGACTTTTGGCAAGCTGCTAAAGTTTCCCCCCAAACACACTCACAAACACACTCTGGACTTTCCTCCGGCTCACCACAAACAAATCCTGCATCGCCTCGTACATTTTCTTAATGCTCAATTTGGCCGCAGAGACTTGGCTGTAATTACAGCGGGAGCACTGACAAATGAGTGACTGAGCCCTGTTGAATTGACCAGTGTTTACTCTGGTCCAACTGCTAAAATATTTACAGCCAATGAATATGAGAGCAGCAGCGGGCTGTGATGTAAAAGGGAATAGGAGGTGGGTATGGGGGGGCAAAGCCGGGTTAAGGTCTGGCGCAAGGTGATGTTCGAGTTTAATGTCCAGGCATTAGTCTGCGTCGGGAAGGTGTGTGTGTGGTGCTATCTGGAGAGGATCCAGCCGTGTCAGCAGGGCGAGAACAGCCTCATTTACCTCCAGTCAGCTGCTGCTTCACTTAAAACATCCAAGACGACGAGCCTGAGAGTTCAGAATAATCCCATCAGATTATTGCTGAGTCATTGGATCAAGTCTTCAAAGTGAAATGCTCAAAAGGGGAAAGATTCTGGAATTATGTAAAATCCCACAATCCAGTCTTTGCTTGATCCGGAGCTAACCTTGGACCTTGAGGTTGACGGACCGATTGGTGCAGTGTCGGCACTTTTACGAGCTTTCTATTGGACCATCACGGTGAGGAGGAAACGGAGCAGAAAGGCAAAGCTTTCTATTCACCTGTCGATCGATATTCCATCACCTACCTGAAAAATAATGGCTGAAAAAGAAAGTATAGATGGGGGGGTAAGGCCTCACAGTGCCCTGCTCTGTTCTGTCAGAGATACACATCAGAGCAGATCAATCAGACAGGAAGTCAGACATGGGAAGCACAGAATATTCAGTAAATTTCAAAATAAAACATCATGTACAGACTGGGGTTGTCATGATACTGAAATTTCAAACTCGATATCGATACCTAGAAAAATATGCGATACTTGATATCATTTTTGATACTGCTAAAACAACAAATAAAAAAATGTTTTTAACAACATGAAAATCTCAAAAGCACTTTTTCAATCTCAACATGGAACATGCTTTCTCAACAGAACCACAGATGCTAGTTAAATAATCAGAAAATGAAAAAACAAAAACACTAAAAATCAAGACGTACATTATTTTTACGTAGTGCAAATAACTGCAAAATGAATAGCCAAAATATAACACAATTTGACAATATTTTAAGGTTGTCTCCGATATTTTTCTTTTTAACTTAGTGCAAATAATCCAAAAATCTGAAAATAACTATAGTAAAAATATGCAAACACTTGTCTGAGGTAGTATCGATACCATGGCAAATTAGTATTGTATCCGGATACGGCGTTTGAGTATCGATGTTTTTCAAAGTTTCAATACTTTTGACAACCCTAGTACAGACTGTCAATTTGGTCCTTTTATTTAATTAACATAAGGTCTAACAGGAAGTACACAAAATGCATATCAACCTAATACAAGGCAAGAAACATGTTTATGTGTTGAAAGATGGAGATGAGAGATGGTTCGATTAGTGGATGGATGAATGGGTTGATAGTTGGATGGTTAAGTTGGTGAACGGATGGATCATGGAATCAATGAAACTTTGGAATAAAAAGTTGGATGAATAACTAAACGGATAGATGGATTAATTTATGGATGGATGGAAAGATATACTGATGAATGGATGAGTGAATAGGTTTATATTTGGTTGGATGAATTGGTGAATGGATGTATGCTGGAATCAACTATTGCATAGAATGATGGATGAATTAAAAAATTGATGGATGTAATAACTAATGGATTGGGGAATGGATGGAACGATACATATTATGAATGGATGGTTGGATGGAAAAATGAATGGATGTATTGATGAGTTGATGGATGGATGGATGGAGTTTTATGAGGACAAAGAATCCTATTGAGTGGGCAAAGTTTAAACAGATGGGTCTTAAAAATACGAGAACATCATGCTGACAGTTCTGGGATGAATGGATGAATGGACAGGACAAAGGATGGATGGATGAATAAATGGTTGGATGGACAGTAGAGGTGTAACCGGATCTGAACCAAACAAGACAAGTGAACCGAAAAGTGGGGCACTGTGGCCTGAGTCCAATAACAGCAAGAAATGATGCAGATTTATCTTATTTCATGGCACAGAAAGCTTACAAACTGCCTTATACTAAATTATAATCACTCAAAGCAAATTTTCTATTTCAGCATCAAAGTGCAACAACAGACCGGATTGCAAGAGCAATGGCTGCAACTACAGCCCCAACTAGTGGTTGGTGGCTGTATTACACAACATTTGACAGGCTTTGCTCCACCTGCTAAAGGGCAGAATGCCAAAAAAAATGAACCATGTGAAAAATGAAGCAATGCTGCAATTTACTTTAGGTGTGACAGCGACCTTTAAAAGGAATTTAGAAATAGGAGAAAGAGAACACAAGACAGAATCATAACTTTAAAAGCTGAGGCAAAAGTCTGAGTTGATATTTAAAATGATCAGAGTGCAGAAAAAGATAAAAGTTTTCTAAACCAAATGTTTGGTGCCCAAAATGTTTGGTGTGTAAAAGTCATCAGGATGATAAATGATAAATGTAATTGATTTTTTTAAAAATTGAATTGAACCTTATTTATCTCTTATATATTTAAAAGAGTGATAAAAACAGAAATAGGAGAAAAAATGTAGTGTAGTCGTTGCATACAATATTTTCAAAAGGAGTGTGAGGAAGTAAAAGTCCCACCCCTTCTCCATCAAGTAATTCAAAACAATAGTTATATTCAAATATACGCCTTAAGGCCTTGTACATTGAAAGTTTTAGTCATAATGTTAAAAAAAAGACTGATCTGTTTTGTAATTACAGTAGAAGCACTTAAGAAATTACAAAATAAAAAACTGCCTGTTATTCGTACTTTAAATGAGTCTTTGTTAAATTATTGTCCAATATCGGGGGCTCCTACATCATATTGTTTCAATATGGTGTTGTGATGAAACTGGTGATTTAACCCGTAATGGACTGATAGATTGGTGCATGGATCTAACTTAATTTAGTAGTCTGGTGTCTGCAAAGTTTATAAGGACTACTTTGCGGATGTGTTGAAGCTCCCAGAGCTTACATAAGTATGGAGAGCAAGAAAAGAAATAGAATCTCCGGATGACTTCGAATTAAGACCACAGTTTCTGCTCCTTTTGTCCTGGAAAGTTTTTACATTTGGCTAAAGACTCAGCAGATGAATTATAAAGGATAAAAACATGTTTTCACCAATGTTAAATGGGAGAAGGAGGGTGAACAGTGTGCTGCAGCCTCAGTTAAAGTTGTTTGTCTTTCAGAAACCGCCTCAGGATCTGGAATGAAAGATTAGGACTCCACCAACAACCCCTTCATGTTGCATCACACACTCCGGTTGATAATGCGTCCTCTCAGAATTTATTTTCCGTACTCTGTATGTTTTATTCATGATGTGGCTGTCACTGTTTCAGCCAGGGTTCACGTCGCTCACGCTGATTTGTGTGAAACAGTGCTGCTGCATCGCTCTGAGGGCTCCACTGCATCCCTGTTTAAACAATAATCTTCTGATGTCATGCAAATGCTCTGGTTTACATGGACTGGAGGTGTCCTCCTCAGGGTCGGCCGTGATACTGTGGGTCATACTCAGACTTTTGTCCTGGTCAGTGGAGCTTTATGGTCCTTATCAAACCTTACCTTCAGGACGGCTAACTTTGTTTACAGAAAGGGGGAAGTTGATTTAGCCTCAGGACTGAAGGGCTACGTGCAGGAAGAGGAAAGTTATGTCAACTCCGTAGACGCCAGTGGGTCAATTACTTAACAGCAATGGTGTATCATGGGAGCCCTCGATAGTTCCAAACAGTGCAATCGAGGCGATAGGTATGTTTCTCGCATTTATCAAAGGTCAATTTATGTGCAGGAAGCTACAGTTGACATTTTAATGATGACCATTTTACAAGCACATTTGAATCAAATGAACAATGTAATTTAAAGCACAATAGCTCATCAATTTCAAACAAAATATTAGTTCTAATGTGGTCACTGGGCTGCTTCTGTTACATCTCACATCCTTGATGGAAACGGTTTTTCATTAGGCCCGTGTGGTTGATCTGGAAACAACAGGATTGATAAAATGTTTTTAAGAAATCGTCTAAGCCAGAGGTCACCAACCTGTCTGAGCTGGACAGCTACCAAAAAGGTGAGAAGTATAATAAGGGGCTACTTATTCGATTTAATGTTTCTAAATAGTGTACATTTTTATATTTTACAATAATATATTTAATACTATGCATATAACAAGCTAGAAATGAGCTGCATGTTTACCTTTTACTTTGAACTTTTTTTCTCAAAATTTTTTATAATTGATTATTAAATGATATGGGAGCATTTTACTTAAATACATCTTTAATAATTATCTGCTAAACTTAACTGATATACACAACCGTCTGTGGGCTCTAGCTTGAGCTGTGGGGTCAGCACAGCCCGAAAAAATGTAAACTTTGACCCCCTGCAGGTCAAAGTTAGTAGAAAATAGATGGTTTTAAAATGTGACACACATGACATTTGTTGTTTTTTTATATTGATGTAAGCATGATCTGTTTGCAAAACATGAAATTCAATTAAAAATGGCTAACTATGGAGTTAACGGGACACCCCAATGGGCACCTCAAAGGCTCCCTGCGGGCTACCAGGTGCTCGTGGGCACCCTGTTGGCCACCCCTGGTCTAAGCCATTACTTTATGGCCTGATTTTCGTTGAATATAAGAAAGTATGGGTAATTGGTCAACTAGAAAAAAAATAAAATGTTTTTCTGCTCAAGAGGATCACACAGGCTTCGTCTTTCTTTGTCTGAACTGTTAAAGAAAAAAAGTCAGTAATGTTCAAACTCACCAACACTGATTTCATAAAAATAGAAATTTAGTAACGTTACAGTGTCAAGAAATGTTTGTTAGTCCAGAACCGAAGTATTCTTCCTTTTCAGAGGAAATTTCAGCAATTTTAAAAGAATTATCGCAATAAGTATGTTCCTACACATGCGCATAGAATATGTGTGACATTGGAATATATCTTATATCTATATATGAATGTAAAATACGGAAAATATTGGTAAGCTGTTAACAGAAATCATGGCTAAGCAGTTCATTTAAATGACCAGCCAAGCAGTGTTAATTTTGACAGCACTTTTTAATTTAGTTTTAGTTTTAGTCTTTTGCCTAAAATATCTTTTAGTTTTAGTCATAATTTAGTCATCTTAATTGTTTTAATCTTAGTCTAGTTGTAGTTGATGAAATTTCACAACATTTTAGTCGATGAAATCTGCTGTAAATTTAGTCGACTAATATATGAAGTGTAAAGGGTAAGGCATTTTTTATGTGTCCTTGAATTTCTGAAGTCATGTTTTACACTTGGATAAAATCAAACATCTAAGAACCCTTTATGAATGCTAGTAAAGTCTGAATGTATAAATGAACAGAAACAAATTTTCCTTTTGTGTGAAATGCAGTCACCTTTATTTAGGCTACCTGGCAGAGCATCTCAGTTACAATACCAGAACTGACAACAAACAGTGAACCTGCTCTACATGAATATATCAATTCATAAAGAGAGGAGCTCTGATTGGATCGCTCCACAACTTATCCCACCACCACCAAGCTAAGGCAGCTGTGATTGGATATATTCCTAACTTGTCTCTACTTTCTACACGACCAAATTAGGTCTGATTGGATTAAGTCTCTGTCAAACATTTTAGTCTAGTTTTTATTTGTTGATGAAAATGTCAGTTAATTTAGTTTGAGTTTTTGTCCATGTGCACTTGTTTTTATTAGTTACTGTCTAGTTTTCATCAGGGGAAAAAAGGTTGTTGATGGAAACTATGACAAAATAATTAGTCAACAAAATGAACACTGAAAGACACGATGTCAACAGTCAAACTAACTAGCACATAAGGCCTTTAAAGTTCACCATGGGGTCATTATGGTTTATTCAGCATAGAAGTCCAATGTGGAACAGCCTGTTTCATTCTCCTGCCTGAAATCATCCATGATAAGTCCTGCGTGATGACAGTGGCATAACATTTGGATGGAGCAGCACAGCTTTTGTTGTGAATATTCATGAAGTGAAATTTAAACTGGGGGGAGATAAGTTGCATAATTAGTTATGGAATGAGTAGTAATGCGTTTCTGCCTCCAAACACTTGGAAATGTCTCCTCCATTATATCTTAAACTGAGTGGTTATGAATGAAAGTTTAGCCCTCTGAAGGTAATCCTGCCTCCCATTTTCTGCTTTTTCGGGTCTAAATGACGCCACATGATGAGATAACAGCTCCTCAGACTCTTCCTGTAAAATGAAGGTGACAGCTGAACCTTCATTCCAGCGTCCAAACTCATCACAGAGTGTGTTTGTACTCAGTTATTCAGACATTAGCTCTGTGACAGTGTCCACTGAGAACAATCTGTGAATCTGAATATTTGATCGAACAGTGCGTGTGTGCGAGGGGCGAGCGTTGGCTTTCGTGAACGTTTGAAAAGAGACATAGTCGGCCGATTATGACTGTTTCTGTGTGATAATGGTGAATTTGTGTGAAGCGGTTTTAATCATTCCCTCCTCTGGGCTGACACTTTTTACCCTCACCACCTCTTTGCTGTCTGTTTAGTATGTATGCAAATGAATAAAACATTTTATTATAGCCTCCGCTAAAGTGGTGCTTGAACCTTTTTTCAAACAGCTCTGACTTTTATTCCTCTAATTAATGTTGTTGTTTTGGTGGTGGGGAATAAATTAATTATGAAGAGCTCCTGGGAAATAGAGATTCTCTGTTTCCTCTCAAAACGCTCTGATGATGTTTTTTTTAGAGAACCACAGAGTCAAGCACTGTGAAAATCAGCATTTTAATAGCACATTATTACCCTCGCTGCACTTGGGGTTTGTGAAAAGCACCCTTGTGTCTCATAAGTCTGCTTATGATTAAAAGAAAAATGCACTCACACAGCAGAGAGGACCGCTCCACCAATGCAGTGGTTTTTGTCATTTGTCTGGCATTGTTGGGGAAGGTTTTAAAGGAAATTAATTCAGATTTGACAAGATGCTCATTCACACAGTTAACAGCCACTTATGTAGAGTAAGGTGTGACAGCTGCAGGTCTGAGGATGCAAACTTAAATAAGCATCAAGCTTGGTGTTATACGGCTTTATAGAGTGGAGCAAGGTTGGCGTATTTTTGTAGGCCAACACGATAAGTTAGCATCACGCTGGTTGTCTAGACTGAAAGCCTGTGGCATTATTCCCATTGTTTCCACTCAGACGCAGCTACCATATTTCCAACCTATAAGCCATGTTATAACCTTTCGTTTAAGAATATCCACTTAATCAACGACCTGGACATGTTGGTCCTCATGGCTGTGGCTATGATGCAATTTTTAGGGATGCACAATATTATTAGATCAACTTTGGTATCGGCAGATAGGAAAGTCTTTGCCAATATTGACAGCCATTATTTTGACCACAGAAATTGGCCATGAATAGCCGATAAATTGTCTGTAATATCTGTAAAATATTCCATGATTATTTACCTCATCATCACTCAATGTCCACTTTTATAATTTTGTTTTTCTTGCTTTACATCCATTTGTAACACAAATAGACTTTAACCATGAAGTCAAGAGTTTGTGCTCTTGACACATAATGTTGGTATCTATACTGATATCTATACTGATGGCTTTGGAAATATAAGTATATTGGCAAAATCCAATATCGTGCATCCCTAATATTTATCATTGGTTATTAAAAACTATCAGAAATGACTGCATCAGCCTTGCTGCAAAGGCTCTAAACTTTGTCAGTTGTTGTCCTGTGATGCCAGCGTCATCCCCTTTTGGAGGTATAATCCTGTTAGCAGGAACATGACTGATTGGACACACAGTACCAGAGCGGACATATAATCAGGTTGTTTTACAGGACTGATGACTCAGCAATTCTCCAGAAAGGTCACAGCGTCTCCCTCTTTGTTGCTCTCTCTCATGTCGGGTCCTGTGTGGGCATGTATGAGCTCTTCTGAGTGAAATGTGTTGTTGGAATATTTCCAGGCTGTTAATAGGACTCCAGGATCACTCCTTTGTGTTCGAGCTGCACCTATGGCTGTTTCCTGTATTTGATTTGTAATGATTTTCTGAAGGGCACCTTTGGGACGTGCAGAAGAGGAGATTCTCATCATAGACGTGCAGCTGACAAATCTGCAGCAGCTGTGTGATGCTTTCATGGAGGTATGGACCTTGATGAACCTATGGCATGAAGAGTTAAGACTGTTTTTAAAGCAAATAGGGGCCCAACCTGTTAAAAAGCCCGGTGAGTGTAGTTTAGGTTGATGTAGTTGTAGTTGGCAAGTCTAATACCAAAAAAGAAAGTTTAGAGTAGAAGCATCAGCATTAAAACGTTATTAATCATGAGATAACATATTTAAAATGAACTACTAAAGTGATGGATTATCTTTTTATTTACTTTAATTTATTTGAGGAGCCTTGATATTATTTGTAAAGTTAAATGAGATTTAAACCTTATTTATAACAGCTTTATTAAGTTGTTGGCAACTGGTTCTTTTAAGTTTTTATTAATTTTCTGTCAGTCAGTCAGTCAATCTATTATCTGTCTATTGATCTATCAATCTATATGTCTATTTGTCTATCTTTCTGTCTAGTTATCATCTGTCTATCTACCAACCGAATGACTGACATATTTCTTATCTCTAATTTTTCAACATGTAGACTATAATATATAACATGATATAATAACATATAACATAATATAAAGTAACTGGACATGTTTTAAGCAGTTTTCAGTCACGTCAGTTGGGCACTGATGGATCATCACTTCCCCACAGTGACTTAATTAAAGACGATTGTTCTTATGCACACATTTCTTATGTCTTCGTGGATTTAATTACCCTTCCTTCTATTCCTTTGTCTTATTTCTGTCTCTGTGGATGGATGTGATCTAACAGAAGTAAAAACCTTCAGATTAGACGCGGCTTTAAGTGCCTTTAAAAACAATCCAGACGGCGAGCGGAGACAATCCGAGCGTCTGCGCTGGGATGATTTGCAGTAGCCGAGGAGCTCCATCTCAGTCCTGTCTGAATAAATCTATAAGGGAGCGTTATGAAAATAGGAAGCCCTCTATTAAAGCCATTTGACAAAGTGGAAGCTCGCCTGGATTCATTAATGTGTGGGTGTGTTCTTGAAGAATACTGATGAACCCTGACTTCACGTCTGGACTCTGCTGACGGCCACAGAAAAACACGGTTATATTTATGGTGAGAATTCATCACCATGGCCCTCTGAAAATCAGTTTGTAACTGCATGTATGGAAGTGCTTTAACTTTCATTTTGATGACATACACTGACATTGTCCAAAAGCAAATGTCCGTCAATGTTTTCAAGTGTGTCCATCTACACTCTGCCATCTGGAGGGTGCACAATCCTGCACATTTTCACCTCTCTGAGCTGACTGTTAACCTCTGATAACCAACACAAATTATGTTATTTTAATAGTGTGAGCTCTGGTATTTAAAAAAAGATGACCCTGGGTCAAATGTGTGGTAGAGACTAGGACTGAATGATTTATCGTTTTCTGATCGAAATCGCTATTTCAGACAATATGATCATGTGATCACCGAAGCTGCAGTTTTTTGCAGAGCTCCTGACCGACCCAGGATCTGTTGTGTCAACTGTTTGCTCGTGTTAATGTTGTCACATCAGCGCTCATGTCCAAAACCATCAAAGGTTGACATACTGGTTTGGCATGGCTGGCCTTTTTCCTTTATTGGAATTGTTGAATTTAGATTTTCTTATTATTGCTTATTTAACATTTGGTTTTTTGCACTACATGTCTTACGTTAAGACAGTCAAAGATGCTCTTTTAGTTCTTCAGTTGTAATAACTGCCGTTGGTCAAGGACTTTAAAGAGTGTACATGCATGTTTCTTGTTAATAAATACATTTAGAAGCAATTCTTACATTTAGTTTAGCTTTTAATGTTTGATGGTATGATGTTATTTTCTGTCATATTTGTAAATGTTACTGTACACATAGCAAATATTGCACTGAAGTTTGAACTGAAGAAAATCGTGAATCGAATTGAAATCGCAATATCTGCCAGAACAATCGCAATTTCGATCTTTTCCTAAAATCATTCAGGCCTAATAGAGACCAAACATAAAGCTACAGTCAGTCTGTTTCGCAGGTTATGAAAGAGACTTCAACTCATATCAAGCAACAACAAACAAAGACCAATGTGGAAGCCTTAAAAAGCTGCAGTTCCTTCTGTGTCCACCAGAGGCAGTCTGAAGAGGCAGTAAGGGTCACATACACACTTGATGCTAAAATAACCATTTCACGGCAGAGATAAACGTGTTTACAACCTGGTTTGCAGTCAAGTTTGTCATGAATAGTTAATTTTTTTACTGGCTCACACTTAATGGGAGTGAGTTTTTTTTAATAATGCATCTTGAGGCAATTAAAAAAAACACTGAAATAATCAATAATCAAGACCCACTGTCTGGAGTGATGGATCAAGTTTCTGGAGCATGTTGGATAAAAAACAGGAAGTATTTTATGAAACAGCTTTAATACAAATCCAGGCTCTGAAGAGGCTTTTATTTACGCTGTGTGAGAAGTCGTATTGAATTAGCATATCTCTCTGTTTCAGCCGACCTATGTTCAACTGAATATTAGAGAGAACCGACGGCAGGAAGTGAGCAACCGGATGATTCACCAGCAGCAGATTAATTCACAGCTCCACTGAGAGAGAGTCACACCAGCACACATGGACACACACACTGCGCTGACAGCTCATGCAGACTAAAAGATTTTTGGAAACAATAAACTCTTCAGACGCTGACACACAGAGCGAACGGCCGATATAAACAATGTCAGATTTATTTGGAAAAGTGCTTGTATTGTTTTAAGGCTGCTCGTGTCCTACATCCACAGCCACTAAATCTTCTCTGAGTTTGTTAAAGGGGTAGTTCAGTATTTTTGTGTGAATTTTATGTTGATATCAAACACATCAGTCACAGTGAAGGGAAACAGCCCTGCCCCTGAGACACTGCGCATTGCTTTTTTGGGAGCGGAGAGTTCTGAGTTATTAAGTGAATTTTAGGTAAGAACAAACAAAAAGAGCAGCATGGGGGTGATTGTGCACAATGTTGTTTTGGTACTTCTTCGCTTGGGGTGAAATGACTTGTTTGTGGACCGTTGTTGTTCCAAAACACAGATGCTAAGTCATTTGTAGTCAGTTTAACTCAACTCGACTCAGTTTTGGTCTGAGGCACTTTGTTTTCCATAACAGCATCATCACAGCATGGCTGGATCAAACTGCTGAATACTGAGCTCTTATGTGAGTTATCAGTCCAACCCCTGATAGAAAGGCTTTTTGTCTATTCAGACTAAGGTCACTTCACACCCAACACATTTGATCTGGACTAAACAAACTCTGCTTCACATTCTTGCAAAGTACTGTTGGTTTGGGTTGGTGTGAATGCTCCTGTGATCTCTGGTGCAAGCCAAAGAACCAAAACCTTGAATAAATTTATGTTCAACAAAGACAACTATGATGCTATACAAATAAAGATTGATTGATTACGTCTATATTCAGCAGAGACAAATGTGATGTTAGTCAGTTTGTCTCTGTCTGGATGAATCCATCTCTGGTTGTATGTATGTGTATATACAAATATTTTTATAATATGTATTTGTATATGCATGTGTGTATCTATAAAATGAAGAGTTTGTCTTCAGCCTGCTCCATTGTGAAGTGCTTTGAGATAACACTTGTTATGAACATGTGCTATACAAATAAAGATTGACTGATTGATTGATTGATTGATTGAAAAATATAGTCTGCCTGCGAACATATGGTCTTGGTTTTCTTCCAGGCAAATCAGAGTTTGGTTTGCAGTAGGTGTGAAAATATTTTGAAGGACCAAACAAAGAAGGCAGACAGAAAAAGCAGTGAATTGTGGACTGGATTTGGTCGAATTACACAAAGGAGCTAAAGTAGTGTTTAAAAATGGACCTCAGACTTTGGACAAGGCTCAACGGAGAGTCACTGCTCCTTCACATGACATGGAGCCAGTCGAGGTGGTCCAAGCATCTGATTAGAAAGCCTCCTGGTTGCCTGCCAGTGGGGGTCTTCTAGGCACATCCAACTGGGCGAAGACCCAGAGGAAGATCCAGAACCTGCTGGAGGGATTATATGTCCCTTCTGGTATCCCTCAAAGGAGCTGGGGAGAGAGATTTCAGGGTTGTCTTGCTCGGCCTGCAAGCAGAAGAAAAAGGGACGGATACCGTAATTTCTCAAATATAATACACACTCAATTATAACGCACATCCCATTTTTCATGCTTTTTTTCCAGGAAAAACGCTGTGCTCAAATATAACACGCACCCAAGTTCTGCCCAAACCTTCCTCTCTCAGACAAACACCCAAAAGCTTTTGCTGTTGGTCTGTCCTTCATTATCTCTGCTTTCTTTTCCTCCAACCACAAACATTAGCTTCACTCACGCCAAATTTCCTACCAGCTTCTCTGTTGCCCACTGCCTCAGCCACTTCAGTCACCTTTCTGTTGAATGCTGCTGGGTAACTGACTCTTTTTGCCGACATTTTTGATGGTATTTTACTGTTGTACAATTATTCTCGCCCTGACGACACCTGCTGACGATCTTACGGTACTTGAAGCAGTGACTTCATGTTGTATCATATTTCACACATCCCAGCATGCTCAGTCATAGTGTGCCGACCAATCAGAGAGCAGCTATCAACATGGCGAGGTCTTCAACCAATCAGAGCGCAGCTATTTTGGTCCCCTTGCTCACAAGATGGCAGCGCCCAGTGTGTTTACACGTGAGCGTTATCGTAACATGGAGAATTACACGATCATTACACAAAGGTAAACTAATTAAGACCCAAAATACTGGATTAAAACAGTTTAACAGTCAGTTTTATAAGAATTACAGAAGCTTGGCGGTAATGTTTCGCAGAGAAAGAGAATATTTCTGCTTTTTGTATCAGATGTGTTGTAATCGTGATGTTGGCGAGACAAAATATTTTACATATTTTGCTTGTGCTCGTGTACAATATGCACCTGAAAATTAGACCTTATTTAAGAGCAAAAAAATGTGCGTTATATATGAGAAATTAGGGTATGTTTTATCACACGGTTTTAAATGATAGTTGAAACATTGAAGACATTTACAAAATCTCCTTCAAGTCCTAAATGCCCTTGTGAGGACATCTAAAGAGGTCACAGGTGGGGGATGGTTTTGTTTCTGTGTCATGGAGGTCAGTTTGAGGCTCGGCGTGAATAAACACAACCACAGGTGACTAACCAAGTCCAACCTCTGTGTTCTCAGGCTGAGCTGTGCCATATTTCCACGCTCTGTGGTGATGGATGTCAGATTTATGCTGATGTCTTTAATCAATGAGAGCATAAGAAAGAGAGTTTCAGAGGATGATTATTTTGGGGACTCTTTATAGCTCTGCCCCTCGCTCCGCCTGCACGCTGTGATTTGTGGACACATTGAAATGAGGCTGGCTGCTCGGGCACAGACTCTCGGCTGATTTACACACACAGTTAAATCACACAGACAGCCGGCTGCTGCTGCTGCTGCCCACCGTCCCGCCGCAGACACTGATCCATCTCCACGCAGGAGCTCCTCCATGGCAGCTGGAACTCACCGCCTCATCCTGCTGGGGACAATGTTGGACCCACCAGCTGCCAGTAAATGATTTCAGCTGGGATGGCTCGAGAGGATGCTGGAGCAAACCTCACAGAGACAAAGAGAGAGGTGTCCTTTGTTTCTGCTGCGATGGATAAATATCCATGAGCGAGAGCACAAAGAGGCCTCGCAGCCTGTCTCCCTGAGGAATATGGCAGCTTTTCTTTCAGAGAGAAAACAATTATTTATTTGACTGAGTCTGTTTGCTGTTAGCGTGTGTTTGGGGGGAATGGAGCCAGGTCCCTGAAGAAAACTTTGAAATGGGAGATTTTTGAATTAATCATGCAGAAGATTCTCCCACAAAATATCATTTCACTGCAAAAGAGCTGAAGCCAACCGAAGAAAAACTTTTGACTACAGTAACATCCTCTGAAAAATTAATCAATTGGTGCATGTTAACAGGATTTCTAGATCACTAGTTTCAGGCTGGTTTCACCCGACTGCACCAAATCACTGAACCAAACCAGGCAGCACAATCGTACTTCTGTCTGTCTGTGAATGGAGAATACAGAATGAAGAAGACAGGTGTAACCCAGGTCACATTTAACTTGTTGAACAAGGTACAATAAAACAATCTTGTTGTTTTATTGTATTTTTAATGTATCTTCTCTGTTTATAAAAAAGAAAGGTAAATATAACCAACAATTAAATGGGCTTCATAAGGATATATATATATATATATATATATATATATATATATATATATATATATATATATATATATATATATATATATATATATATATATATATATATATATATATATATATATATATATATATATATATATATATATATATATATACATATATATATATATATATATATATATATATATATATATATATATATATATATTTAATTTTCCCTGCACTGAATGTACACACAAAAGAGAAAAAAACCCACTGAGTTCAAGAGAGATGTTGATGGCGTGATGCTGTTATAAAGACACTGTTGCCTAGAAGGATCACAGAAAATAGTCCTGCCTTTTTAATTGGTAAGTTAATCACTAGGGCTGAAAGATTTATCATTTTCAGATCAAAATCACAATTTCAGACAACGCAACCATGTGATCGCCAGAACTGCAGTTTTCTGCAGCACTCCAGACTGACCCAGGATCTGTTGTGAACTATTTTACACATAGTATTTTACAAATTTGCAGGAAATTTGCATTTAAGAATAGCTCGCAAATGAACCGTTTACTCAGAACTGCGAATTGGTTCACTTAAGAGGGCAGTTCAACACAAAGCCTCTGTTTAGGAGTAGAAGTTGGAGTATCCCTTAAATAATGAAAACAGATTATTTATCATCAATATTAGATTCTGAATAATGTGTTATGTGCTTTTGATCATTGATTTCCTTACTGTTATCTACACTGTAAACATAGTGAATATTTTACTGAAGCTTGATTTGAAGAAAATCGTGAATCAAATTGAAATCACAATATCTGTCAGAAAAATCACAGTTAGATCTTTTCCTGAAACGGTTCAGCCATACTAATCACAGTGTTCGGCTATGAATGACTCCTGTGCTTGAATTCAAAATTCTTTTTTCCCCCTAAAATACAAGTTGGATAAAATATTGAAGTGTGTGTGCAACTAGCTGTAAAATAAACAGTGTGGGGTAAACAAAAATGTTTATGAACTTGTTAAGGAAAAAGGATGTTACCGTAGAGAATTAAGATGGGCTACAGCAGCTGAAAACCACACCGGGGGCCTCGGCTGTCCATGCCTTTTGTTCCTTTTTATACCCCCCAAAGAAACTTTTATGTAAAATGTCGGCTGTTGCTGCGATATTCAGCGTTATATTGAATTCCGCTTTTAATCCAATTCTGTGATTCTGTGATTGTGGACTTTATTGGGTCCTAGCTGTGGGGTTGGCTCCTTACGCTCCACATCCCAACAGAAAGGTGCCAAAATAGTGGGACAGCACAAGTCTGTTATTTGAGCATCTTTCTCAAAATTTGACTGTGAAACATCTGTACAGATATTTATTCTACAGATAAGGGGTGGGATTAAATAAGTATTACTTCTTCCCACTCCTTTCAGATATGTAAATCATATTTTTCGTTCATTCGTTTTTTTTAATATATATATATATATATTTGTCAGCTTGTATTACAATAGCCATTTATTTCATTATTACTATTATTATTTTAACACTTCATGAAATAGACTACGACTAATACCAATAAACCAACTGACTGACTAACGAGTATCAGCCCATGAACATCAATAACTCAAACATGGGATTATTTAGTTTTTTCAGTAACTGCTCACAGTGATCCTGTTTGTGTTTGCAGATAAAGAGTGAAGACAGCCGCCCATGCCTTCAGTCCATAGTAAAAAGGGAAAGGCCACAGCAGGAGCAAAGAGTGGAGTAGTTAATGAGCACATCAGTGTCAGTGATAATGACTGCAACACACAAACAGTCAGTGACTCAACTCATTAAACTGTAATCTGGCGTAGAAGACACGACCCATTAATTCCACTGCGCACGCCGCCAAAAAACACAAGATTAGCTTTTCAATTAGTTTTGTTTTGTTCAAATGAGCCGACATGTTACATTTCAATGCCAAAAATCTGATTTCATGAGTCCTGGGGGACAGAAAGGAGAAAAGAGAAAAGGTTTACAGAGGATTTATTGCAACATTACTTCAAAGTTAAGTTTGAAAAAAACTTTGAATGCATTTATACATAAATTGGCGATTAGAGCTGCTATCATTTGGTCCATAGTTTGAACAATTGTGCAGCGTTTAATCCACAATATCCTTCAAATATTAGGAGATTAATAACTGAATAATTATTGTAGATAAGTCACTGCTTTTTAATTTTATGCTCTAAAATTTTTAACAGATTTATAATGAGGCTTAACGTGTCAAATTTAAATGGGAAATGTTTAAATAATGAACCATCATCATCTTTTTTTTCAGCTCTTAAGTCGTATTTCATGCATTGAGCTTTTGTAATTACATTTCCGTGTAATTTTTCTCACTCCTGTCTAAATCAGACTCCCTAAGAGTCAATTCCACGAAATGAGGCTGGAGTCAACTAAACAATAGCTCAGTCAGAAATTTATGCAATTTATAAACATTTTTTACATCTTACTTTTATGCTTCATGCATTTCAGTATAACTATCTGTAATTAATACTACTTATATCAAAAAATAAACTTTTTTTACTAGGCTTTAGTCATGTTTATTTCTGCTGTAAAGTTGAACATTTTAGCATGGGGCTCTCTGGGAATTGACTCATCATAGGGAACCCTCTCTAGTGGACACTGGAGGAACTTGCAAGACTTTTATTGTCCTTAAAATGTAACAGGTTGGCCTTTGCAAACATTAAGTCTATAAACTCACATGTCACTTGTTATCACTACACTTTTTGTTCATAAACACAAATAGCTAATCAGCCAATCACATGGCAGCAGCTCACTGCATTAGAGCATGTAGACGTGGTCAGGATGACTGGAAATTGAGCATCAGATTGGAGAAGAAAGGTGATTTAAGTGACTTTGAATGTAGCATAGTTAATGAGGCTGGGCAGGCTGGTCTGTCTGAAGCTGATGTTCTGTGATTTTATTTATCACCAAACAATCCATCAAGAATGGTCTAAGAAAGAGAGAATATCCAGTGAGCTGTAGAGAATGGTCAGAGTGGATGGGGATGCTTGAAAGGCAGGAACTCAAATAAACACTTTTTGCAACCAAAGTATAAGATCAATTCTTGACCAACAGTGCACTGAATCTTGAGGCAGATGGGCTACAGCAGCAGAATGCCACACCAGGTGCCACTCCTGTCAGCTACGAACAGGAAACTGAGGCTACAATACACACAGGTTGACCAAAAGTGGACAACAGAAGATTGGTTGGACTCATGAGTCTGGATTTCTGCTCCACATTCAGATGTAGGCTCGGAGTTTGGTGTGAACATCATAAAGCATGGATCCATCCTGCCTTGGATCAGCGGTTCAGGCTGCTGCTGGTGGTCTCTTAGTCCCACCTGAGCATGGTTCAAACCCCACAGCCTACCTGAGGATTGTTGCTGATCATGTCCATCCTTTCATGACCACAGTGGACCATCTTCTGATGGAGACTGAAGCTCAGATCATCTCAAACTGGTTTCTTGAACATGATGATGAGTTCACTGTACTCCAGTGGCTTCCACAGCCACCAGATCTCAATCCAGTGGAGCAGTACCTTTGGGATGTGGTGGAACAGCAGCTTCTTGAATCGATACCACCAAGTATTAAGAAGCTCTGAAGGCAACAGGAGGTCCAATCCCAGCAAAGTCCACCTAATAACGTGACTTTTTTTTTTATTTAAAGTTGTGCACATCAGTCAATCTTTATTTGTAAAGCACCAGTTCATAACAAGTGTTATCTCGAGACACTTTACAAGAGAGCAGGCTTAAGACAAACTCTTTATTTTATGGACATATATGCATAGATACATTTATACATATATAAAATACACATATACATATACTGTATATACAAATACATACATCCAACACCCAACATGAATCCATGCAGCCAATCATGAATCCCTCCGTCATGGCGGCAAGAAAAAACCTTCTGTTTGGCAGCAGGAAATGTTGAATGTGTACCCCAGTCTCGTGATGAACAGCCATCCACACTTACAAATGTATATATGTTTAAAAGAAATGTAAAAATAAATAAAATAAAAAATCAAAACAACTTGGCAGACTTTCCTGGATCAGTTCATGGCTTTGGTCCCATCCCCACAGAGACAAAAAGGAAAAGACAGACAGGTTCAGAAACAAAAGCACTTTGGAAATATAATGTAATATACAAACAAGAGAAATAACAGAAACAAACTCAGTAAAGTAGAATAAATAAGGAAATAATATATACACACGTACACATATATACATCCCAACATACACGCACACTCAGATATACATATATACAAATATCCAAAAAGGGAATAAGATAAAAATAAATTCAAGTAGTAATAATAGTAGTAATACTGAGCATGATGATTAAGGAAATATGACATTGAAATATATATATACATAAAAAAGTAATATATTTAAATAATAACAAGTAAATAAATTAGTAATAATGGGGAAGGGGATAATTGAAAAAAATAATAGTTTTCCTTATTCCTCCTCTCCTCTTTCTCTCACTCTCCCCTCAAACCTCTCTGTCTCATCTGTTTGACAGTTTAAGGTGATTCATTATGGGAGCCCACAAAGTCAAGAACAAGTCCCTTCGACAGTGAAGTTTTGCTGTTATCTTTTCCATCGGCTGACTTGTAGTTAACAGGCCATGTTTACTTATTTTTTACTCTTTTCCAAACAACTTCAGTCCAACACTTACTGGAAAAAGTGGTTTAATTCCCCCATAATACGATGCTTCGTGATCATGTTTTGCTCCTTGTTTGGAAATAGGTCATCAGCGCTGTGGAAACGAGGCTGGTGAAGATCTCAGCCTCCTCCTGTATTAACACAACCTTGTCTTCTAGCCAACATCGAGGCTGCCATCGCTGTAACATCAAAGCTTCCTCCACATTGAGACGTGAAGGTGCTGTTTTCACCACATACCATATCACTTTATACCTAATTACCAGCCAACATGATGAAAGATGATCCTAACGTTTAAACCCAAGCATGGCTGCCAACATCATCATTCAGAAGTCTATCCAGCGTGCTCCGGCCTCCGAGTATAGATATTAGACATGAGTCAGATCCGGACAACCATCCGTCACGACCGTGCTCGTGTGTTTGTGTCTAAATGCCCCAGTAAACCTTCTTTTAAAGGCAGGCTTAGTGTCATGGCGGCTTATTAGCGTGTAGCTGTGCCACACGGTTGGCATGAAGTACCTGCTGGCAGCTGAACTGAGGCGGTGTGGACTTTTCTGCTTAATCGTGTTGGGTTGAAAGAAGCCCTTTTCTTCAGGCTGCTGTATGTTTCTGTGTCGTATCTGAGTGACGGCAGAAAGCTTAATAGATTTTATTTACAGTGTCAGGGGGTGAATTCATGCAGCAGATGACACACTCAGGCATTCATGTGAACAGCCTCAGTACAGTTTGGAGCTTTGAGATCAGTTATTAAAAATACCAGAAAAGAGGCCTGACTGATTGAATGCAGAGTTCAAGGAGGAAACACTCAGAGCTCCGGTCCAGTGGCACAGCTTTACTCTGGAAGTGACCGTAATTATCATAATTATTCATGGAGCGGAGTGTTTGCTGAGGCACACCGGCCCCGAGACAAGTCTAGTGGTGCTTCGGGCTTTTGCCCAATCACAAGTTATTATTTTTATTGCAATTACACAAACGCTTATGTCTAAGTTTTATGGATTTTTTTTCTTTCTATGAATTTGAAGAAAAAGTTGGATTAAACAAGTGTGTGCTTTGTCACGTGGAGCTGACCCTTGCCAAACTCCTGCTCTAAATTAAATAATGGATACCATCTCCTATGTGAATAACTGTAATAATAATTTCAAAGTTTTAACTGTGAATATAATTAATCACACAAACCAACTGAGACACAAAGCTTAATCTTAATGGTATGGAAATGAACAAAGTCTCTAGGAGTGATCATAGACCAGTGTTCATTTTGACAGCATTTTTATTTAGTTTTAGTCTTTTGTCTAAATTATATTTTAGTTTCAGTCAGAATGTAGTCATCTAAACTGTTTTAATTTCAGTCTAGTTTTAGTTGATGAAGTTTCACAACATTTTATTCGATGAAATCTGCTGTAAATGTAGTCGACTTAAATATGAAGTGTAAAGGGTAAGGCATTTTTATGTTTGTCTTGAATTTCGGAAGTCCTGTTTTACACTTGGATAAAATCAAACATCTAATAACCCTTTATTGAATGCTAGTAAAGTCTGAATGTATAAATGAACAGAAACAAATTTTCCTTTTGTGTGAAATGCAGTCACCTTTATTTAGGCTACCTGGCAGAGCATCTCAGTTACAATACCAGAACTGACAACAAACAGTGAACCTGCTCTACATGAATATATCAGTTCATAAAGAGAGGAGCTCTGATTGGATCGCTCCACAACTTATCCCACCACCACCAAGCTAAGGCAGCTGTGATTGGATATATTCCTAACTTGTCCCTACTTTCTACATGACCAAATTAGGTCTGATTGGATTCTATTAAACATTTTAGTCTAGTTTTTATTTGTTGATGAAAATGTCAGTTAATTTGATTTGAGCTTTTGTCTGCATGCACTTGTTTTTATTAGTTACTGTCTAGTTTTCATCAGGGGAAAAAGGTTGTTGACGAAAACTATGACGAAAATAATTAGTCAACAAAATTAACACCGTCATAGACAATAAACTTAGTTGAAAATCCAATATAGAACACAGTAAATTATCCAAATCTGTTGCAATGCTTAATAAAAACGAAGGTTTTATTAAATAATTATATAAATATTGTAACTTCAGTTGGCTATGTGACACTGACCTTTGTGGGTGTGATTGCACTATTCTATGATAAATTTGTCATAATTATTAAGAATGTAAGAGATTCTTTCATAGATATGTTACAGCCATAGACTGTACATCTTGTAAATCAGACATCTGGGGTGGAAGATGCATAAACATAACAGTCTGGGTAAATGTACAAAATGTAAGGTACACCTGTAGAAAAGGACACTGCAAAATGTGTGCGTTGGGTGGGGGAGAATCATCCTGGAAAATAATTTCTAGAAAAGAGTGGGCACCTTGAATCACCTGCTGGATATGCTTTTGAAAGGTTCTGCCCATTCCCAAACACTCTCTGTGGGCTCTTTCCCAGTGAAATGTCTGGATCCTCCGAATAATATTCCCAAATTCTCCGGAGTGCATGTGTGAAACAGCTCATACATTCCAGCTCTTGTTTCTGCCCCTCTCACTGTTACTCCATCCCCCACCGTCCTTTACCTTAATTTCCTCTGCTAACGAGCTTAAACGATGGAGGAACAACCAAACATGAAGGTGAAATGCTGCGAGGCCGTGCATGTGGCAGAGCTACAAGTGAGTGTTTGTGCAGAAATGTTGACATTTTTTCTGTGAGTTAAGACTTCAGCTCAGGCCTGCAGACTGTTGGAGTAGAAATGAAAGTGAGTTTATCATCCTGGCAGCTGAATGTTGGCCCCTCCTCATTGTCCATCACTGTTTCTGAATTTACGGTCTAATAAGCTAATAAATAATCCCCCTGGTGTTCACACATACAAAGAAGGTTAGTGTCACGCCGCCGTCGCCGTCGATGCTGCAGCAGGTTCGGCTGCGGCAGGCAAACGGCCCAGACCTCCCCGCTATCTTAGCCAAACGATTTCCCAGGAGACATTTCTTCGAGCGGGGTCGGACCCTCTCTGTGAGCTCTTGACTCATCCTCCGTCTGTCCCCGCCATCCGTGAAACTCGGCTGGCTGCTCCCGTCGTATCAGCTCTTTGGTCTGACTTCTGTGGACACCGCCACCCCCCCGCTGTGGTGCAAGCTGCTCCCTTCCTCTATCTGTCCCTGAGCTGTCTGATGGCTCTGCAGAGGGGGGACTTTATCTGCCCGTCCTGCAGGATGTATATTACACCCATTTACAACCAGCTGATTCCACATGTCGGCCTGTATTCATAAAGTTTCTCTAATGATCAGCTACCTCCTAAAACATCTCTTTAATGAGCCAAAAACTGTCTGCATCATCAGAAAGACTCTTCCTCTGACACTGTTTACACCACCGTAAACATTTTATTTTCTGTATAAATGTACTGTGAGGTTTTTCAGCTGCTTATGAAACAGACTGAAATTATTGCTGATGCATCTAATTGACCTAAAAAAAGCAAAACAAAGCATCAAAAATCAAAACTGCAGAACCTTGCATGCACACCAATATGCCATCATTTGGCTTTACATTAAATTAAAGGAAGAAGCTGAATGATGTATCTTTGCTGTAGCTTTTGTAATTACATTTCTGTGTAATTTCCCTAAGAATCAATTCCATGAAATGAGGCTGGAGTCAACTAAACAATAGCTCAGTCAGAAATTTATGCAAAATATAAACATTTCTGCTGTTAAGCTGCACAGTCTAAGATAGGGACTGACTCCAGCTCCATGTCTGGAGCTCAGATCATCTCAAACTGGTTTCTTCAACATGACAATGAGTTCACTGCACTCCATTGGCTCCACAGTCACCAGATCTCAATCAAATAGAGCACCTTTGTGATGTGGTGGAGCAGGTGCAGTGTTAATTTTGACAGCACATTTTAATTTAGTTTTAGTCATAGTCTTTTGCCTAAAATATCTTTTAGTTTTAGTCATAATTTAGTCATCTAAATTGTTTTGATTTGAGTCTAGTTTTAGTTGATGAAGTTTCACAACATTTTAGTCGATGAAATCTGCTGTAAATTTAGTCGACTAAAATATGAAGTGTAAAGGGTAAGGAATTTTTGATGTTTCCTTGAATTTCGGAAGTCATGTTTTACACTTGGATAAAATCAAACATCTAATAACCCTTTATTGAATGCTAGTAAAGTCTGAATGTATAAATGAACAGAAACAAATTTTCCTTTTGTGTGAAATGCAGTCACCTTTATTTAGGCTACCTGGCAGAGCATCTCAGTTACAATACCAGAACTGACAACAAACAGTGAACCTGCTCTACATGAATATATCAATTCATAAAGAGAGGAGCTCTGATTGGATCGCTCCACAACTTATCCCACCACCACCAAGCTAAGGCAGCTGTGATTGGATGTCCCTCCTAACTTGTCCCTACTTTCTACATGACCAGATTAGGTCTGATTGGATTAAGTCTCTGTCAGACATTTCAGTCTACTTTTTATTTGTTGATGAAAATGTCCGTTAATTTAGTTTGAGTTTTTGTCCATGTGCACTTGTTTTTATTAGTTACTGTCTAGTTTTCATCAGGGGAAAAAAGGTTGTTGATGAAAATAATAAGTCAACAAAATTAACACTTAGCAGGAAATTCTCGTCATGGATGTTCAGAAACTTGTGTGATGCCTTCATGGAGATATGGACCAACATCTTTGAGGAATGTTTGCAGCACCTTGTTGAATCTGTGACACCAACAATGATGGAGCTCTTTAGACAAAAGGGGTTTAACCAGATATAAACAAGGTGTACCTAATAGAGTGGCCAGTGAGATTACATATGGATTTTAATTTATTCCAAACCTACCAACTGTAGAACAAGAGAAGTGAGTTTTTCCTTCACAGGCTGGGTCACAAACGTTCCAATACTGAGAGCAGACTCATACAAAATGAATCCTCTGAGTTTTACACATGAAGAGATTTCATCAGAATCCAAGGTCAGTTCATCCGTCTGACGAGCTCTCGTCTCTCACAGCGGAGCCGCCGCTCAGTCATTATTTCAGGATGGAAACACCTCAGGAAATGTTCCTATTGCACAGACAGAGCTAATGCTGTGAGCCTTAAATTAAACTGGAAATCACAACACACTCCTCTATCGCATTTAATGTTAAAGTGATTTCTTATTTGAGGTACCAATGCACAGCTCTGTATTTGAGGCTAAACACAAGCTCCTTCACCTCCTCCAGAGGAAGCTCAGTGCAGACAAAAAAATCTCTAAAACAACTACAATAAGTGTTTCATTAAAGAGTTTTGTTTGTAGAGATAATGAGGAATCAGTGCCAAATAGCTGTAAAGTGGGCTGACGGTGAGATTTGCAGATAAATAATGAACCTCTTAAGTTTTCTCAGCGCAGACTGATGAACATTAAGCCTGCATCCTTAATTAACCCACTTTAAACAAGTTTTCTGTCACTGTTAAACTTCTCAGCTTGCTGCAGGGTGCTTTAAAGACAGCTGAACCTGATGATACTCTACACACTGGCCACTTTATTAGGTACACCCTGTCAATACCAGTTGGACCTCCAGACTAGGAAACATTTTACAGTCTTCTGTTGTGAAATTTTGGTGAGCTCGTGTGAATTAAAGCCTCAGTTTCCTGTTCGTAGCTGACAGGAGTGACACCTGGTGTGGTCCTCTGCTGCTGTAGTCCACCTGCTTCAGGATTTAACCCTTGGGTACCGTGCTAAAAACACACCCTCTCAACCTGTTTTAGCTGATAACAGCCACTAACTTTGGCTGCTGTAACAACATATCAGATAAATATTTTCTTCAACTTTTTTGTTCAAACCTCTTCATCAAACTCAGCCCTGATCAAAAGTATTGAATATTTTTTAAAATAATGGATTTTAACCCCTTAAATGCCAATTCCATAGGTGATGTCACTGATCTGGTGAAAACAAATCACAAAAAATGACCAGTTCTCAATATAAAAGAGATCAGAGGCTGGAGCTTTTTTACATGCTATCACACTCTTTGATATGTCAAAGATTAGTAGAATCTTTGATGCATTATTATTTTTATTTATCAACCAAATCAGTGACATCACCTATGAAATTAGCATTTAAAGGGTTTAAATCCAATTAGTATTTTTTAAAATATTCAATGTTTTTGATCAGTTCTGGCCTAGATGAGGAGAGCAATAAAAATGAAACAAATATTTACAGCAGTCAAAGTTAGTGGCTGTTAACAGCCACAACAGGACGTAAGGGTAGTAAATTTGTCCACTCTTAAATAGAGTCAAAGTTAAGTCGTAAATGTTACACCCTAGTGGCTGCAAACAGCCACATAGAGACCTAAGTGTTAATGTGCTGTTTGTCCAGAAATGGTCTTGTTATACCTTGGTTGCAATCAGTGTTTACTTGAGTTCCTGCCTTTCTATCATTTCCAACCACCCTGAACATTCTCCTCTGACCTGCGGCATCAACAAAGCATTTTCAGAGAACTGCAGCTCACTTAATATTTCTCTTTTTCTGACCATTCTTTGTAGATGGCTGTGTGTGAAAGTCTCAGTAGGTCAGCAGTTTCGGACAGACTTGCTCTCCTGGCACAACAACCGTCCCACGTTCAAAGTCGCTGAAATCACCAAACAAGTGCACATGGACAAATACTCAAACTAAATTAACTGACATTTTCATCAACAAATAAAAAGTAGACTGAAATGTTTGACAGAGACTTAATCCAATCAGAGCTAATTTGTTCATGTAGAAAGTAGAAACAAGTTAGGAATATATCCAATCACAGCTGCTTTGGTTGTGTGGAAAGGTTGGATGAGTTAAGAGGGACATCCAATCACAGCTGCCTTAGCTTGGTGGTGGTGGGATAAGTTGTGGAGCGATCCAATCAGAGCTCCTCTCTTTATGAATTGATATATTCATGTAGAGCAGGTTCACTGTTTGTTGTCAGTTCTGGTATTGTAACTGAGATGCTCTGCCAGGTAGCCTAAATAAAGGTGACTGCATTTCACACAAAAGGAAAATTTGTTTCTGTTCATTTATACATTCAGACTTTACCAGCATTCAGTAAAGGGTTATTAGATGTTTGATTTTATCCAAGTGTAAAACATGACTTCAGAAATTCAAGGAAACATAAAAATGCCTTACCCTTTACACTTCATATTTTAGTCGACCGAATTGTTGTGAAATTTCATCAACTAAAACTAGACTAAAATTAAAACAATTTAGTTGACTAAATTATAACTGAAACTAAAAGATATTTTAGGCAAAAGACTATTTAACTAAAATCTAATTAAAAAGTGCTGTCAAAATTAACTCTGAACAAAATAACCTTAATCTAAAGCCTTCATCATCCAGACAGACTGATGAGGAGTTCCTCCTGTCACTGTTGGTGCTCTGCTTTAATTCAGGACTAAATATTTAATAGCAGCTCTTGCCCAGAGGCTGAGGGAGTAAACACAGTGAGGAACAGCAGGTCACTTCTCCCTCTGATCCTCTTCTTTTACTACAGTCATTATGAGCTATGAAAATGAATCTGGGTATGAAATATTTAAATACGGCGTATACGTGTGGGTTACAGGCACTTAAACATACAGCAGCTGCTTGTGAGTCAGCCTTGAGGGTTTGAGTTTAAGGCTTCTCCTCAGCACCTGTGTTAAAGTGGTCATTTTTCACCAAACTAATAAACTCCACTTTCAGGTCAAGTTCATCTAAATTCAGATGACAGGAGGTATTCTCAAATTTCTTTTATCAATCATATTTGCATAATATTTGTGTTCAAATATACCTCAACGGCTGCTGCACAAGGATGCAGGACTTGCTTCTTTCCTCTGTCATCCTGTCTCTGTACATCCTACATGGTTTTGTGCTGCTTACTCTGAAGTACCACAGTTATTCTCAGTCTTCTGTCGGGATCAATCAGTCAGACTTTGTATATTAAACATAGGGATGCACGATATTATTAGAATGATATTGCTATCTGCAGGTAGGGCTAGGCAATAAATTGATTAAATGAATTAATTTTAATTACTTTATGCAAGAGATTTAAAAATAAAAGAACAAGATTTTTATTCTCAATTTACTAGTGTCAGCCTAAATAAATTTTAAATCCTAACATATTGGATATTTTAGCAAAAATCCAACGCCGTGCATCCCAAATCAAACACATTCAAACAAATTCAATTGTAGTTTAAAGCACTTTACATGGAGGCAGGAAAGTGATCAGCAAAATATTAAACAGGAATAAGACAATAACTGGAGTTTTACAACTGTATCCCACTGTACTAGTAATAATGATAATAATAAGTAGGATGATAATAGTACTAATGATAATAAATGAGTAAATGATAAATAAATATGTTATTTAATAATAATATTAGGATGTCAAGATGGATTTGTTTATATATCTTTTTATCTGCTATAAATTGTGCTACTGAATCTTAATGTGCCTGAGGGAGTCTCCCAAAGGAACAAATAAAGTTCCATCTAA
The DNA here is from genome assembly GCA_037902135.1 of Cetoscarus ocellatus. Taxonomy (NCBI): domain Eukaryota; kingdom Metazoa; phylum Chordata; class Actinopteri; order Labriformes; family Labridae; genus Cetoscarus; species Cetoscarus ocellatus. The sequence goes on along the minus strand of JBAMNC010000002.1, from coordinate 189,967 downwards.
TCTAATCTAATCTAATGCAAAGAAAATTAGCTAAAGTAAAAGAAACAATAAAATCAAGACAATTGATAGAAATTTAAAAGAAACCCGAGAAAAAATTAAGAATCTGTGTGTTATCAAACCTGATGGACAGTCTCAATATACCAAGGATAATGAACACAGCTCCGCCTTAATATTTAGATTTACTCATATTATATTTTTAAGTGAAGCTCATGGATGAAGTGTTGTTGCATTCGCACTGCAGACAGAAACACCTTCGTGATCTCACTCTTGTTAAGATTCAGTTTAGACCCAGATTTCTGAAGTTTTCTGCTCTCTCTCTGTGACTCAGCCTCCTCACGTGTGACTTTAACAAACACTCTTGTAGTTTTCAGAAATGAATCATGTTTCCAAATGGCACAGTGTGAATGTGAGTGGATGGTTTTGAATGAGTGGATCATGGCTGACATTTCACCAGCTCATTAAAGAAAAACATGTCTGAGTGTTTGTTACGGCTGACTGATCCTCAGTTCGCTTCAGCTGCTTCCTGCTGGATAAACCACTGACCCTCAGTTTGTGTGAACTGTTGGGTCAAACAGGATTTGACGAGGGCTGCAGGACTGAGCTGTTAAGGAAGAGAGAAGATTTTAGAGGGCCAGAGTGGTGGTTTTCAGATATCTGTAAAGGTGTTGGTGCACGGTCTGTAGTTGACCCCATTATTACGTGTGGATCCACTGCACATACCCTGCAGTGGGGTGAGCTCGGGCTGAACACAATATCATGTTAATATAACATACAGACTTCACTCAAGAAGGCATCACTTACTCAACGGGTCCCCTCAGAAATTAACAAAAAGAAAAACTGGTAAATTCCCAAGATCCAAATTTAATGCAGAACACAGAGAAAACTCAGTTCTGGCAGTGGCTTTTCCACAACCCTGTAAAAGATGCAATTCTGGATCACCAGATCCAGGATCCAGACCAAACTCAGCACATACATGGAGGTTATTATCATCATAAAGTTCAATGTTTTTTTGCAGTGTCAATCTGGATCAGATCCAGATTAAATTTACCTTGGTGATAGAGACATGGACCCCATATTATCCTGTGAAATTAGAAGCAAATCTGTTAAAATAATATTTTAAATTTTCACCCAATGTTAACTTATGGGATTTTTTTTACGTTTTGGGAACTTTTTGCATCCAGACAAATATACATATCACCACCAAAATCTAATCATTTCTAAGTTGGGCCATTACCAACATCTCCTGAAAATTTCAGCAAAATCTGTCCAGTAGTTTTTGTGTAATCTTGCAAACAAACAAACAAAAGACAAATGGGGCCAAAAAGATCACCTTCATGGTGAAGGTAATCAGAGTTTATTAAAGTTTCAAAACCTTCTTTACTTCTTGTGTCCCGCTTCCCAACGATACAAATTTGACCGTTTTCCGAATTTCAAAACAATATTGCGACAAAATTATGAGTTGAAATCAAACCTTTGTACTTTGTAAATTAACTTAAAGTCCTTATCTAACGAGATTTATTTTATTTGTTCAGTTCAGTTCCCCTTAAATTGTCTTTTAAATGTTTAGTCTCCAGAAACTCCTCATATCGCAGACATTTCCCCCTTCAGTTTGTTCAAGGAAAAACCTCTTAATCCAGCTCAAAAAAAGGAAAACTCGGTTCCAGTCAGGTCAGAACTTATTTCACTATTTTTTATTAACAACAGAATAGACAAGCCATAGACCGTCCAATTCATAAGTTCAGAAACTTCCTTTTTTCACCCTTAAAACAAATAAAAAATCTAAAAGCAGGAGTAAAGATAACATCATTCTAGATACTTATACTTTGAGAGTACATGTTTAATGGCCTCTTTGCCACTTTGTCAGATACTTTACCCAGAATGCTCCAGCAGTCCTTTTAGGTAAACCTATGTGAGTCTGTATTTAATCTTTCATGACCCAGTGGAAATCTCCCCCCGGCCCGCCGTAAATGCTCGGTCATGACTGTCAGACTGTAGCTGCTGTCATGTAAGAAGCACGCTGTAGAGACAGCCTGAACCTCCTCATTAAAATGAAATATAGTGCAGTCACTCCAACCCTGAGCAGCCTCCCCCTCACACAGACATCGGTGTTATAGTTGTTTTCAGGAGGACTCGCTGCTACCTGAAAAAGCATTAAACCCTCATATACCTGAGACCGAGCTCTGCAGCACAGCCTGAGCTAACCTTAATGCTCCTTTCTGTTTGTCTGTCTCAAATCCAGGACTTTAAAGGCTATCAATCTTTGATGCCGAGGGCTTCTCAGCAGGCTCCGAGCACCGTGAGGTCAAAACATCACAGGACAAAGGTAAGAAACCCTCGTGTTCCTCTCAAAGTTTTTCCAGCTCTCTCCGCCTGCCGCACAAACACCTGCGGCGGCGTTATGATTGCGGTTCGCGGCCTTGGGGCTCCGAGCTGTTTCTGAGGTGAGACGGCTCATAAAAGAGCGACCGGTGTTGTAAAGCTGACATGGCCGACTGCCAGACGAGGAGGGGCGGGAGGACAATACGCCTCCTGCCACGAGGTGGAACGTTTCATTCTGCTGCTTTGACAAAGAGCGAGGGCGAGCAGGAAATTAGAAAAACTCAGGGCTGTGCAACAATGAAAAACAAAAATGAAACAGTATGTGGAGTGGATTTAAAAACTACAGTGAAGAACAAGCACTGAGGTGTAAAGAATAAATGTTTTATGGAGGAGGACAGGACTGTCGTTGGGGTTAAAATGTGCCTCACTGTCGGATGGATATTTTAATAAATTAATCAATCAAACTTTTTTTATATAGCACAGGTCATACAAATGTAATCCCAGTTCAAAGTGCTTTGCATTGAGACAAAAACATTGACAAAATATACATTTATATATATACATAAATATATATATATATACAGATAGGTAAATATATTTCCTACAACCAGTAAATACACTCAGTGGAGGTCCATCTACAAAGTATATTCCACTGTGATTGTAATGATTGGATGTCAAGAGGATTTGGACTTTTAGGCTCTTGTCGTCCTCATTGTAACAACTCATTTGGGCGACATTAGCTCAGTCCAGAAGGACTGGGGTTGGGGGCCGAAGGGTGGCCGGTTCAATTCCCGACTGAACCATCTTTGGAAGTTGGTTTGGTTGCTGGAGAAGTGCCAGCTGACTTCCTGGGCACTTAGCCCCAAAAATTGCTTGGTAGCACCTCTTCGAGAGCAGCAATCCATCACTCTGACATCTCTCCATTTGTGCATGATCGTAGGACCTGTTTGTACATGTACATGTGTATTTCAGCGCATGTTTGTGTAGCATGTTCCAACAACAGAGTGTAAAGAACTGAATTTCCCCATGAGGGAAAATAATGTATTTCTTCTTCTTCTTCTTCATATAGAGAAATAAAGATCTCTATTTAGCAAAACACAAGGGCTGTGTTTACATTAACTTGTTCTTTGTCCTAACGAATCAAAATACTATTAAACATTTAAACAACAAACAAGAAAGCCTAACTGACCCAGTTATCAAATCAAGAGGTGAAATTTTTTTGTCCGTCACTCTGTGCATCCCTGCAGCAGTAAAAATTGAACATGAATCGGACGATGGACCAGATAATAAATCATAAACCAGTTTACTAATTTATCTCCCTTTTGGTTCCAGGGACTTTGTTTTGTTCCTGTGTTTTGTGTCTTAAACCAAAATAGGCCTGTTTCTTCCATGATTACAGTCCTTTTGTGTTAGACGCAGACGTGAAGCGGGAAAAACAACATTTTATTCTTTCGTAAATGACACTTTGGATCCATAAGCGTGGACACTGCGTGATAATGAGGTGAACAATCATGGTTTACTGTATATTTTGCTAGTATAACGACCAATGTGGGATATTTATGGCCAATTTGTGTGGTCCAAAAAAAACTGTCTATACCAATATTGGGCCGATAATATAATTCATCCCTTGTTTTAACTTTGATAATACCACCAAAATACATGCAGGGTATCATGTCACTGTTGATTTCTTTGACTGTAAATTATTAACAAAAACATTTGATGCATTATATTGTGAATGAATGTACTTGATATAGCTTAATTATAAAGTTTGATGAATTTAACTGCTGGTATTCAAAGGTTTCAGTCAATATATTCTTTGAACTGGCATCAACAGTAAAAAAAAATTCTCCTGATAAATATTGAAATTGACATGATAAAATATATCCTGATCACGTTTTTTGCCATATGGTCCAGCTCTAGTTTGCAGTGGTGTGCCTGAGAGACCCTGACGTCGGATTATTGTGCTTTTGGTCTTTGCTGATATTTTATTGCATTCAGTAGAAAAGCAGAGCTTGGCAGGAGCACAGCTTTATTTCCCTGCAGCTGATACTCACAATTGACAAGCACCTTACACAACCCCACTTCAAAACCCTCTTTAAGTTACTGAATTTATCATTGTAGTGTTCAGATAATAATTGGTGCTGAAGCTAAATGTTTGCTGCAGCCTGAATCGTTCAGTCAATGCTTGTTTCTTTCCAGTCCTCTTGTTCTACTCTTTTTTTAAATCGGAGTGAAAAACAAATGTTTGTGCCCCGAACAGAGACGCGAGGTGATCGATTCTCCCTCTAACAGCAGGGATCACTCAGAGATAATGTTCGTTATGTCTCTGGGGACGTGAATCATCCTCCTCCAAATGAACACACCCCTAAGAAAAACTGTTGGCAACAAAGAGAATCATAAACCATGGTTATCCTTCATTTATCTGCACCTGACGGAAAAGCTGATCTGAATCTTCACTATTTTCCACTAAGACCGGGCAGTGCATCATGTTTTTAAGATATCTGTGTATTTTTAAATTAAATTAAAGACAACAAAATGTTGATTTTACCACGATAGTGTCATGTGCAAAGAAAGGTGTGTTTTCTTTTAAATTTTACTAACTTTCAACATGAATCTCACCTTTCACTTATGATCTTATTTGTTTTCTGGGGGGCACCTTGTAGCCTCCCGGTATGGCCCATTTTTAGAGCTACTGCATTAATTATTTAACTAAAGCCAGCCACATACTTAACAATTTTATGGCAGACTTTTGCCGGGACTTACCTACTCAATGACTGGGACACAATTCAAGGTTTGCCTCCACCCGCAGTTGTCAAAATAGTTCTCAATGTTTGCCATCGTTACGACTGTTTTGCTGCTCCAATCCTGATCAAAACCTCAGTGACCCCATGTAATAAATATCAAGCTTGTTTTATATTTATGAGTCCAGGTTTAGCTGCATTACCTGCATTTACCCAGTTTTCTAAATTATGCAGACCAAAGGGTGTTTTAATTTGAAGTACTGACTTGATCCTCACGTCCGTCCAGAGAGTCCTGCAGCGGGTACCCGTCAAATAGCGCAGGATAAAAAAAATGAATCATTCATATTTGAGGATATGGCTGTGGGTGAAAATACAACACAGGCAGAGGCAGGCTAACGCTACCCATTGACTCCCAGTGTTTGAGCTAAGCTAATTAGCCCTTTAACTACCAGCTCAACTGTTTGGCAGAGGTCATCAATAAATTCAGGGATATTTGATGTTTTAAAGAACAGAACAAATCAAATCATTGTTTGATTCATTTAACATTTCAGGAAACAGAGAAAACTACAAACAAACCAAAACCCAGATATTTTCGTGGTGTGGGATTTAAAAGTTTAAAAAGCTAACAGTTGATTACGTGATGACATAAAAATGCACGAATATTTGGCACAAAATCAATTTGAAAAGGCAGAGATGTTTGTAAATAAAATAGCAATCAAAAATAACTTAAAAAGATGATATTGAGTTTGACAAACACACAAAATAAATGTGTTTGATGAATAACAGATTATGCTTATAAATCATTATATCCATAACTGGTTAAGTCAAGTATTTAGAATAGTTCTAGGGAGTGAGAAAAGACACGAAAAGAAAAAAAATGTTGTCGTATCCCTTTAAGAGTCTACCTTCTACGACATTTTTTGATGGGCCCACAAAAGTTTTATGGCTGCATCATTCTTCAGCTGATGTGTTTAAGAAGTACTGAGTCGTGATTTCCTGCCCATCCCTACCAGCTACATGTTTGATATTGAAACTCCTCCATAATTCACATTTACATTCCTCTCCTCGCCCCTCAGGGTGAGCCATTCTCATCTCCAACACCTCGAATCCCCCGTAGAGTTCGGTGGAAGTCAGCGGCGGTCCAGCGGAGTGACCTGATTATTGCAGAGATCATCCTGAAGCTGCGGGTCTCAGATTTGATCCTCGGCAGACTTCACACTTCACAGCCGATGTTAATCCTCCCGAACTGTGCAGGAGCGAGATAGCGAGAGCTTCCTGATTCAGGGGGCACGCCGAGCGACATCAGACCTGCTCTCTGAGAACATACGCGCATGTCCGAGGGCTGCGTGCTCTGTAGTTACACCAGCTCTGATTGGGTGACGCCGTGCACTTATAAAAACAGACGTTACAGAGGGAGGGGGGGACTCTCATGGAATAGCGAAATTGTTCAAGGATGTTAACTGTGGCCTGCAGCGTGTGTGTGTGCACGGCGCTGGAAAATCTAGTATGTAAAGTGTGTTTAGGAGAAAATGAGATGAATCTCAAACTCTGCAGAATCACTTGGTGACCCCTCCGATGTGCACTGAATCTAAAATCAAGATTAAAGCCTTCATCATGGTGTGAACTGACCGCTCCATGATTAAAACTATGGAACAGATGAATTAAAGAAAGCAAAACCATAAGCAAATTTAAAGGAATATTCAAAACACAAACTTTCAATGAATATAAGGATGAAGAACAGCAGTTTAACCCAGGACGGTAATGGCAGAGTCTAAGAAAACATAAATATATTGTCTTGATTATGTAATGTCTTTTTCTGTGTTTGAATAGGGGTGTATTATATGTATAGAAATTAAGTATATATAAACCAGCAACCTTCTTGTCACTGTGCCGCCTATATATTCAGTATTTGTGTCAAAAGAAGATTTATTGTCAGCGTTAATACATCTTAACTCCAGTGCATGTAGTAAAACTTAATTTAAAGAGCTAAATTTGGATTGAATTTGGAATTAACCTAATGAGCATGTTTTCTGGTCTGGAGAGAACCCAGGCATGCACAGGGCGAACCAGCAACCTTCTTGCTGTGAGGCATGTGCACCACATGCTGCACCACCGTGCTGCCTGTAATATATCATGTACAAAAATACACCTGGATGTACAAAGGTAACACAACCACTTAAAACTCTGTGCACTGTCCCTTTAAAAGAGCATCTCCCTCTTTGTTTTTAGAAAACTCTCTCTCTTTACATCCCATCAGTCACCCTCCAGACAAAACAATCAATACCTGATGAGCATGAATCTTCTGTCCTGGTTTGTTCTCCCCGTGCTCTAACATGGCTTCCATGAAAAATACATTCGTTTCCCTCCTCTGTTGCCGCCACAGACCGCCGAAGGTCGAGCTGTGAATTTACTGCAGCCGTTTGTCTTGCTTGCTTGGCTCGGGCCTCTCTGTCAGTGTTAATGTGCTAAGTGTGGAGCAGCTTTCCTGGTTTATCAACATTCGAGGGTGCAAAGAAAAAAAAACATGCCCGTGTGGATGAATGCAGCACTCGTTCAGACTCTGGCACAGCACAGAGGTGAGGTGGGGGGGCGTTGATGTAGCTGGATGGCGGCCCAAAGACACTTTTGGCTTCAGCAGGAGTGGATCATCACATTCATACAGACACTCCAACATGATAATAACACACTCAGGCTATCATCGTTTATTTGATATTTATAGTTTCTTCTGTCTCAAACAACATTTAACAGGACAGTGACTGATGAGGCTCATTCTGGGACAGTGTAGGGCACAGAGACAACAGCTCTGTCCTCAGAAAAATACTGTTTTATTTATCATCACTCTTATTTTTCTCTTAAAGGGATATTTCAGTATTTTAAAGTTGGGTTGTATCAGGTACTTGACAACAGTCAGTGAAGTGGCTGAAAGGATGAATGAGGTTACATCCTTCTTTTAAGCAGAGAAAATTAGACATTTCCCTTTCTTTTTTAATTATTATTTATTCATTATTTTTTATGTATTCTTACGTTTATGTGGCCAGTTTCATTATTTTTATACAAGGTTTTTTTTGTATTTGTTATTTGCTCTTAAAAAAATGCAAACCTAAATCTAAAGTGTGCTTTCTTTGGGCGCCCGAAACGCCGTTTCCGTGTGGAAGAAATGACGATACATCGAAAAGCTTTCTTAGCTAGCTTGACAATATTGGCTTCCTTGACACCTCTCTCAATCCTACGGTCTTCTCTGAATGAAATTGTTGTCAAAAACATGTCCTGTGTCTTTAAGTTTTAGGTAAACAGCTGAGTCCTGTCCAGCAGAGGGCAGTCTTCCTTATTGTCCAACCCGTTGATGTAAAGGTGGTTTGGTTCCCCAGGTATAAATTGTTGCTCCTTGTTGAATCAAATGATTTATCTTACTTTTGTTCTACAGAAAAACTGGAAAAAAAAGTCATTTTCTGGCACCTTTTCTGCCGACAGGGGACACCAAATACACCATGCAGACGTATAGATCCTCAGAGTAGTTAAAAACAAAACACTTGTTTGATTTTCATGACGTTTGCAGATATTTTTGAAAGGACAAATTCATTTTTTATAGCATCTTTTTTGTCAAGTATGATGATGATTAAATTTTGAAAACAAAATATCAAGCACCAGATATACAAGCCATAAACAAACAGTGAAGCTGTTTTATGTACTTCATAAACATCAAATGCATGTATAAGAAAATAAACAAATCCCGCTCTGCGTGTTTTCTCACATATGTTCGATCTACGCTCTGACAGCGAGAAGAATCTTCTGGATTAACATGACATCAGCTGATTGTGATTCTGCAGCCATCTGCCTCTGTAGAGTGACTGCAGAGAATCATCTGTTCACACATGGTGACGCACCATCCAGAGAAATCCAGAGATAAATGCACTGTTTTCATTGTTTTACAGTGAGCAGAGCCTGTGTTATACTTTTATAATCAAACTGTAGACACTGAAGCTCATGGGAGCTGATCAGGACTTGGCTCTGCAGGGCCTCACTTTGTTTGAATGTGAGCAGCAGTTTGCGTTGAGTTCTCCTCATGGTATTTGTTTACTGTACAGTAAATGCTCTTTCTCTCACATTTGAACCATATGCAGGCAAATTAACTGAGTTCAGCTGTTTATCTCTGAGGTTTTGCTCTTTGTTTCTCTCCCTCTGCAGGAAAAATGTTCTTTAAAGAGTGTTTGGCCTTGTGGGAAACCTAAGAGCTTTTATGCAATAAACCAGCTGTGCTCAGCCCGAAGACTTTGATAAAATGTGGAGGCATATGCCACATTAAAAACAGATGAAGATGAAGAGGACCTGAGATATTTGAAGTGACTCCAGTGGCAGCTTTTGTGAGGCTGAAGAACAGACTTGTAGGAAATATCCAAAGAATTTGGATAGATTTTTAGCAAACTTTGACAACCTTAAATAATTCAGCGGCTCTTGTGGCTACACTTCAGTCCAGATAGTCAAGCAAGTGAGTCAAAGATAAATTATTTCACATGCATGTGATGTTGTTGGTGATTGAACTTGAACAGGGAGATATGGTGATTGAAGGAGTCTTAGGTCATATGAAGCTATAGAGGTGAAGTAGATCAGGCTGTTGAAACTGGGGTTGTCCCGATAATGGCTGAAGATGTCATCCTAAGCTGATGGAAAGAATAGGTGATGGTTACAAACCTGCACTGCAACAACTCAGATCCAGGCAAGTGTACTTGTCTAGTTTCAAGTCAAAAATACCCATATTTACTTAACCAGTCAAGATAAATATCTTACTTTAAGGAATAAAAGGCAAAAATAAAGAATCAAATTGCCTGTAATGAAGAGAAAATAGCTGCCAATGAAACAAGGAAAGTTTGACTCAGTGAGGGACTTAAATTAAGGTTTAATATCTGATCAAGTTAAAATTGTCTTGTCTTATTGACAGGTTATTTTAATTATTATTACAAGTAACTCAAGCCTTAGTTTAGTTATTATATCATCAAATAAGATCTTAATCCAGACATGTCTGGATATTGTGGATTAGAGTAAGTCTAGTGAGAATTTTTTGCCTTGAAATTGAACAAATACTCCCACTGAGAGCTGAGTTTTTTCACTGTGTAAATGTGTTTATGGACCAATGAATTAAGATAACCTGAATAAGAAAGCATTTATTCTTGTTTATGTTGCTCAAATTACTACATATAACATTCCAAAACACAATCTTGTGTGGATGAGAAATGCAAAAAAAGCAGTGTGACACAGGGCTATCACCTTTTTCCTCAACATTTGAATATCCGTTTGAGCATTGAGGCTAAAATCTGTACTCAAACTGTAAATAAAGAGGGTGCTCCCAGCCCAACCGTTCAGCCAGTGATCTCTTGACCACAACAGCAGCTGCGTCTTGTCTGCCAGAAACCAACAACAAAAACACCTGAGGAGTGCGGCGTGGAAGCACTTTGGGCTCCACTGTGTGTCGATTATGTGCAAAGCAGCTGGGCCATGATGACAAATCCTAGGCCCACTTTTTTGCCTTTCACCCACTGCAGTCCAGCAGTGCCTTGTCCAATGCTCAGCCCGACAGAGGTGTGAAAAAGCCATCACGGACAAGATTTCAAGCTTCATATGAAAGGACATGTGGCCCATCCTTATGGCCTCGGGAGAGGTCAAATGATGTAATGGAAATAATGGGAAAAGTGACAGCCCCAGTGTGAAAGCTGTAGTTGTTCCTTGTGTAATGGCGCTGATGTAAAGAGAAATTGTTCACAGCTGTTGTGACGGAGACTCTGAGGTTGAACTGTGACACTGGACACTGGACTGCTGAAACATGCTCCCAGGATGGAGATTCTGTCACTTCAGCATGCAATTTTTAACTTTAGACATAATCAGCTGTTATTTCCTTCAAATTCACCACCATTTGCTCTGTGTATCTTGATGCCTTTGTGTGGATTGACCTCTGGTCGTAGCCAATCGGAGAATGTTGTGGGCGGGACATTCGGTCAGAGAGAGGAAGAAATAGCCAGAGGAGCGGTTAAGAGCCAAAGGAATGCATGTTTTAATCAGTGATACCAAGAATCTACTGTTGGCCCAAATAGTTTAATAAATTTATATTCAACAAAGACAAACATGGTGCTTTAAAAATAAAGATTAATTGATTTAATCTGAATTCAGCAGACACAAATGTGATGAGGACAGATTTATAATGTGGGCATCCATGGGTTTGCCTCTGTCATAAATTCTTAGTTTTGGTCCCTTAGTCTCTGCCTGGATGGATACGTTTCTGGATGGATGGATGTGTATATTCAAATATATTTATTTATTGTATCTACAGTATTTGTATATATGCATATATGTAAAGGAGGGCTGAATGATTTCAGGAAAAGATCTAATTGTGATTTTTCTGGCAGATATTGTAATTTCAATTTGATTCACAATTTTCCTCAAATCAAGCTTCAGTGTAATATTCACTATGTTTACAGTATAGACAACAGTAAAGAAATCAATGGTCAAAAGCACATAACACATACTCCATCATCTAATATTGATGATAAATAATCTGTTTTCATTATTTAAGGGATACTCCAACTTCTACTCCTAAACAGAGGCTTTGTGTTGTTGACCTGCTTACCAGCACTTCCGTAAATGCAAATTACCTGCACATTTGTAAAATAGTATGTGAAAAATCGTTGACACAACAGATCCTGGGTCAGTCAGGAGTGCTGCAAAAAAACTGCAGCTTTGGCGATCACATGATTGCGTTGTTTGAAATTGCGATTTTGATCCGAAAACGATGTTTCAGCCCTAATGTGTATCTATAAATGAAGAGTTTGTCTTCAGCCTGCTCTGTTGTGAAGTGCCTTGAGATAACACTTGTTATGAACTAGAACTCTACAAACAAAGATTGATTGATCGATAATCATTCAGGACAATTATTGGTTGACCCAAATTATGAAAACACTATTTTATTATAAAAGGCTTTACAGGTTTTTCTTTAAATGTTCTTTTTTTTTTTTTTTAAAGATTATTTTTTGGCCATTTTTTGCCTTTATTGACAGGAGAGAGAGTGGATAGCCTTGTGGAAGGGGGAAAGAGAGTGAGTAGGTGGGAGACACTCTGCACACCGGCCACAGGCTGAAATCGAACCTGAAGGATGTATATGAGACGTTCCTGGTTGCTAACCACTCCATCACACCATCACCCCAAATGTTCTGATTTTTAAAGGACAAGGTCAAATGTCTTTAGGCCTCAAGATCGTCCCTGGCCTCTGAACATAAGTCTATTATTACTATTATTTATTTTTTTGACAAACATTGCTAAAATGCTGTTTTGATTTGACCATGAACTGGTTAAAATTTGCGAGGCGTAATTTCAGAGGCCCAGTGACCCGCTCCTCTTTGACTGCCTGGGAGTGTATGCTTCATGGAGCCATAAAGGCACAATGCAGTAGATCTTTTTGTGTCATGACTCAAGGGCACCAGCTTGTTTGCTCGGGATCATAGTGCATCAGCTGCCCTCACACTTCAGTATTTTCATCTCCATCCATGTTTGAAGAGACTTTCATTCAGCAACACTCATCTGAGTGCAAACATCTTTTTCTTCCTCTGACATGAGTAAAGATTAAAACATCTCTGCTAGTGAAAGAGAAAATCAAAAGCAGCTCTGACTCAGCTGAAATGATGGGGAGAAACAGATTGCAGGAGACAGAAAGAGATTTGTCATATTAGAGGAAGTGATGTTTTCTTGGCTGTTGTTTGAATTCACATCACCGGACTAAAGTTTCCGTTTCGTCCTTTTGTGAGGAACAAAACGACAGCTCTTATAAAAATGTGGAGCCTGAGCTCAGGCAGTCAGCGAGCACCTGAGGAGGATATTAAACAGGTTTTCTTATTTTAGAATCATTTATCCATCTGCAGTGTTGCCCCTTCGGCTGTTTGTTCTGGCCTATGGCAACAGCACAAAAGATGAACGCAGAGGTGATCAAAATGTTCAGAACTGTGACGATAATGATTTAGAATAAGCAGCCTGGAACAGATCCATCACACACTAGAGGAAGGATTTGCAAAGTCACCATATCAGAGTTATGGGAGTGACTGAACCACAAGACTACTTTGTTTTCAGGTGAAACTTAGGTACGGGACTTGTGTGGCGCCAGCCTTTTCCACCAACACTGATAAAAACCATAATGACCCACTCAAATATCTGCAAATGGTTTCAGTGAATCAAGAAAGTTGGCCCCTGATTGGTCCACAGATCAGAGAGGTCCTTCAGACAGCAGCTGTTGCTGGAAAATAATGTATGCATTTATTTTTCCCCCTATTTGTTGGAGCCCATACGCTGTTTATTTATCCATATTCTACCTGGTTTGGTGGAAAACCATCAGCCATAACGCCACAAATTTCCAGTCCATCCATCCATCTTGCTAGACAGCAGCCTACCTTCTTACCTTACTACCTGCATATCTATCTATCTATCTATATTTCTTTCTATCTATCTATCTATCTATCTATCTATCTATCTATCTATCTATCTATCTATCTATCTATCTATCTATCTATCTATCTATCTATCTATCTATATTTCTATCTATCTATCTAATCCCCAGTTTTTTCCACAACACTCGATTTACTATTTTAATACAATTTTTCCCTCTCAAAAAAAGATGAAAGTGACAAAAATGACGTGTCATAAAATGTTGATTATGTAGTTCAAATGTAGGCATGTTTGTCTATGTAAACACTGAAGGCTGAGCTATTTTCACTGTAAATTAACATGAAACTCTCTGATCAATATTTAATCTCATTTAAAAAACAAATACAAGCCTGTAAAAGTGCTTTGCAAACCCTGACAGGGCCTACCATCACCGAAAACTGTTAATTTTCTAGTGTTTAGATTTTCAAACATTGCAACAACTTACAGTTGAAGTAAGTCAAGAAAAAAATCTAGATTTTAAATTTTTAAATATTCTGCAGAAAATAATCTGAATTAATCAAATTAATTGATATGTTGCCCAGCCCTAGTACTTATCCACTTACCTACTTACTTATCAACCAACCTTCTGTTTGTCTCAACTCACCTAACAGTCTATCTACACACCCAACCATACCTCCATCCCTCCATTATCAGCCAATCACAAGGCCACGTAAGTCACATGCTTGCTAGGTTGAGTCACCAATCAACCTAACAAGCATGTTTTTAGTCTGTGGGAAGACACCAGAGTGCCTGGAGAAAACCTGGGCATGCCCTGGGAGAACAATCAAACTCCACACGGAAAGGCCGACACAGGGTTCGAACCAGCAGCCTTCTTGCTGTGAGGCATGATGTACAAGGCTGACACAATCACTCTAAAAACTCAGCGTACTGTCCCTTTAGTAGTTGTGGAGCTAACGTGGCATAGCCCATCTGTAGCTAAAGACAATAGATGAAGCTGGGGCACATGGTGTCACTTTATTTACAGTCCGTGCAGGTCACACTGTGCTGGGACAAGGTTCTGACCCATTTTATGTTTGAGAGCACTGAGGGTTAATTAACTGTGACTTTTTAAACCTGGTTAACCGTGACACCGCATAATCGTCCCATCCATACTACCTACTAAGCTACCTGCCCTCTTAAATACCTAGCTACTAGGGCTGTCACCTTATACTCGATAATCGAATATCGGTTCGAGCATGGGTATAACAGTAAAGTGTAAATAAATATTCAAAAAGTGACAGCCTTATTACTACCAACCCATCGACTATCCTACCTGACATCCTCCCTTCTATCTTCCCACAAACCCATGGAGAGCACTGTGCTCCCCCGCTGGCTCCGCTGATCCCATCTTTCTGCTTTAATATCTCTGAAGCCAGCACAGAGTGGGGATCGCCTCATACCTCCTTTACTTTTTAACCTTACTTTTGAATAATTTCTTCCACATTTTTACATTATAACATGTTTCATTGAATCATATCTTTAAGCTTTGTTTGTTTTATCGTTCTTCTATTTATTTCAATATGTTTATTTATTTTAATTCTATTATTACTTATGTTTATTTTTTCACTTTTATCTCCAGTGTTTTCTCATTTTGAACTCATGATGGTGTTTCTCACACACAGTTCTGTTAAAATGTATTTATTTTTTCATTATTTATTTATTTATTTTGCTTAATTTGGGTTTGCTTGCTCTTATTATTGTTATTTAAGTTACTTTCTCCTATTCGTTCTCTGTTTATGTGAAGCACTTTGTGCTACATATGTTACATGGACGTAACTATTACTCCTTGAAAACACTGAATAAGCAAGGTCTTTCTTCAGGGCTGAGCATCTCACTTGCTGATTAGTACCTGCATGTTTGTGGAGATTAGATGGTGATGATATAAAAGTAAGTGGGTTAAAGGTTTTCTTTTGATATTTCAGAGCTGATGCTCCTCATTTGAACTTCTTTGGTTTTATAACTCTTGAAAATGTCTTGGTTTAGGTCTGAGTCAGCCTTCTCCTTTATAACTGCGGTTGATTAGAGGACATGCTCAGAATGTGAACGAAACAGTGAAATAAACTCAGCCGTTAACAGGCATGAATGAGCAGGAGAGCCGAGGTCTTGTACACAATACTTTATGAAAGAATCACATATAAAAACACACTTTAACTCCTGGTGGTCCTCCCTCATTGGTCCATCGCTCCTTCAACAGAACAGAAAAACACACCACAGCACACAGACCCTTGGGTTTAAGATTAGAGTGCAACACACACATTTCAAAAATAGATCCTCTAGTCTCGCTGCAGTTTTCTTTTGTTTCTTTGTACAGTTAGAAAAAATACACAGTTTAATGAACAAAGTCACAGCTTTGGAGACATCCTCGATCCATGTTTACAGAGCGTCTGCAGCGTCCAGTGTGCCATCAGAAGAAAACGTGACCTCCACATGTAGATCATTTAGGGCTCCAGGCAAATACCAGGCCCCTCCACATTTATCTAAAAGCTATAAAGATAGTGAACAAAACATTTGGAGGCATTTCGAGGGGCTTTGACATACAGTGACTAAATGATCCTCAGTGATATTTTCACTAAAGGAGGGAATGCCTTAAAAATGTTGGCAATGCCCGGACAAGTGGTGAGGTTTCACCTACGTGTTCAAACACTGAACACCTTTGCTTGCAGTTTTAAGTCCTTTTTAAAGTCATTAGACATCATTTTCTCAATTAAGTTGTTTCAATTTAAGTTGGCAAGTGGTGGGAGCTGGGGAAGAGTTTCCCACACAACCAAAAATAAGTGACACTGGCATAGAGTCTCACCAGTTACACCAACGTTTCCAATATTGTGTGCAGGGATTTTCCAGCAATACATTTGGCAAAGAAGATTATGAGAGCACCATCATAGCTGCACAAATAGGTTGGCAACAATCAATCAAAGCAACATGAAACAACAAAGGAAATCAACTAAAGGAGGTTTTTTTTTACAAATAAATATTTTTTCCTCTATATTTGCCATAACTAGCCATTAAATTGCACAAATATGAAGCAACATCTGGGGAGAATGGTGGTACTGGTTGAAAAGCAAGATCAAGTTTGACCCTTTTTTCCAAATATTAACAACCTAATTGTCGGTTAATGCAGGAATTTTCCTGCAAGTTTTCAAATCAAGAGAGAAAACACTGAAAACATTTGCACAGATAAATTGGAAACACTGAGTTTAAGCAAATTTATTCATCGAAAAGAAAAAAAAACAATTGGAGGTCATTGTTTCTATGTTGGATATTTTTAAAATAAATTTGCTTTAATTAGTAACAAAATTGCACAAATATGTCAGCAGCCTTTGGAAAAGTGTTTAGAAATACTAAGGAGCTATACCAGATGTACATTCTTACCAATTATTGCCATTCTAATTATTTAATTAAGGTGATGGTAAGGAATTTTCCTGCAATATTTGTAACCAAAAGAGTTAGACATCCATCCAAATGCACAAATACATTCTCAACATTGAGTTTGAGTTGAAGCAAAATAAGAAAAAAAAACAATTAGTTGTAATCAATTCAATTCAGTTAATAGAACTTATTGACATAGGCCTCAGTTTTTAAGTACTCTTAATTTCATTGTGCAATTTGCACTTTGCAGCAATTCCTCAATGTTTTTCTAACCATAAAGAAAATGAGGACACCATCTTCACCACAGGCAACATTTCAGTATGACAAAATAATAAATCAAAAATCAGAATGTCTTCGAGGTGATTGGTTTTCTCTATTAATTTGATACTTGCTTTAATAAATTTGCTTAATAAGTGCAATAATATCATGCACAAAGAAGTGGGTCACATCTGGTAATGTGGTGAAGAGGCAGTGAGCCTTGTCAGATCACCCACTGTTCCAGATGATGCCCTCTTCATTATGCAAATTCATACCGCATTAAGAAACTGAATCTGATATTAGCGTGAGACACAGCACCTCCAAACTCCCAATGCTGCATCATTCAGAAGAAAGGAAATCGTCTGAGAAAAATAATTTAACATGTTGAAGAAAAGCTGAAAATTGCAAGCAAAACCGTCGTATCTGTTTGGATAATAAAGTTTAATGAGTGCTCCTCGTGATCGCGCTATAGCTGCCTCCGGTGCAGGTGACCCCGTGACCCTGCAGCCTCCTCGTCCTCCGGTTGGCTCCCTCCTGTGGCTACCAGGTGTAAGAGCACCAGGGCCGCTCCTCACTCTCCCCACTGCACAAACATCCCCCATGTAGACAGTTTGTGATATAATTTAGGATGTGAGCCTCGTATTTGCTGTTGACCTTTAGTGACCTTTAGAGCCTCCTGATGGTCAAACCACCTGTGTCCAAGAAGAGAGGGTCGCTGAGGCCCGATGAGGTCCAGAGGGTCACGCTAATGTGCACCTCGTCGCTCTGTCATGTGTGTTCGCACGTCGTCATCTCCGGGAGGGGCGTCTGATCCTGCATGACCACCTGAGGGGGGGTGGGTGCAGGGCGAGCGTGGGCCACCGAGTTCTTCTGCAGCTCCACTCCAAACGCAGGAGAGGCGTTCTGTAACTGTCTCCTGTACTGGACGAAGCTGCAGGTCTTTAGGATGATGGCCAGCACGTTCTTCCCTATGAGGATCCCCGACACCCGCGCGTCCCGGTACAGGAGCATGTTCCCCCCGCGGATGAAGAGGGTGATGATGTTGATGGTGACCAGGCTGAGGATGGGGTACAAGAGCATCTTATGGGGGACGATGTTGATGCCCTGCATGCTGATCTCGCTCAGCGACACGCAGGGCAGCACCAGCAGCAGGATGTAGCAGTAGAAGAACATCAGGCCCTCGGCCCAAAGAGGGAGCCCCTTCTTTTGAGGCTCCCATAGGTTGGCCTGGATGTCCAGGATGTCCAGCAGGTCCACCACCACCCAGAAGAGACGGTTACGGATCTCCTCGCGCTTCTTAAATGCTCGAACATACTCCATGTGGTCAATGGCGACCAGCACCACGAACAGCACCGGGATGCAGATGGACAACAACAACGTCAACGCCTTCCTGGCGAGGGCGTCCAAACTCTTCCGATCCGCCTTGTAGTTCTGATACACAAAGTAGACCTTTATCTCCAGCACGAATATGTAGAGGAACCAGAGTATCATGGCATAGCCCCGCTTCGCCGTGCGCACCTCGGCGCCCACCCACACGGCCACGTACCGCAGCACGATCAGGAAGCAGATGTCTCCCACCATCACCATGATGCAGATGCCGATCTTGCGTGGCCCGTGATTCTGCTCCACCAGGTAGGCGTCGATGAGCGCCATGCTGCTCATGATCAGGATGGTGGAGAGGCACACGTGGGGCTTGTTGGTGGGAGGTGGAGGGACCATGTTGTTGAAGAGGGAGGGGGGGGGGCTCAGCGGGTCCAGATCAGATTGGGCTGCTAGACAGCGGTGCCTCCTTTCATGGCTTCGCTTTGGCTCCGATCCAGGCGGCGTTAATGGGATTCACTTCAATCAATCTCCACTCGTGCCCGAGCCACCTGCCGGCAGACAGCACCCCTCATTTAGAAAATTATGTTCTTTGGCTAATTGTCTGTAAACACTTGTTGGCTTTAGTTAAATTGGTAAATCTCACGGTGTGCGTCTACCTCTAACACACTGGTAATCAATAATTTAACGACAGCAGCTTAATTAAGCAGTCCTATATAAAGAGAGAGCCCCCTTGTTGTCCTCATTAAATATTCACTCCCCTTGTTATCATAATCCTTCAGAGATAAAAATCCAGCTCAGTACTCACTCGTGTCCCTCTTTGTACTTTATCCTAATGATTGGCAGCGAGCGATCATCCATGAGACTGCACTGAGAGATCACAAAAACCATCTGTAATCCACAGAAGAAGAACAGAGGAAACACATGGGATCCTCTCCACGCATAAATCCACCAGTCCTCGATTTTATGACTCTCTTTTGAGAAATCCCAAAATGTTGCCGTCATAATCCACTTACTGCTCAGACTGAATCAGACGGAGGCATCTCGACGGTCGCCCCGCTCTGCGTCTCCAAGAATAGAAGTGATTTGTGCTTTTGCTCTGATAGACAGCTTAAACGTGAAACTCCCGGGTATAAAAAGTTATTCTAGGTGGACTAATCTCAGTAATCTGAGTAGAGCCGGCTTAAAAGAGAATTTCATATCCAGAAGTTCTCCTTGTGGTCATTCTCCATCCACGGACCAAAAATGTGGAATCTAGTCCATTTTTCTTCAGAAGTTTGTGTATTTCAGGAGATATTCACTCTGCTGAGTGTCCTACCCCACTTAGCAGGATGCATGTGTGATCCCTTGCATGTGTGCGTGCACGTTGCAGGGTTCTTCACGCTCAGTTGTCGCGGTGAAATGCTGCCCCCCCGGCGAGATCCTGGATGCTGCACCGTTTTTCCCGTCTCGCGCTCATGCAGACGGGATCTTCAGTGCCAGTGGATTCCCCAGTCTCCACTCCAGCACACGCCTGATGCCCGTCACTCTGCCAAAGTGGAGAGATGCTCCTGCGGTGCGGTCCGACACTCCTGGGATCCTCTCCTCTTCACTCCCCTCCTCTCCCTTCTCCCTCCTCGGCTCGAGTAAAGGCACTTGCTGTGTGGAGGTGACGCCGAGCAGACCACAGCTGCAGAGCCAGGCAGAGAAAAGAGGGAGAGAGAGAGAGAGAGAGAGAGAGAGAGAGAGAGAGAGAGGGAGCACTTTTCCAGGGGAGGTGGGGAGAGGCAGGGAGTGGGGGGGAGGGAGGACGAGCCAGCCTTTTGCAGCTCAGCTGAATGCACAAGTCCCCCTCCTCTCTCTCTCTCTCTCTGTTTTTATTTCCCCCTCATATCCCTCTCTTCTCTCACACTGTGTCTTTTGCTGATATCCTATTTTCTGGGGCTGTATATTTTTTGGCTCCCAAAAAAGCCCGTCCTCTTTGAGGAGCCCGTTAGAGCACTGAGCAGTTTTTATTTTTTCTCCGTGAGGGCTGAGGTGCAGTGAGTGCATTTACATGAGCCTGAGTATTCTACATTTGAGCATACGTTTACATGCTTATCAGCGTTCCTGACATAAGGTGCATTTCCTCAACTTGACTCTTCCTGGGGTTCTTTTTCTCTCTGAGGTTTGGTGCTTTTTTTGGCATTTCCTGCTAAGTTGAGCATTAGCCAAGACTTACTCCCGATTTCAACAGAGTCCGCCTACCTCATGTCCTGTACACGCCGGGCACACCGCAGCAAATCGCCCCCGAGTCATGTCAATCAGTTGTTTTCCACAGCCTGTGCTTCGGTCTGTGTCTGGTCTGTCCCTGCAGCGCACCCCCGCACTGCTTCCCTAAAAATAAGCTGTAAGTTTCAGTGGAGCCGCCAACCAAAACAGAAAAGCAAGCATTCAGAGTTTACAGAATTTCTAAATTCAGAGGAAATAGTGGAAACAATGCTCTCCCTGTCATCTCCTGATCTCTCGGTGACCTCATGTAGTTGAGATTCCTTCATGATCTTGTGATCTTATTCTTCGAGCTAATTGGGGCTTTGCTCCACTGTGCAGCTCTTGATGCTCCCTGTGGGCGAGGATCTGCACCATCAGTCAGCAAAGGCTCAGCGTAGAAAGGATGCCACCAAGACGGGCTATGTAGAAATTGGGGGTTTTATGGAAAGCTGTTTGAGCATGAAATTGATATCAGTGATATCAACCGTAGATCAGCTCTACTAGTACTCAGACTTGGAATACATTTTCTCAATTTTGGTCAACTAGTGCGCAAGTATCTTTACTAGTGAAGCAAAAGCTGTCACTGGTACTACAAATAAATTGAAAAATTTTCACTGGCACTACTTTTTCGTGTCTACTAGTACTACTAAATGTTCAATCTATTTACCTTCTTAGCTACAAAACCTTCCAATTTCTAATTTCTAAGGTACCAAAGTACTTCCCTACCTACCTGTCTACCTACTCATCCACCTATCTGCTGCACAAATAAACAAGTGAATCCGATGTGGTGCAAATACATAATTGTATATTTTGTTCAAAAATCTCTCATCATTTATAATAATTCCCCTTGGTGAGAACATGTCCAGTAGATCACAACTTATTTCTGAAATCCTGCCAATATCCATTATTGATCCCCGAGAGTTTTGCAGCACTTTTTAATCAAGTAATGGTGATGATGTCATCAGCAGCAGTTGTTGTGGTGTCCAAAATCATTTTTTAATTGTGCCGATGAGAGCATGATGGAGTCCCCTACAAACAGCTCTGTGTGGACAGAGGCGTAAGAGACTGCTGGAGAATGAGTGTGGGGTTTTGGACACATCCTTAGGTGAAGGAGCCACATACACCTTCGTGTGTCTGACTTTGCAAAGTTTTTAAATGTCTGGATCTTCACTTCGGTAGCTCAGATGTTTGGTCACCAAGGGATGTTTCTTCAGTTCTGACCATCTTGACCTGACTGACCCTGGATGTGTGGGGAAAGCAGAGTCCTGTAGCCTTTCTGACCCTGAGTTCATTAGGACAGCATTTGGTTTTTATCTGCTGTATTATTTCAACCTAGGGCTGTCACAATATTGCAATCATTACTACTATTTCACAAACAATATTGCTGAATACTTGCACCCTCTAAGCTTTTCCTTGACTTTTGACCTGTTGCTGCTAAATTATCATTGATTTTAAATCAGGGTGGACATTTATGCAACTGCTGAATTTTTATCTTGATTCTGAATCTAGAATTGCTCCAAGACCACAAACCTCTGCCAAGGCATTTCTGACATTGTTAGCTGAGTTATTACTGAAAATGTGGATGTCAAAGGAACACTCCAACATTTTTGTTGTTTTTGTGTCTTGCCTCACTCCTGAGTCCATGACAAGACTGTGCGTGCAGTAACAAGGAAGACAGACAAAGCTCGCCCACCGCTAGTTAGCTTAGCTTAAACACTGGGAGTCAATGGGTAGTGTTATCCTGCCTCTGTCTACAGTCATCATTTAAACTCTTCAGCACCTCTAAACAGTCATGTGTGCTTGTTTTTTTTTTTTTTTTTAAACTTTTTATTTGTGAACTTTTATCATTTAAAAATACAAACAGAAAAAACATAAGATATACAAATAAAACAACAATAATAAAAGCCCTTATCCAAGAGGTAATGGAGTGAGTTTTGCCTTAAGCGTAAAAAAGGTCCACTTTGAGTGTGTTATCGTTAACGAGCACAAACATATACCCATCATGTTACACTACCCATACTACACTGCCAATCACTGATGTCTGTTTTCATTGGCTAAATACATACACCATTTTTCCCACCGCTTTTCACCTTGTTCTTTTTGTAATCGTATTGAGTAATGTGTGCTTGTTTTGACTCATTTTTTGCTCCTTTATGTTACGTTATCTTTTATTATCATCTTATTATCTTCCTCTACCACTAAACAGAGGCTTTGCTTTGTTGACCTACTTCCACAGTGGCTTGAGCTAGAGATGTGACGTTCACGAACAAGTCAAGTCTTTCGAACAGCTCTATTAAATGAATGATGAGAATCAATTTGCAGTTCTGAGAGAGCCATTCGTTTGCGAGCCATTATTAAATGCAAATTACCTAAAAAAAAATTAAGAAACAGAAGATATATAATATATACAGTATATTATATATAGGGTATATATTCAGTAGGGTTATTAGATGTTTGATTTTATCCAAGTGTAGAACATGACTTCAGAAATTCAAAGAAACATAAAAAATGCCTTACCCTTTACACTTCATATTTAATTTACAGTAGATTTCATCGACTGAAATGTTGTGAAATTTCATCAACTTAAACTAGACCAAAACTAAATTTAAAGTGCTGTCAAAATTAACACTGATCAGGACTAATTGAAATACAAATCTAGTGGGTTGCCACACCATTTGTAGTCTCTCTCGTCACAGTTCATCAGCATTCAAACTTCCTCCTGCTCCACATTTATTAAGGAGGGGACTGCATGTTGCCCCTAAACCACAGTTTGCCCACCCCTCCATGTGAGTCTCCTTTTCTCTTGGTCTGTATATTTGTTTATCTTCTTAGAAAAACTCCTTCTCTGAGGAGCCTGTTAAAGCTGGGAGCGTTTTCACATTCTTGTCTGTGGGGTTCAGGGTGCAGTGATGAAAAGTGATCCCGAGAGGAGGAGGAGGAGGAGGAAGAGGAGGAGGAGGAGGAGGAGAGCAGAGCTGCTCTTCAGTCTGACATGGAGTAAGCCCGTCTCGCAGCAGGCTGTGTGTCTGCAGTCAGAGGAGACACGGAGGAGGAGGAGGAGGAGGAGGAGGAGGAAGAGGAGGGGTGCAGCAGCAGCTTCTCCTGACAGAGAGCCTTTCTATTGATCTCCTGACAGAGCGGTGAATCAGGAGCCGAGATGGGGCCGGGGACCGAGAGGGGAGATGGGAGGAGCAGATGTGAGGATAGTGAGGGAGAACCGAGAGAAAAACAAGATGAAGAGGACGGCTGACATGATAAGAGGAGAAAAAAGAGAGAGAGGGGCGTGTGAAGGGGCTTATGGTTATTTTAGAGGCCCTGAGCCAGGACCAATATGAGGCCCTTTCCTCATTGACCCAGTGTTGATTTTGACAGCGCTTTTAAATTTAGTCTTAGTTATAGACTTTTACATTTTAGTCGATGAAATCTACTGTAAATTTAGTCGACTAAAATATGAAGTGTAAAGGGTAAGGCATTTTTATGTTTCCTTGAATTTCTGAAGTCACATTTTACACTTGGATAAAATCAAACATCTAATAACCCTTTATTGAATGCTAGTAAAGTCTGAATGTATAAATGAACAGAAACAAATTGAACTTTTGTGTGAAATGCAGTCACCTTTATTTAGGCTACCTGGCAGAGCATCTCAGTTACAATACCAGAACTGACTTCAAACAGTGAACTTGCTCTACATGAATATATCAATTCATAAAGAGAGGAGCTCTGATTGGATCGCTCCACAACTTATCCCACCACCACCAAGCTAAGGCAGCTGTGATTGGATGTCCCTCTTAACTCATCCAACCTTTCCACACAACCAAAGTAGCTGTGATTGGATATATTCCTAACTTGTCCCTACTTTCTATATGACCAAATTAGGTCTGATTGGATTAAGTCTCTGTCAAACATTTTAGTCTAGTTTTTATTTGTTGATGAAAATGTCCAGACTGGCTTCTTCGCTGTACTCCAGTGGCCTCCACAGTCACCGGATCTCAATCCAGTGGAGCACCTTTGGAGCAGGAGATTCTCATCATGGATCTGCAGCAAATGAGTGATGCTATTCTGGAGATACAGACCAACATCTTTGAGGGATGTTTCAGCACCTTGTTGAATCTATGCCACTCAGAATTAAGGCAGAAAGGAGTATCGAATATAGTGGCCAACACCGTTATGACTCACTATAATAATACTTTATCTTCATATTTAATATACTGTATATATAATACTTTGTCCTTCAGGCCATCAGACTGTACAACTTCTCACTCGGGGGAAGGAGGAGTAACAGGAAGACAGAGGATGGGAGGGAGTAGTAGCTATATTTTTGTTTTTATTTATATTTTTATTTATATCTGCAAATTGTTTTTAGTTTTTTGATATCCTGTATCTTATCCTGTGTGCTGGAATCTTAATTTCCCTGAAGGAGTCTTCCCAAGGGATTACTAAACTTCTGTCCAATCTAATCTAATAAACTAAGACACTAATGAAAGCACACATTTACTGTAGACCAGCCCATGAATTAGGAAGAACAAGCATTCAAACAAGAAAATCTAAAGCTTTGTTTAGATAAAGCCGAGAGAGATGGTTTGGTCTTCCTCATGATTGATGCCCACCTACAGCATCAACATGCCGAGGCCCTTTGGCGCCGAGGCGTCTTCCCCTGCTGGTGAAAGCGCCCAGAGACATGCGGAGGCGGGACTAAATGTCAAAGGGACATTTTCATCCCCTGAAATGTAATAATGCCCGAGCTCACAGATAATTCTCATGCAAAACACAGGAAGGTGGAGGAAGGCTAGTGTTTGCTCTGCTGCGTGGTACGCTAACACCAGCAGCTCTGTTTATCCAGCTGGGCCAATTAGCACTAATCCCCCCTCAGAGGAACCAAACCGCTCTCATTATCCAGCACGCAGCCATTCTCCGCTCTCCAATGAATCGTCGTTATTGAGAAGTCAGAAATATTGGTTTTTATCCCGCGTGGCAGCACTTTTCCACCACACGGTGGGATGACAACTGAATCTAATTGCCATCAATCAGGCAGATTTCTGAAAGCTCTGGTTACAGACTGACCAGCTGCGGATCAGCTGACAGCCGCCATCATGGCTGTTTATGACTTCATCACAAGGAATACGGAGAATTCATGCACGCCGCTCTTTCAGCCAGCTCGGCTTATTGACTATTTCCTTTGGATTCATCGACTATAATTGAACCATGACAACTCGAGTGATGAATGATCTCCTTTGCATGTTATAAATTAGAGTTCTTCCATTTCAGTTTTTCAAGTTTTTTACATTTTGCAGTTTTCATGAAACACATTTCAGATCCAATCTGTGTTAAAAAAAAAATTCTCATACATTATTATTAATAACAGCTTTGAAAGAAATTGGTCATATAGATAGATTCTTTATTGTCACTAAAAATGTACACCACAGGTGCACACGAGAATGAAACGTGAACTTAAAATTAAAAAAGGTTTAAAAACAAAAAGTATAAAAACAGAAGGTATAAAACTAAACAGTTAACAGAGAAACACATAAAAGTGATCAAATTAAAAAAAATAAACAGAAAACAGAGAAAAGCGATAAAAGTTAAAAAAAAAAAACAAAAGTAAAGAGAGAAAACAGAAAAGTGATAAAAGAAAATAACTAAACAGAAAACAGAGAAAAGTAATACAAATATGAAACTAAACTGTAAACAGAGAAGTCCGAGAACAGAGATGAAGCGTTTAGAAAAAGAATAAAACTGGACTCTTGCCCTGAATCATGGCCGTCACACGGGTGCTGGGCGAGCAGCATTAAGGAGCTGAAACCTGTGATGCTTGACAGTAGCAGCTCACAGTTTTGAACAGGTGACTTGGATTCCTCCTCTAGTCCCTTTAAGAGTGTCCACTGTTTGTAATTCAGACCCATCAAACCCAAATCTAAGACTTTTCTCCTTTGGTTTCCTAATTAAAACATCCTCAAGTATCCACAGCCAGCAGCAGCCATACTTGATCCTTAAGTTGAAGTTGTTTCCTCGACTCTTAACAGCTGATTTTGTGCTGCTGGTGGAGGAGCACTCACTAAAGATAAATCCTTTAATGGGAAAATAAAGCCAGTCTGTTTGTTTCACCTAAAATTCCTGAAATCATGCCGAAGTTTTGCTCCATTCTGCAGCCGTGTGGCCGAGCTTTCAGCCCGTTTCCTTCTCCAGCAGAGATAGTCAACATTATTGTGGCTAATATTTGTAATATTAATGTTTCTCTCTGACAGCCACACTTTAAAAATCCCAAACTACACCTTAAGGATATTTTCTAATAATATCTAAACCCTCATAATCTGTAGTTTAACCCTATGTTTGCCACAACATCCATGAATAAAATAACAACATGTCCATCTGTCCGTCCACAACATTCTTGTGAATGTGATTTCTCAAATCTGCTTCAAGGACCAAACATCAGACTTTGGAGAAATCTCAGCTTTGACTCAAAGATAATCTGTTTAGATTTACCAGTTTCACTCTCACATCAGTCAATCTGTGTTTGTTTAGCTCCAGTTCATAACAAGTGTTATCTCAAGACACTTTACAACAGAGCAGGCTGAAGCCATACTCTTCATTTTAAACATATAAAATATGTACATATACATATAATATATATATATATATGTATGTATATATATATATATATATGTATATATATATATATATATATATATATATATATATATATATATATATATATATATATATATATATATATATATATATATATATATATATATACATATATCTATATATCTATATATATATCTATATATCTATATATCTATATATATATCTATATATCTATATATCTATATATATATATATATAGATATATAGATATATAGATATATAGATATATAGATATATAGATATATAGATATATATATAGATATATTTGCACATACATCCAGAGATGGATGTATGTGCAGATCATGAATCTGTTCTCATCACATTTGTCTCTGCTGATTATAGATTCAATCAGTTAATCTTTATCTATATAGAGACATATTTGTCTTTGTTGAATATAAATTTATAAAGGTAAGCCCCTTGAGATGTGGCATCTCATTTTCAAGAGGGTCCTCATGTAATCAATACAACCATGGATAGAGAGATTAATCTAATATTAAAATTAATATTTATATTACTATATACTTTTAAAGTTTACGCTGTCATGATGAGCCTGGGACTAAAACACAGGTGAAAGATGTAACGTCAGGTTGGATCTTTGGTTTGTAAAGTTGGATCTTCCCTGTATTAAAAAAAACACCTCTTTATTATAACCTAATAAATAAAAGAGTGACTCAGCTGTTGGTATAAATTGCTGAGTAATCAGTCTTTGACTCAGACAGTAGCTCCTCAGAGTCTCGAGTTGAAAACACGAGTCTACATCCTGTGATCTCTGATATTTGACTCTTCCTGTCATCACCGTGAGATTGATCCACTCTGTTATTCCTCCCTCATCTCGTCCTGTGATTTATAATTTATCTCTTCATTTAAATACTTTCAGTGACATAAAGCCCATCAGGGCGGCTTTAACCTCGCTGTTAAATCTGTATTTAACCCAGACACGCTCTTTGAATCACATCTGTCTGATTTTCTTATTTATAGACGATCTGCTCTTCCTCGTTCGTCGTCCTTTGTCCGTCTTTGTCTGTCATGACGGAGCAGAAATCATATCAGGCTCAGAGGGATGATTGTCTCTTTTAAATGAACTGAGTCAGACTCTGCTTTTATAAGATTTACTGATTGTGTGATTCAACACTCTCTGTCCTAAATTACTGTTATTTTTTTTGTTTTTCAAGCATAAGGCTGTATTTATAATTTATGAGGTTTCATCAACTAGAAGAACATCCAGGAGCCTTTTATGTCCGTCTCTGCCTAAGGCTGGGAAACATGGACCAAGAATAACACCTCATATTTTAACTCAGCTAAAAAAAACTATAAATATCTCTGATGTTTTTATCATCTCTTAATCAACATGAATACACAGCTAAACTCACAGGCCACTCTATTAGGCCCTGCTCAACTGCCTTTTAAAGCAATCACCCAATCACATAGCAGCAACTCAGTGCATTCAGGCATGTAAATATGTTGAAGACGACCAGCTGAAATCCAAACTGAGCATCAGAATGGATCAAAAAGGTGATTTAGGAGACTCTGAATGTGCCATGGTTGTTGGTGACAGGATTTTTGGGGGATTTTCATACAGACTTATCTCTAGGGTTGACAGAGAATGGTCTAAATAAGAGATAATATCTAGAGATGTGCCCAATTCTCGAGCTGAAAGAACCTTGTTGATACCAGAGGTCAGAGGAGAATGGTCAGAGTGGTTGGGGATGATAGGAAGGTGACCAAGGTCTGCAGAAGACCATTTCTGAACACAACATGTCCAGTCTTGAAGCACATGGACCACAGCAGCAAAGACCACACCAGGTGCCCCTCGGAAACCAAGGCCACAGCCCAACGGGCTCACCAAAACTGGACAATAGAGGATTGTAAAGATGTGTCCTGAGATGTGTTGCGACGTTCAGATGTTGGTGTGAACATCATGAAAGCGTGGATCCATCCTGCCTTGGATCAGTGGTTCAGTCTGCTCGTGGTGTGATGTGGGGGACATTTTCTTGCCACACTTTTCTGACCATGTCCATCCCTTTATGACCACAGTGGATGGAGACTCCCAGCAGCTCCATGTCTCAAAGCTCAGATCGTCTCAAACTGGTTTCTTCAACATGACTCCAGTCGCCTCCATAGTCACCAGATCTCAATCCAGAGGAGCACCTTTGGGATGTCGGGGGAGCAGGAGATTCTCATCATGGATCTGCAGCAGCTGCTATCATCTCAACATGGACCGACATCTTTGAGGAGTGTTTTCAGCACCAGTAAGAATGAGAGCACTTTGAAGGCAAGGGTGTTCCCAATAAAGTGGCCAGTCTCTGTCTGTGTAATAGAGTCTTCACATGTCCCGGCCCTTCCTCTGCCCTCTCCTCCCCGTCTGTCCTTGGCTCCGGCTCGGGGACGCTGCACCATCAGCTGCAGATATTCGATGATAAAACACGAGCGGCTCTACAACATAAAACATCAACAGAAAACAATCACAGCACAGAGACAGGGAGGCGAGGAGCGGCCCACACCGCAGTGCCACCGTCCTGAGCTCAAGAGGCTCCTTTTTTAAATAAATCAAATATTCAGCCCCTTCCTCGCGCCTTTTATTTTACCTTTATGCAAATATTTGTGGGAGCTTTCTCACTAAATGTTCCCTTGACAACCAAACGCAGCTTCCTCTTCTCATCATGGAGGATGTGAGCAGCACCTCGAACCTCGACCTTAAATAAGGCATAAAATGTGTTCTCTAAACAGCGCCGTAGCAGTAAAAACAGAACAGACTTCCCCGTCAGCTCTCAAGTGTTCACTCCTCCTTTGGCTGATTGCAATCGTTGGTTCAATCAGTCGCCCATTCATGGCCCTCCTTTGTGCAGGCACCTTCAGATCACCTCCATCTCATTTTTATTCTTCACCTCCAACAGATAATCTTCATGTTTGTGCAGAAATCAAACGTCGTCAAGGCTTTCCTCAAAGGCGAAGCCTTCTCCTGTTTCAATACTAGACTTCAGCGTTTCTTTAGCAGATCTTAAACCCTTCATCGAACACATTTAGCTTTACGGTGTTTCTGTGATGACAGAATGTTAATGGGTACACAGAGCTGCAGCTAGAGGCGTAATCACAGAGCTCTGAATGAGGAGTATGTTTGATTTCTTTGTGTTCAAATTGAAGATAATTCATGGAATAAAAACCTGCCAATAAGAAATACCAGCAGGCACGTCAAGGGGAAATATTTCTCCTTTTTCTGCATTTATCGTAAATGTTATTTAAAGAATTCAGCAGGTTTTGTCAGTGTATTCTGCACAGAAGATGGTAGATTTTAAAGAGTAAAAGAGTGGATTATGTTCTAGTGGTTAAAACTAGAGCTGCCATTTTTACCCAAAATCCAAATTTATTAGTTTTCAGCATACACTCTAATATTCAAAGATATTTAATATACAAAGGAACTTTACGTTTGACTTTGTAAATTGGTGCAAAACAATCAAGATATAGTTAGAATAAAATCAAAGGTCAGTAGAAAAAAAAAACATTCGGTCAACTGGTTACTTTAATATTGCCCTTGGGTATGAATGTGAGCGTGAATGGTTGTCCGTCTCTCTATTTGGCCCTGGGATTGGCTGGGAGACCAGTTCAGGGTGTACTCCACCTCTCACTCAATGTCAGCGGGGATAGGCTCCAGCCCCCCAACCCTGAAAGGAACAGCCCGTATGGGGTTACAAATAGGTAGAAATAATGCAAATTAAATTAGGTAAATGTATATAAAATAAACAAAATATACGCAAAAGAGAAATAAAACACAACTCAAAGGTATTTACAGAAGATGCAGTGAAGAAGCTGCACAGATATAAATATAAATATAAATATAAATAAATGTAAATATGTGAAATTAACTTCCAGAGCTCCTGGTTTGAACCAGAATCTGCTCATATATGACCTGATGTTGCTTCATGGTGATATTTGCTCTTCATTAAATCATGTCAAATCGCTCTCTGGACCACGTGCCCCTCGGCCAAATTATTTCTTGCACCACGAGTGAATTCGTTGTGGTGAAATAAAATAAAAGTAAAAGACCGTCCACCTCACCGTGATTTGCTGCTGTTGGTGGAAATAAAAGCAATGAACTCTAAAATTAATTGCTGCGGTTTGACAGCTAAGATTCAGTGTCAGCAAGTTGTGAAAAGATCGGCTGAATTTTCATCACCGGAGACAATTTGTACATGAAGCATAACAGAGGAAATAGGAGACATAAATCACATTAGCTGTAACCCTGAGTCTGCCATCGATTACCTGCAGCAAAACAAATGGGAGCGTTAAGACTCCCCATCCTTAAACATCCCCATCAGGCCTCTAACCACCAAATGGGAAACACGAGTGGACGCTGGAGCTGCTCCCCACGGGGCCATCAGATCAGAGAGGGGCGGTGGGGGGGGCTCCGCCTCCTCATCGCTAATCAGACACCCCAGCTGGAGGGCGAAGGTCATCTCAGCCCCTGTGGGACGAGTATTTAACAGCTGGTAACAAGGAGGGTGAGGAGGAGAAGCAGTTATAGGAGCAAAGTGTCTGTGAGGTGAGCATCAAATATTCACCCACACTTACAAAGCAGGCGTCACCAACGGGAATATGAGGAGTAATCTAAATTTTATCATTTATCTTAAAATAATTCTTTTGTTAGGCTACATACTCTGTAACAGACTTTTGTAAACTAACAGTATTTTACCACAAGATCGACAGCTACCTACTGTAAAAAAAAAACTATACAGTAAATTACTGTAAATGGCAAAAGACTGTTGGAAAACATACTGATTTCTGTACATTTAACAGCATTTTACCATAAAATCTACGGTTACCTACTGTAAAATACTGGAAAGGGGAAGGGATCAAGAGAAAATTTCATGTTGCCCAGAAAAACCGACCACTGGGAGGCAAGAATTCTTTGAGTAAATATTTCACATTTTTGGGTTAAACAAATGTTTGAGTAGATGTATTTTAATGGATAAACATTGATGTGTTTTTTTTTTTTTTTCGTTTTGTTTTTTACAAAATAATATTTTGGAATAAATGATAATTAAAATAGCTAAATATATAGTCATATAAACTGAAATACAGCAAGTTCACTGTAATTTAAAATGCATTAAAATAAGTTGTAAAATACAGTAAAGCCATGATAAAGTAAATGAAAAAACAGTTGTATTTAAAAATACAGTAATTATGCTGTAAATTGAAACAAAGTAATGATACCTTGAATAAAAAACAGCAGAAAAACAATAATAGAAAATACAGTAATAATGCTGTAAATCAAAATAGAGCATTATTACTGTAAAGAGTTACTGTAAATACATTTACAGTAACTTACTGGCATCTTGTTGCCAGTAAGTTACTGTAAAATTTACAGCGTAGGACACTGTATGTTTGCTTTTACACATTAGTAATTATTATGAGAACATTATTCTTAAGTTTATCTTTAATAATTTAGGTATCTCCTGAACTTATCTGATATGTACAACATTAACGCTTTTGTGGTTTATTTTTTCCACAACTGACACCATCGGGGCTCTGGCTGGTGAGAGTGCTGATAGAGATGTGGCCACAGTGCTCCGACATTTTTCAACCCCTAAGGAGCTGTTTCATCTATAAACTCGAACATTCATAAACTCAGATCAGACTCCTGGAAGCTTGTAGAACAACTTGGGAAACTAGCTTAGGAATGGAAATCTCTGATATTTGGGGTAAGGCCCTATACAGGGTGCACAAATCCTCTGTCTGTGCCAAACACGGTTTTATCCAATGTAAAATTCGACACCGTGCTCACTACGCCAAAGAACATCAGGCAAAAATGTTTAAGAATGTGTCACCTTCTTGTGATCATTGTCATCAATTATTTATTATTATTTTCAGATGTTTTGGCAATGCCCAAATCTTTCTAAATATGGGCTAGAAATCTTCTCCTCTTTATCCAGAGTTATTGGTGTGTTGATTCCCCCAAGTCCATTCACAGCTATTTCTGGGCCCCCACTCCTCCTCACAAAAAGACACCTTGGCCTTTACCACCCTTCTTTCCCAAAGGCTAATTCTGTTAAGATGGAAATCTATTCTGCCTCCCACACACATGCAGTGGCTTAGGGATGTCTTACATTTTGTAAAAGTTGAAAAAATTAGGCTGTCGATCCGTGGACAATCAGGAAAGTTCAGTAAGATTTGGAAATCATTTTTGTCCTGATGAACAGCACAGAATTTCCGTTTACACCAGACTGAGCTGCTGGTTGGATAGATTGATATAACATGACATACTAAGGTCACATTATGAAGTATTATATTAATTATTTAATTTTTGTTTATTTAACATTATGAAGTATTTAATTTTGTTTATTTAACTTTTTATTTTAACTCTGTCTATGTATGCTTTGTTTGTCCCAGCGTCTTTTCTGTTATTTGCTGGGAAAATGTACCAAAAAGGGGAGGGTGGAATGGGATTATTTTATTTCATTTTCCCAGAATTTATTTAACTGTTATATTGCACGATATTGTTTTGTATTCTTTGTTAAAACAATAAAAAGAAATCTATGCGCCGCTCAGTTACGTATGTTATTAGTCTCATCTGTGTGAGAGACTCTGCTCCTGTAAGGAAGACGTCATGAAATAACTTAAACCGTTCAAATGCTGATGAAGTGAAGTGAAGGTCTTTATGTGAGACAGGAGCTCATATGTGTGTGGTGAGACAGAAATGTGAAGTGTAACTCAAATGTGAAGTATAAGCATGCACCTGAGTAAAATTTCCACAGCAATATGCTACATTGCTTGATTTTTGTTTTGATGTAAGTATGGTTTATTTGCAAACCATAAAATTTAAAGTACAAATGGTTATTTATCTCAAGCTGTATGGTGGTGATGGTGATGCTTCTTTAGAATTTTCGAGAGCACCCTGCAGGCTACCAGGTGCTCGCGGGCACCCTGTTGGCTACCTATGGTCTAAAGTGTAGTCACAGATCAGCTGCTCTTTCCCGTTTCACCCGTTAATCAAAACACTGCAGACTTATGAGAGCAGTTTAGACGGTGACCTTCACCAAGGAGGTCAACTTTTGACTGCGTCTGTCTGTCTGTCAGCAAGTGAATTCAATTGAAGGAGTGTTGGTCACGACACAATGAAGGAGAGATTCGATTTTGATGGTGATCTAGGGCCCTATAAAATCCACGATAACAAATCATGGAATTGGACATTAAAAGCAGAATTCGATATAAACGTGGAATATCACGGAAGTGGACGCCATTTTACGTGAAAGGTTTTTTTTTTTTCAGAATTAAAAGGAACATTTCTCTGGAGAAAATGCTCTGAGGGGGTCGCTAAGGCTGGGGACAATGCACACTTCACTCCCCCTCCTCCTCCTCATTAACAAGGCAAACATGTCGAAGCGGCCGCCTGAGACACCGGCCAAGTCGGCAAAGAAGCTACAAAAAGAGAAGTTTCCCAACGATTATTATGTGTCAGGCGATCAAATGTTTTGTCAACATCCTGTTGACTGGACACGTAAATATTCGAGTGAGGACCACCTGAAGAATGAGTGGTTATATTTAATTACTTTATACAGTATCTCAGGGTTAAATTTGGGTAAAATACTAAAAAATTAAAACAAAGATTCATTTTCTTCAGATCTTTTTTTTTCAGAAAGCAGATTTAAAATATTATATGTCTTTCCCTGGACCAGCATTATCATTTCCAACCTGTTTGTGTGAGTTAGATCATTTATTTCAGCTTGAAAATATTTTGCTGCTGTGATTTTTTTTTTAACTAAACAGCAGAGGCATTTGTAATGGCCTCTGCCTGAGCTTCCCGATCACTCAAACCTTCCCTG
The DNA here is from genome assembly GCA_037902135.1 of Cetoscarus ocellatus. Classification (NCBI taxonomy): domain Eukaryota; kingdom Metazoa; phylum Chordata; class Actinopteri; order Labriformes; family Labridae; genus Cetoscarus; species Cetoscarus ocellatus. Next base: position 154,815 of record JBAMNC010000002.1, on the reverse strand, counting down.
TGAATTGTCAGCATCTGTTTACAGAGGATCCCTGCCTACAAAGCAGACCTGGTATCTGACGGGATTTGCATTTGATTGATCTCCTTCAGGGTCCCATGTGGGCGGGCTGCTCGCGCTCGCAGAGGGGGAATGATTGCCACATTTTTTACCTCGAACTGAAAACCAGCTGAGAGACGTTTGTGCCTCCACACGGAGCCGAACAAACACTATATCAGGATCATTTCCTCTTTAACACTCCCCTTTAAAAGCATCAGACATAAAGTTCAGAAGTGATGTTGTTATATAAGATAACCTTATGGCTCCCCAAACGGCGCCGCACACAGTAAACACGGTGAGTAACGGAGCTCGGGATCACCGCTCGTAAGGGCACTTTTGTTTTTATGGAAGAGTCTCCCAATGTGAGGAGGGGGCTCGACCCTGAGCGCATCACTCACAGCTTATTTTATCTGCCAGGCTGAGGCACAGGTTTCTACATCTGAGATAAAATATGTTAGAGCGTCATGATGGCCCAGTTTAAACTTTGAAGTGTCTGTTAAATACCATGGCAACAAGAAAACAAGTCCTCAGCACCCAAAGTTTGGTAATTCTCCCCTCACTTATCAAATAAAAGGACTGCTCTGTGGTTTTATCCGTCTGGGAGGGAGACAACAGCTGAACAGTGACAGTGGTTCTGAGTAGCTGACATTGACTGACGCTGAGAAATAAAATAAATTTCAGTTAAAGTAGGTTCCCAGGGTCAATTTTCAATTAATCAATGTTTATTTTTATAGCATCAGTTCATAACAAGTGTTTTGTCAAGGCACTAACAACAGAACAGGCTGAAGCCACACGATTCAATTAATGAATACACATATATACATGTATAAAATACACATATACGTATATTTATATATATATACACAAACACATATCCAAAACCCAACATGAATCCATCATGGTGGCTAGAAACAACCTCTGTTGAGCAGTAGGAAAACCTGTGTTGCTGTGTTTAATGCAGGTTGACATTTCTAATGTGGAGAAATATTGTGCTGATGGAGTATAACATTTCCCAAAGGCCCGCTGACTAATTATAGACAGATTTTGAACTTTCACAAAACAGCTGCAGGACTTCCAGCTCGTTCTCCTGTCGAGTCCCCTGGAGGTCCTCCATCTTCTCAGACTCAGACTTGTTCCACCCCAGGCCCGTCTATCCTGTAGAGCGTTAGTAACGTAGGCGCAATTTGTGTAAAAAGTTTATGGCAAGAAGGGCTGGGAGATATGGCCTGAAAATAAAATCTCTGATTTTTAATTTTCACAAAACTCGATTTACGATTTTAATTATTTTTTCCTTCTCAAGGAAAAAACCTCCAAGTGACACAAAAATACCAGAATCAAGTTTTGCTTTTATGTTATAAAAACATATTCTGAAACGAAACACAATTTCCCTCTAATAGTCAAATTGCATGCTGGTATGTAGTTTGAATGTAGACAAGTATGTCTACATGGACACTAAATTCTGAATTGTTTTCACAGTTCAGTAACATGAATCTCTCTGATCAGTATTTAATCTTATTTAAAGAACAAATACAAGCCAAAACATGTGCTTGTGAAAAACCTGACAAGGCCTACCACTATGAAAACCGTACATTTATACCATTGTATTTGTATTTGTGTTTGTATTTGTGCTGATCTAATAATATGTTGATATCATTATTAGTTAGAGAATTACTGAGCAAAAACAATCATTCCCTGGTTATCTGGATCACCACTAAAATCTTGATTTTAAGTTGGGTCATTACCAACATCAGCAAATTTCAGCAAAATCTGTCCCTTAGTTTTTGCGTAATCTTGCTAACAAACAACAAACAAAATCTTTTGGAGGATTTTGGAAATATGGCATTTAAAAGCAAGAAGTGATCATTGGCATCTCCTTTTATTCCTGATGAACACTGAGCTGATGGAGCTGCTGGAGTTGATGTTGGCGCTCTCTGAACAGGTTGAAGCTGTCCTCACCTCATTTTAAACAGAATAATCTGACCCAAAGTGAACAAAAACCTAAACTGTGGTGTCTCTCATCTGAACGGGCTTATTCTTTTAAGGTCACATGCCTCCCTTCTGGGGATTTTGTTCGCTGGGACAGATAAAACTCAGTAAACATCCTGCAGGCTGATTTGTCTGCAGCCTTATTGGAGCTGAAATCAGTGATGAATTTTCTGTTTGTGCAGCCGCCGTGTGGTTTCCTCTCTGATTAATCGAACACCGAGCTAACGTGATGTGGCCGTTTCCCATAAAGAATATTAGCATGTTCCCCCGAGGTTTCTTGTGTAAACAGAAACATATTGCATTAATTAAACGCTGCACATTAATAACCAGAAAGAGATGATAAAAAAGAGCTTTACCTTCTCACTGAGGTTACACAGGGCTGAAGTTATTTTGCATGCAGCATTATTACTTATCAGTTGTTTTCCTTTCATACGCAGCAGAGCCTCCTGGATTTAATGCCTCATTTTTTATGCACAAGCTCTGAAGTGACTACCTCCATCAGATTAACAGGAAGACCCTGTGGATAAAAAAATCCTGTGTTATAAACAAGGATTAAGAAAACTGACTTAATGTTCAGTGGCAAAACATAAATACAAATTAATCATCACAGTAACAAGAGAGAAAACACAACCACAAACAGCAAAACACCAATGCTTGATTCTAGGGATTTTCTTTAAACTTTGACTGAATGATATTTTGGAGATTATAAAGAGAAAAATTTAGAGGTCATAGGCCAAAGCCAAGGTCATATACTCTCACACTCATCCTTTGCTTGTGAATGTGATGTCTAAAAACACACATTCCTTACTCAGATCACCTCTTTAAACCAAAATCCTCAGAGATGTCGGTCCATATCTCCATGATAGCATCACACAGTCACTGCATCCCCAAGGTGCTCTATTGGATTGGGATCTGGTGACTACTTTAAACCATGCTCAGGTTGGTGGTACCAGCAGCAGCCTGAACCACTGATCCAAGGCAGGATGGATCCATGCTTGATGATGTTCACACTAGGGCTGGGTATTTCCAGCAACCCCACGATACGATACGTATCTCGATACTGATGCCATGATACGATACGTATCCCGATACTGAGGCCACGATATGATACGTATCTCAATACTGAGGCCACGATACGATAAATATCTCGATACTGATGCCACGATACGATATGTATCCCGATACATGTGAATTGTGAACACTGACTATGCTTTTAACAGAATTCCCGACAAGTTTTGTTTTTTATTACAGGAAGAAAAAGAACAAGGATGAGTTTAAATGATTCAACAACTTAAGAAACTTAAATTCAGGCCCCCAAAGATGGTAGACCAAAGTTGGAACATGTGCTTCATCATGTAGTTTGGTTTCTACTTTGAACTGTGCCATTGTTAACATTACCCAAAGATAACGCCATTACTCAAATTGAGGTCGTGTCGATTTTGTAGAATCCGTATCGATACACGTAGCCCCAAGGAGTGCATGACGATATTTTGCCATATCGATATTTTGAGGACAGGCCTAGTTCACACCAAACTCTGAACCTACCGTCTGAATGTGGAGCAGAAATCCAGACTCATCAGACCAGGAGACATTTTTACGATCTTCTTTCCACTTTCAGTGAGCACGAGTGAACTGTAGCCTCAGTTTGCTGTTCTTAGCTGACAGGAGTGGCACCTGGTGTGGTCTCCTGCTGCTGTAGTCCACCTGCGTCAATATTTAAGATCTTGTACAATCAGAAACAGTCTTTTGCATACCTTGGTTCTGCTCTGGTTCTGGCCTTAACAAGGCATTTTACCTAAAGAACTGTTGTTCACTGGATATTCTCTCTTTTTCAGACCATTGTGATGATCCCAGTAGATCATCAGTTTCTGTCAACCAGGCCATATTCAGAGTTACTTAAATCAGCTTTTTTCTCCATTCTGTTGCTCAGTTTGAACCTCAGCAGGTCCTCTTGATCATGTCTACATGTCTGAATGCACTGGGTTGCTGTAACGTGATTGGCTGATTTGCATTAATGAGTAGTTGAAACTGAGCGAGATGTAAAGCTGCTGGTTAGTGTAGTTTTTGTGTTATTTATTTTTGTGTGTTTTGTCTGTTGAATATTTTTTGTTGAATGTGCCCTCTTGCCTGTTTCCGTTAGCTTGATTTGTGTTTTTATGTCTTTTTTATTTGTTGTTGTGTTTTTTTATTTGTTGTTGTGTTCTGCTCTACAAGGCCAGCACAGTTATATAAACACATAACAAGCACCGTATTGCATCAGCATGTTTGTTCAGAGGGTGACAGTGGACAAAAGATGATTATAAAGTTATCCTCGGAGAAAACAGAAGCCAGAAAATCCCAAGTTTAAAGTTTAAGGCTGCTGCTCCATCCACGAACATGTTTCCCAACGCTCCTCACAGGGGACTCGGCTAATTTAGGGAAGAAGTTTTATAAGAGGCAGAAAGTGTTCAGCTCCAGCTCACCTTTTCTTCTGCTTGGTTTGCTTAATGAAGCACGAATGTGTGTGTGTTGGTTTCTTTGTTTGCAGAGGATAAGAGGTTAAACTTGGTGGAATGAACTTTGCACAGTCCTTCAGGAAAGCTCTGTTTTTCTCGCATAGAGCTGTTGTTGTGAAAAGATTTTAATGATCGCGTAAAAATAAGACGTGGAGCAGTGTTTTCTCTGCCAAGTGGACTCTCAAAAAACAATCATCTGGGGATTTTGAGTGTTTGTTTGAGAGATATTGGTTTTGCATAATTCATCAATAATTGTACTATTCAGTTAAAAAGGAGAAACAAGATTTAAAAACGATGCAAAAACTTAAATAATGCCAGCCTCAAAATATAAGAAGAGTCTGTGCAGTAGCTTCATGTTGGTGTTATCTTATTTACTCTCTACTATATTAACCCTCCTATTATCCTGAAATATTACTAACACATTTTACCCTTTGGGTCAATCTGACCCCAGGTTTATATACCTCCAGAAAATGATTTACATAAAATTGTCGACCAAGCTTTTGTGTCAGGCACTTTGTTTATTTGTTAAATACATAAAGAACCCCTTGATAATGAAACCTACCAAGGAGTTGACCTGTCCTCTAGCGCCACCATCAGGCCAAACTTTTAAATTAGAATTAATGTATCTTGAACAGTGTAATACAAACCCTTAAATTATAAAAAGTCATGAAATATGAAGAAAAGACAAAAAAAGTCAACTATTATTTTTGAATTATAAACATTGAATGGGGTCAAGTTGACCCCAGGGATAATAGGTGGCTTAAACTGTGATTGACTTGTTCAACATTAGCAATGAACGTCACATTTTTTTTGTTGTTGGCAACTAAACAAATCGTCACATTTACCCAACACTACAAAGGTAAAACACTCAAACCCCCCTGCATACCATTCTTTTAATCAGAGATGAACTGAAAATCGAGCTTTATTAGAGCTTCAGGGACAAAAACAGGGAACAGTAGAAGGGCTGAAAAATTTATCATTTTGGATCGAAATCGCAATTTCAGACAACGCAATCATGTGATCGCCAAAGCTGCAATTTTTTTCAGCACTCCTGACTGACCCAGGATCTGTTCTGTCAACTATTTTACACATTTGCAGCAATTTGCATTTACAGAAGTGCTGATAAGCTGGTCAACAACACAAAGCCTTTGTTTAGGAGTAGAAGTTGGAGTATCCCTTAAATAATGAGAACAGATGATTTATCTTCAATATTAGATGATGAGTACTGTGTTATGTTCTCTTGATCACTGATTTCCTTACTGTTGTCTATACTGTAAACATAGTGAATATTGCACTGAAGCTTGATTTAAAGAAAATCGTGAATCGAATTGAAATCACAATATCTGTCAAAAATAAAATCACTATTAGATCTGGAGCTCGTCGGTCCAGCCAATCTTTCCTCCAACTGTCTCTTGAAGAAGACATGCTTGCAGAGTGATAGGATTGAGAGCCGAACATGAGAGTGATTTAACGGCGGTTTATCAGTATTTTCTGTGTAAATAATGTAAAATATTAAGCACAATAGCATTAGTATCATTCTGGAGTGTTTTCTTTCTGTTCTTTTGCTGTATTTCCTCTGCGTTTTCCGTATTTCTGCCGTATTTCCCCATGTTTAACTGTCTTTTATTTGTCATTGATGGTCTTTTTCATCATAGTTTGTTTTTTATGGACTCCATAAATAGTAATTTTAGAAATATTGGAGGAAGACATGTTGAGATCTCTGTCTTCAGCTTGACAGGAACTGCTTCAGGGACTACCATCAGTAAAAAAACGCCCGGACATGGTCTAATATAACAGGCTGTAACACGGACACTAAATGCTGCAGGCAACAAAAATGTTTGAGTTTATGTAAAATAGGTGAAGTTTATTTTTGGTCATCTCAGAAAATTTCTACATGTTCATTTATTGTTTATGAAGAGAATCCTGTTGAAAATTCAAATCTGTTTTTCTTCTTTTCTCTTAATTACACATTGTTTTAAGCATTTATGACATGATATGACAAATACTTACAAGGATTGTTAACTTTTATTTCTCGTGGAAAAAGGGTGAAAATGTAATCAAAGGACAATTCCTGACACATTTATTAACAAAAAAGACAAAAGATGGACATTTATAGTTATAGTGTTAACTGTCATGTTTTTACTTTTGTACTCCATATGCACAAATAAGTTATTACTGTGAAAATTTTTATTTTCAGATGTTTGCTCAAAAATATGAGGTGACACACCAGACATGTTCAGATTGGCATCAAAATAAAAATTCAAAAATTGTCAACAGGTACTCTGATTATTTGTGTATTTCTACTTCTTACTGAATTGATACTGAATCGAATCACCACCTAAAGAATCAAAACCGAATCGAATCATGAGGTTCTTAACAATGCCCAGCTCTAGTCCTCAGTGTTGATGTTTGTTTTTCGTTAAATAAAGAAGTCTGGTCCAGATCGTCCTGCTCTGAAGGACTCAGGCCGGGCCGTGCTGCTTTGGACTGCTGAATACCGCTTTAGACTGGAGCTTAGCAAGATGGATCTGCCTGAAGAGAGACATTGAATCAGGTCGATCCAGCTGCTGCACAAAATTATTGTTGCCCAGATGTTTGTGAAATATGTCAAAGCCATCCCCAGAAACAAGGTTGTTGTTTGGCCAATCACAACAAAGGCACAGTGCCTGTTTTTCAGGCCTCTTGTTTCCTAAACTGGGAGAGCTTTGCTGAAAACTCTCTGAAGTGTAAAAAACATCTCAGCATGTCTCTGCTTTGTTCGCAGCTCTGTTCGACTCAAACACGAGACGTTTCAGATCCAAAGTCCTTGATAATAACCCCTCTTGTCGTAGAGGAACACGTCTGCAGTCTTTTTGTCTGCAGAGCTCTGAAAAGTCACCACTCGGGGTAAACGGCTGCACTAATGTTGCACTGTGACTGACAGTGGCCATTAATCACTCCACGTGTGGAGGATGGGCTTGTTTTATAATCATTATAGCTTTAACCGTAGTACATGTATTCTTGAACCTGTTCACACCGTGTTAGTAATGAGGCGACGCAGAGGACGGCCATAAATCAGCTCTGACTGAGGGAGACTCAGAAATGTGTCCACCATCCAGGTTATCAAGTTTATGGAGCCGGTTCAGCTGTTTACTGTGCAGCTCGTGTTTGATTAATGCTTTATGGTAAACAACGTGACCATCATGAGACTTTATTTAACCCTGGAGTCTTCAACCGGAGAGGAACTGGCTCTTAATGAAGTGAGGCCCTTCAGTCTACTGAAACCAGTTACATCGGAACTGGGAAGAGGGGAGTGGGAATAACGTCATATCATCCGAGTTATCAGCGTTTTAGTTACAAAGTCAGAAAAAATACTGGCCCATCTTCCAGGCTATTGTTAGCTGTTGTTAGCACGCCCTGCGTTGTAGTTCGCACATACCATATGAAGAATGTAAATAATACTATAGCAGTATTATTTATTATTTATAGAACTTATTATAATGGATATCAATGGGAGCTGTTTCTTTAATCTGATTCAGCAGAAAAAATCAGATCCATAAAAAAATGTTGTTGCTAATTATTGACATGTCCAAGACTGTAATAATCCCCTCCAGAAAATCACTTTGTATTCCATCTATTAAAAATTTCTCAGTTTCTTTTTGTCTTTTAGCAGAAATTGGTAACATCATCACATACACTGACATTTAAAGAGTTAAAATTGGGAAAATGATGGAATACTTGAAAGATTTATGAAGTAAAAATGATGAAAATATTGACATATGATGTTTTATGGGGTTTTAAAACCATAGGCAAAGCAGAAGAACTAGAAATCCATAAAAACTAATGTTGTCAGTAATCATGTCCCGACCCAAGGAAATTCCCCTTTCCACCTTGCATTCAGTATATTCATCAAGGCACCTATGATGTTAAAATTGATACTTAAATAGTTTAAATGATCACCTAAGGGGTTAAATTGTGAAAATAATTGAATACTTGGAAGTTATGATTAGGACTTAAGTGGGTCTAAAGATTTATGAAGAAAAAGTTGAAAATAACTTTTAACAGACAATGTTTTAAGGCATTTTAGGAAAGGCACAACATGTCCCTTTTAATGCTGTTTTTAGAAATTATTAGCCATACAGTGACGAAAGGTGTGACAGAGGGTTTGTGTTTGAAATGAGATAATTAGTCAAAAATGCACATCTGTACCAAATATGATGAGGAAAAGCTCATCCACTGTGATAGTATTTCAGGTATGAGGGTTAAATCTCTGTGACCGTTTAATGGATCTGAATATCTTCAGTTATTAGCTTCCCGTAGCAAAAGTAGTATACTCGAAGTTCATTATATGAAGTATGCTTGAGTATAAGTATAGCAAGTATACTATGAAGCATGTACTTTTAGTGTGTTAGAAAGTATACTAATTTAATACTTCTTCAGACTAAATTGGAACATTTTTCAGTTTGTAAAAGTACACTTTCAAGTATACAACGAGTACACTTATCTATGTACTACTAGTGTACTAGTTATATACTTCAAGTCCACATTTTAGTCCATTGAAGTATACTTAAGGTAAACCCCATGCCTTATGAAAGGGACTAGGACTTGATCAATAAAGTCAAGTCAAATGTTTCTCTGTTTGTGTTTTTAAGGTACATAAAGATAATGCAATTGAGCACACATACTATTTACTGTAAACTTTTAAACTCCAGCACTAAATGATCTTGAACATGTAAGTTTACAACAGGGGTAATACCTCAAAGCAAATGTGTGCAGTGAAAACATTTTTTATTCTGCTAAATTAAGTGTTAGCACAATGACTTGACTTAATTCTGTACTTGGATCAAGGTATACTAAGTATTAGTACTTTGTGAAAGAGAGAAATAAAAAGTAAGTATACTTAAGTACAAGTATAAGTTTTAGTATTAAAGTTTAAATGTAAGTCTTTGCATTAATGTACTTAGTCTTAGACTTTTCTTTAAACTTTTCAGTATGAGCCAAGTATACTTTACTATACTATTCTAAAGTATATAAAATATAGTATATAAAAAGTAAACTTCAAGTATACTGCCTCAGTTTTAGTATAAATAAGTATACTAGTAGTACACTTGAGTAAACTACTTTTCGCTAAGGGTTGTTTGATTGGAATATGATTGAGTTTTAATTTTGGGAAAAGTGGCTGCTCTAGAAGCTCAAACTTTTGTCAATCTATTGAGGGCATCAAGTCGATATATACTGTAAATATAACTTTAATTCAGCCATAAAGAGCTGTGGTGTTTTTTCAAACATATATTTGCAGACACAATGATAAACCCATTAATATTGTTTTTTTTTTAAATCACATCTTCTTGATGACAAATGGTGTGGCCATGTTAATAGACCACCATTTTGGCCCCTAGAGAAAGTGACAACTTCCTGTCTGACCAATCAGATTCTCCCGACTTCTTCTTCTCTTCCTTTCTTGCCTCCAGTCAGTACAGCCAAAGGTCAACAGCAGAGAGAGAGAGTTAGAAAACTTATTTTGTCCGTATTTCAAACCTTGGACAGGCTGTTTTTGCCTTAAACACATTTAACTTTATGATTGTTATTTGATTTCCGCTCTTTCTGACTCTACATAAACACACAAACAAAGCCCGTCTTCGTTCATCACCGATTTGTCTTCTCGTCAATCATTCAGACTGGTTGTCAGGTCTGATGTTAGCCTGAGTCATCACTGCTCCTTTTAGAGGACTTGTCAGGTTGATAACAACAAAGATGGTTCCTGCCGAACGTGGACTGTCATCATTTCACTTCTCCAAACAGCCTCAGGAGGTTTGTTTCTGTGGGTGTAAATACTCGGTGCATTCATGGGTCAGAGGTTTGAGGGGTTTGATGACACCTTGAAAATGTTACACAGAGGCTGAAACAAACAGCCTGCTGTTCTTCTGCAGGAGAGTTAGACCAGGTTTTCCAATTTAACCAAGGACAGAGTGGAGAAAGGACATCTGTTTGTCTGCCACTGTCGGTAAACAGGAACTGTGTCAACCCCGCAGCCGCACAAAGAGGCGTATTGATAGGTTCTGCTTCGGCTGTGGTGAAGAATAAAAAGGCCAACCTTCAATCCCACAGTGCTTTGTTTAATCCAGTCCTTTTCAGAATGAATGGCATCGGAGGGTTTTTGCTATCACATGCTGATTTTTCAGCATAGAGGTAGCAGCTTGTACTAATATGGACCTACAAAGCTTCAGTCACGACAATTACGAATATTTGGCCTTTCCTTTAGCCCTATTCCGTTATCATTACAGTCTCTGATATCAACTTTAGAGAGATCAACAAAATTAAATCTATGGTAGTTCCTGCAAACAGCACCTTTAGTGTGACCTTAACAGACAATGGATGACCTGCTGCTGTGGACCTGCTCCATGTGCATCAACCACCAACAGAAATGACATCATTTAACATAAACTCAGACCTTTAGACCAGTTAAACCATTTTAATGGCAGTTCAGCTAGATGCTGTTATATTAATCAACATCATTCCTCTCAGGTTATATTCATTATAGATATTAACGTTAATATCAGATTGATCTCTCTATCCATGGTTGTATTGATTATGCATCCATAGTAACTTTCTTTACAACCATATAGACATGAGGATCCTCTTGAAAACCAGATGCCACATCTCAAGGGACTTATCTTTAATAAATGTATTTTTAGCAGAGACAAATATGATGAGGACTGATGTCGGTGCAAATGGTATCAGCTGCTGCCCACAGAACTGGTTGTGGTGCCACCAGTACCTTTCCTCTCCCAAGGCTTTGGGCAGCAGAGGAGAAAATGCTCCAGCAAACTCTTCTTCTAGTAAAGTTGGCAAGCCAGTGAGTCCACCAGGCTGCAGATGAACAGGTCTGAAGGGCTCGGAAGGACGCCATATTCGGACTGGACTGACCAAGAACTTCAGTCTGCGAGGCCCTGATTTCGGTATTTTAGTCCAGGTGATTTTTGGGCCAGCAGTAAGCTCCCGATTTCCTCCTGGACCAGCCTTCACCTCTCCTTTCCTCTGGCTTTACTGTAGCAAGGTCTTGGGTTACGACCAAGAACATCCCACTCAGTTGCCAAAGAGCCCAACAGAAATTTTAATATCTGCCTTTTTCAATATTTTTCGGATAACACAGTGCAGGCCTTGGCATTTCCACTTACTCCTCTGCAGTTTTTATTCTGGAGGTCCAAGGATAAAACACTCACCATTAAACTCTGAAAATTCGAGCATCAGTCTTGAACTCTGCTGCTGTTAAGTGCAGAGAACTTCTGAAGCTCTGGGTCCTGCTGTGCCGTGTTAAAGCTCATAACATTGGACAATAGAGCGTCCACTTTTCCTCTGAATATTTTATGATCTTCTTTCTCTGATACTGAAGGAGAATCGCTGACCTTATTAACAAACCTTTACTCCCTGAAACAACGCCTGCACAGCTCAGATCAGTGCAGACCTCCTGCTGGGACACAGACACTAAGGAGAGGGTTTGGTCTTCAGAAAAGTCCTCCATCCTCATTACAGAGATCCAGCCTGCAGCCCGATCTGATTTAAAGGGACATCAGGTCATCTGTGATGGTATCAATACTGACTGGAACCTCCCCTGTGATTCTGTAAACGAAGCACAAACATGCAGAAGAGGGAGATGATAGATTACAGAGGAAATACTTAAGAAATGTTCCTTTTTAGGTGTTTTTTGGCTTGAAATGTGCCTTCAGGGCTCACTCTGATGCTCCATCCTTCATCAATGAGCAAGAGAAGATTCAAGATGGTGGTGGGAGAGGAGGAGAATTATCAAGAGGGTTTTGAAATTCCTACGGGCTCAGAAATTTGGGCCCAAAACAGCTTTGAATTTTGGGGAAGCCAAAAAAAAATTTGTGTTGTGCAATTCCAGCGGGAGAGGACGGAGAGATGAGGGAGAGGAGGGGGTTTGTTCCAAAATGGAGTCTGAAGAGAGATTTTAAACCTCAGCAGAGTCGACCAGCCGGTCTGAGACACAGGTTTACAATCATCTGGGGCCTCATGCTCCGAGGGGCTTTAAGCAGAGTTGGAAATTAACTTTTTTAGCTTCCTGCCACTGTGGCTGGTGAGTCTACCATCACAATACACTGTTTTTCACCAGCCACCTCAGATGAACCAGCAACAATCATATTACCACGTTAAACAGAGGTATGTAATTTACTGCTAAAGCCCTGATTCCTGACACAACACTAACTATACTGATGTGGATTTTTATCCTGATTCTGAATTCTGATTGGGAATCACAAATATAATCAATCAATCAATCAAACAAACTTTATCGATTAAGCACTTTGCATACAAAATCTTATAGCACAAAGAGTTTTACATAAAAAAGAAATAAAAAATGCAAAAAAATAAAAAGTAGAAGATTGAATGCAATGAAAATACAAGACCCCACCCTCGGTATCCACATACAGCACACACACAAAGACATTAAGAGATTCGAGCAGAAAACAGAATCAGAGGACTGAGGAAACGTTATCTTGAATTAAAAATGAGGAAACAGGAGCAAAGACTAAAATGACATAATGAAAAAAACATGATAAGAAATAAGACTAAAATGCTATAGGTTAAAATAAATAACCAACATTTTAAATAATATGTTAAAAGCATCACTGTGAGTTATTGACAAAGTGAGGTAATCAAACATGGTTTTAATGGTAATTGAAATAGGAAACAGCAATACTAACCCTCCTAAATTTTACTGTGATTTATCATTTTATCAGCAACCATTACATCCCTACCAGGATCAAACCTGAGAGTCGTCCTTCAACAGCCACATTCGATAGCAAATGACCCCCATCGAACCCTTAACCCCAACTTCACACTGGCTGCAGATGCAGGACTCGCTTTAACATGACCTTTGTGCCCTCTGCATTCAGTAGCCTGTAGTATTAAATGTTGCTCTCTATTGAGCCCTATACTTTGTCAGTCTGTCCATTTGAAGATGTGGTATATTTTCTGAATTTGCATAAGCCAATATTGATTTTTTTGCAGACATTTACAAAAATACACAAATGTCCCATCATGCTTCACCTTATCATCACTGCATGAGAACATTTAAACATAAAGAGTTTGATTCTTTAAGAGTTTAATGCTGTTTTTCTTGTTTTGCATTCGTTCCTCACAAACATTGAAAGCAACAAGTCAATTTTAATCAGGTAAAAACCTTGACAAAAGATATTGGTATTAATGATAGTGAGCATAGAAATACTGGCATATGTTATATGTAGAATATCTCAAATTTTCTATTTGTAAAATATCAAACATGTACATAACCCCTGTAAATAGCACTTACATATATTTTTATTTTATTTTTCATTGGTAAGTTTCTTCCTTATAGTTCTTCTTTGTATCCTGCAGCTGCTGTAAATTTGGAATTTCCCCCTGTGGGACTAATAAAGGAATATCTAATATATTATATCAGATATGAGAAAAAGTCCAATATCCTGCATCCTTTTATGTTCATCTGATTCATTCAATCAGACTTAAAGCATTTGGACATGCTCAGAGCTGTCCACGGTCTAATTTCAGACAAAACAGATAGATAGATAGATAGATATAACTTTATTGTCTGTTTCAGTTAAAAAAATGAAATTTTTCTTCTGTCACGGCTTGATTAAATTAAAACACCGAGATGAGAAGCTGCTTCTTCCCTTTTACATAAATAAACAAGGAAAAAAGATTTCTGGTCATTATGGTTGAAAAATAATCGCTTCCTCTCAAGTTCCTATAGTTTAGTAGCTGTTTTTTGCTTTTTGTCCAGAGTGGACATTTGTGAGCTTCACAAAAGTCTGACTCAACAACACACTGATAAGAGTCTGACAGGTCACGGTCCTGATCAGACTTTGATTTTCAACCTGATATGTTAAAAATCTTCGAGGGATTTCTGTCAGACTTGCACTAATGTCCTCTCTGACTTGATGATTAGCTGTTTGAATTTGGGAGGTTTGAAGTCAGAGGCAAAGTGACCCACCTCGTTCTTTAGCTCTCTGAAACAGAAGACCTCACAGAGGCGTAAAACCTCCATGCAGTAGGTCTAGTCTCACATGCTCTGATTGCTTTTAGCTAAATGAGGCCTCCAAATTACTCAGATGGGCCCAGAAGCTCCAATCAGCAGCTGGTCAGCTGTCCACACTGATACTGGAGCTCATTAGAGACCCGCACGGATGCATTACCTTCACCTGCGAGCTGTGAGATATGAACATTTCTCCTGATTGTCCCACAGCTGCAGAAAACAAACACCGTCCCTCAATCTGAATGCGATCCAGCCTGCAGAATATCATCACAACAAGACAGCGCATTCACAGCTCCGTCCCATTAGAGACTCCCAAGGAAACCATTTAATTTGGCAGAGAGTGGCTCTCCATGCATGAATCATCCCCTCTGTGAAAATGTGCCACCGCTCCTCTAAACAAAGTATTTGGGTCACGCAGAGCTCGCCGTCCTGTGAGAGGAAGAGGGACACCACCCAAAGGCACAAGCACTCCCAGGAACCATTCCAGTGTGGGATTTTTTTTTTTGTCTTTGGCGTCGACGCAGTGCCAACGAAAATTTTAATGAAGTGAGAATAAGAAGGCGGCCGAGCCAATGCAGCCACCACCCAACACAATCTGTATGGTGTGGTGCCAGAAGCATTTGGTGCCGGCGTGAAAATGGCAGAAGAAGAAAGACACACGGGACAAAAGAAGAGGAACAGTTGGAGTGACAGACAGAACATAATGTTAGGAACAAAACTTCGCCAAGTCAGAGCTTCACAGCGGGATGTCCTTCTTTAAAACTTTTAAGTTTGGTGTTATGATAAAATCTGCACAAATGAAGCTGCAAGAGCTTTGGCCACCGCTGCTGATGGTTTGACTCCACGTTGAAACTGACTTGTTGATGCCAGAGGTCAAAGGGGAATGGTCAGAGTGGTTTGAGTGGATAGAAAGACAACAGGAACTCAAATGAACACTCATTACAACCAAGGCATGAGGAAGACTGAAGCACTCCATGTCAAATCTTGAAGCAGATGGGCTCCAGCATCAGCCATAATTATTTAATTTAACAATCAAAATGCCACGATCACCTGATTTAAGGCTCCTGGTGAATCTGAAATCTCAGCTTCAAATAAGATATGAGTAAGCTTTAAAAGGCCAATTCTGTATTTTTATCTCATCATTTTTTGATTGACTCACCTCTCACTTTATCCCGTGCACCCATTCAACTGCTTGTTCATGCAAGTAGTTAATACATCAATCACATGGCAGCAACATAATGCATTCAAGCCTGCTGAAGCTAAAACCAAGCATCAGGATGTAGACTGAAGGTGGTTTAAGTGACTTTGAACATGGCATGGTTGTTGGTGCTGGACCCTGCTGATCTAACCATCATCAGGGTTTGAAGAGAATGGTCCAAGAAAGTGAGGATATCCAGTGAGCAGCAGTTCTCTGGGTCAAAATGCCTTGTTGATGCCAGAGGTCAGAGGAGTTTCACCTGAGTGGTTGGAGATGATAGAACATGGGCTCACCAGAGCTGGAGAATAGAAGAGTCTGGTGTGAACATCATGAAAGTGTAGATCCATCCTGCCATGGATCAGCGGTTAAGGCTGCTGCTGGTGGTGCATGAGCATGGTTCAAACCCCACAGCCTACCTGAGTACTGTTGCTGACCATGTCCATCCATTTATGACCACAGTGGACCATCTTCTGATGGAGACTTCCAGCAGCTCCATGTCTCAAAGCTCAGATCATCTCAGACTGGTTTCTTCACTGCACTCCAGAGGCCTCCACAGTCACCAGATCTCAATCCAACAGAGCACCTTGGGGATGTGGTGGAACAGGAGATTCTCATCATCTCATCATCATGGATGTGCAGCAACTGTGTGATGCTATCATGGAGATATGGACCAACATCTTTGAGGGATGTTTCCAGCACCTTGTTGAATCTATAGCACCAAGACTTAAGGAGCTCTGGATTCAAAAGGGGACCAGCAACCCGAACAAGAGCACCTAATGAAGGGGCCGGTGTCCATCTTAAAAATCTCGCCGATCCAAAGCTTGGTTGGGAAGGTGTTCACAGTATGGCTGCTTCTATGGATTGGCCTCAAATGTGTACCAAAGCCTTCTTTTATAATTAAAGTCCTGATGCCATGTGGCTTCATCCAATTCTTTCTACAGCCAATGAGCAGCCTCCATAATCAGCTGGTTTGGTTATCAGTCAATGATGGGAATGGAAAACCAATTCCAACTGAGAATCGATAGCAAATTGCTAAAATAATCAATATCATTAGTCTTTTTGCTGAATAATTCCTTTGTTAACTCTTTCCACAAGTATGTCTCTCTCCCAAATCAAAGATTTCACTCTTTAGTCACAGAAAGTAGAATAGAATAGAACAGAATGCCCTTTATTGTCATTATACTTAATGTACAACGAGATTGGAGAGCTTCTCCTTCTTCAGTGCAACCAGATAATTATACAAAAATAAAAATATAAAATCCAACTCTGTATACCATATAAAATAGTAAAAAAGGTAAATATTAAGAATATAACATATAAATCAGAAAAAAAAGAAATGTATAGAAATGTGTTATATTGCACCAGATGATTGAACATTCACAGAATAAATATTTACAGAGTGATGGATGAATATTGAGGTAAAATTATAACAGAGCAGCAGCAGTGATGGGTATATTGCACATTTCACATCATATTGAAGGCTGGGGTCGTTGCATGAGAGAGTTCAGGGTGGTGATGGCTCTCGGAATAAACTATTACTAAAACTGAAAGTCGGCCAAAAAGATGTTAAAAAGCAGTCATGGTAGATACATTTCTCTTTGCAGAATAGTGATCAATATCAGGAGAGCCATGTCTTTGGCATTGTTGACCCTTAAAGCCTCGGTAGACTTTCTTTTTTCCACAAAGAAAAATCTGTAGGAATCGGTCATGGCGTTGGTATCAATAAAATCTCACCATCCCTTATTCGCAGTTATTACCACTGCTGCCTCTTATATCACCGCAGCAGTGTGATGAGTTAACTCATCAGCCTGTTTGGGGTCTATTGGAGGTGAGACCACCTTTTTCAGGTTATCTCTGCTCGGCTGTTTTATACTAAAATGGTTTGATTTCTATGTTCATACATATCTGAATAAACTGAGTGTTTCAGCACGGACAGACTTGGGAATCACTTCATAAGAGTAATAAACCCTCTCCTGATGCTGTGGCTTGTTTTTTGTAGATCATACGGAGCCTGAATCATTGATCTCAGTTGATTTGAGTCCGTCTCTGATCAGTCAAAGCTCTCTTCTGTTGGTTTAATTGCAGGTTGCGACTCTGTTAAAGTGAAAAAGTTCAAAAGGCAGCAGCAGACTTACAAAAGGCACATAAAAACGGTGATGGACAAGATAATTAGCTGAATTATTCACTCAAGCACTTTCTGTTTAAGCTGGTTTTATGCAGCAGAGGGGTGCTTTTGTTTGGGCTTTTTTCTGAGAGGTATTTAGTCGAGCTCCACGAGAGAACAGGAAAGAAATGATGCATCAGAGCTGGATTTGAACATTTCAGAACCAAAGGATGCACAGGAGGCTGCTGAAAATCTAAAGGATGTTTATGTAGAATCTTGTAATTATCAATAAGGGGTGGGCAATATGGAAAAACACCTGTAGAGGTAGAATAACATCAGCTGTGACTAATATAACAATACCTTAGCCTCCGCTGCCTGGTGCTTTCTGTCAGTTTCGGATGCTGTCTCTTTCTTCTTGTCCACCGTGTTGCCTTCATACATCCAAACTTTTTTGACTAGATTGTGCAAAATCAAAGTGTCTGCATGCTGTACAGCGTTTCCCCCTTTAATTTATTGCCCTGCCAACAGGATCCCCAGAAATTCAAGCTGTAGATTAAAAAACAAAAAATTCCATCATCCTGCCAAAGTCAACTCGACACACCCCAACAAACTCCCACACTTGGCACATTTATGCCACATCAGGCCCCCCAAAGCTTTCCATCCAGCCCCCTAACTTTTTTATAACAAAAGATGATCAGGACCACTGCAAATACATTTTTTAAAGAATGAGCTTTGTTTTAAGACTAAGAATCAGAATTTTTAGATTGAGATCAGATTTCTGAAAAAGAAATCACTCAGAATTCTGACTTTTTCTCTGAAAATGACTTTAATCTCAGAATTCTGTTTTTCCCCCCAGACTTAAAAATAAGATCAACATAAAAAAATGTTTTTCTGTGGTCCTAATCCTCTTCCATGTTACCAAAAAAAGTTATGGCTTTATGGAAAGCTTTATGAAACTCAGTGTGACTGGCTGCAGGATGGGTGAACAGGGCTGATCTCACTTTAAAATGCTAAAATTTAGAAATTTTACATTTAAAACTAATGATATTTTAACTGTATTACTACTACTGCTACTGCTACTACTACTACTACTAGTACTACTATTTTCTTAAAGCTGGCCCCCAGACCACATACCAAGAAAATAAACTGCTCCTTGTACAAATGTCGTTGATGATCCCTGCTGCAAAGGGTCAACCTAAAACTTAGATAAAAGCCTGACTTTGTCTGTTTGAATAAAGGGTAGTCAAACTGTTTCGTGATGACAGAGTTATAAATAACAGTGCCCCCCCCCCCCCCCCCCCCCTTCACGTCTGTATAAAGAAAAGGATGGTCCACCTCCAAACAAAAGGATGTTAAATAAGTAATTAAGAGACAAATAAGAAAAATGTCACTGTGAAATTAAAATGTAATGTAGATGAAAATCAGAACAAGCATTAATTAATTATGGCGATGTGGTCCTGTGGAGAGGGTCCTGCATGGACCCCAACGCAAACCACAATCATTTCGGCCCAGGCAGTCCGTGTGGAAAAATCCAAAGCATTTTTATGGACTTAATCGTCGGTGTCATTTTCATTTTCAGTGCGACTTTCACTCTTTGTGAGGCAATCATGGGAGCATAGAAGTCTACTTAATAGAGTGTTCCCCACAGACGATCCAGATGTTGTAAAAGCCTACAGTTCCCGTCTCTTGGGGTGTTGTTTTCCTGGGACGCACACTTTGACTTCCCCGGTCTCATGGAACTCGTTCCTTAATTTGGAAATGGACAAATAATGCTGCCACTCTGGGGCTGTACCCACACGTTCAGCTGTGTTGCTCATTCCACAAACGCAATATCCTTACAAGTCATTCCTTGTTGTGAAGTAGACTAATCAGGCTTTCCAACGATATAAAACAAAAAAACAATTGGTGGGGAGGATTAATCGACTTAAGTAAGGTTTCCAGACTCTTTTTGAGTATTTCATTTGAATGTCTTGCCTACAAAAACAAAAACTATTTGACATCAAATCCGCTTAAAAAATAATAATGTAGACATGACCACATTTTAAGTCAGTCAGTAGTTTTATCCAAATACTGAAATAACTCACTTTAATTTGGATTTTTCTTGCAATTTGTATTTAATTTGGAGCTCTTGCAGACAACCCTTGACTCCATTTAGGCTTAAAAAACATTTAAATGCTTTAAACTTTGGCTCTCTAACAAATAATAAGAGTAAACCTCTTGCTTGTGTATTTATGTCGTTATTTTTAGTGTGTCTTTAAAAGGCTGTAAAGTTTGGAAAAGAGTAAATGCAGAACTAATCACCTTAAATTCCTGCCAATGCTTTATACACAAGAGGATCTATTTTTACACTTTTATATCAGAGTTAGCAGAGGTATGTAGTCATCGTTCACTGGAGGGAGGAAACATGCAGAGACAGAGTCATCAGAGAGGTCCAACATCAGTCACATGTCTAAGCCTTGCCTCTCTGACCATAAATATTCATATTTTCTTGAAATACTGAATTTATTTCTCATAATTTGTGTTTCTCTGTAGTTTAAATTCACTTTAGCTGCGTTTTTAACCAGGCAGTCTGCTTCAGTTCAGCTCAGTACGATACGCAATTCTAGGTTTTTGATCGATAAAATATTGGAAAAGGTCAGTGCTGTCCCAGCTTTTGGCATCCTTCTGTTGAGCTGACATTATGGAGCTTCAGTCACTGCAGTCTGTTGATAGTTATTGAGCAAAAATCATAGTTCGCTAATGGTGGTTGTCTGGATCGCCACCAAAATCTAATTATTTCTAAGTTGGGCCATTGCCAACATCTCCTGAAAATTTCAGCAAAATCTGTGCAGTATTTTTTGTGTAATCTGACTAACAAACAAACAGACAAACAGACTGCAAAAACATAACCTATGCTGGCAGAGGTTAAACAATATATATAAATAAAAGTATGGCTACAGGGTACTGCTCTTTCCTGTCCTCTGTCTCCCTGGACAAAGGAGGTACAGTGGATCCACAGCAACACGACCAGCATCCAAACCAACCCCCATTTTCTGTGATTCATTTCTAAAAAGCTGCTGCACGGGCCAGTTCGGCAGACCATTCCTGGAATGAGGGGACCGCGTCCTTTTTCCGGTTTCTAAGAAGAAGCTGTCGACCTATCAGCTCTTCATATGTTTGTCACCTCCTGTTACAGCCGACCCGTCACCTAAAACAAAAAGACTGGGACAGACGGAGTCGAAATCCTTTTATTTGACAAAGATTTTCATAGATCCAAAAATCCTGAACTTTATTGCAGGACCATAAACAAGCATAAGGTGTCCTTCTTCAGTGTGCAGACATCCTTGAGTAGGACTTAAAATCATGTCAAAACAGTGATTAAATAAACTATTACATCTCCCTTCTGCTTTTGTGCCTCTGTGAGGAACTGTTGGACATGATGGGTGAAGGACAAGAGCTGGGCTTGTTTCTCTGATCGTCCATCTGTCCATCTATTTATCCAGCAGGAAATCACTCATGTATGATGGGGTTTAGAAAGTTTTGAGAGAATATTTGAAGAATGACTCACCCGCAGAAATCGTCCTTCTTCTGATTTTTGTGTCTGAGGTGTTGGTGCTGTAGAGGAGCGAGGCGCTGTCATCAGATCAGCTTTGGCACCTCAACCATGCAAAAGATGCTTGTCATGCTTGAATTAAAGGTAGAAGGGCATTTCTCATACTTTTAGTTAAAATTTGGTTTATTTATCCTCAAATTCTCAATTTGATCTCCTTGACTTCCACACTAGTCACTTCAAGCTCAGATGTCCATCTTATTGTATCTATTAAACAGTTTCAAGGATTTTTTAACACTTTTGTAAAAGAAAATGAAGTTTCTGAATTTTTGAGAGATCAGGGTGAATCAGCAAGAATCTGGAAATACATTAGTGTGATTCATGAGTGATAATATGATATATCACACTCTATCACAGTTCTATTAGTGAGGCCATACTTCATGATTTTTATATATATGTATATATATATATATATATATATATATATATATATACATATATATATATACATATATAATATATATATCTCAATAGTTAATGTCCTCGCCATAAAGGCCTATTGTTCTTCGTCCGTTTCTTTCTTATTATATTCCAACAGATCCTTAAACCTTAATTTAACCCCTAAACACACTCAAAAACTCACCAAAATTGGCACACACACCAGATCCGGTGAAATATTTAATAAAATGACAAAATTGACCCCCTACATGCCAAAAGGTGCTCTCTTGCTTCATTTGGATCCTGCAACAATTGATGCATAAAAAATACAGTTTCTCAGTTAATCAGTGTCATATATTTAAAGCATGGTCTCTGCAGCATTTATATTGATTTGAACATTTTATAAAATATGACAAACACACACACATGAAAAAGGACTATTTACAGACTGGCAGATATTTTCACAAAGTCAAACTCATGGCAAATAACCCGTCCATTTTCAGAGACAGGAGGACATCTGGGAGACACAAATAAAATATTATGAAATCTGAAAGAAATAGTAAAAATTATTCAATGTCAATAGTTAATTTTGAGTTAGCAGTATAGCTGACAGAAAATCAAATCAAATCAAATTGAATCGATAAACTTACATAAATGACTAAATTAAATTAATTTAAAAAAAAAAAAAGATAAAATATCATTTTTGTTTAAGGAACGTTTTTGGGCCAAATTTTCTCAATGAGATTCAGCGTTAATTTGATCTCTGTATGACATTCCTATTTGATTTTGGGGGTTGATTTTTTTTTAATTTGATCAAATTTTTCACCGGATCGTGGGTGTGTGCCGATTTTGGTGAGTTTTTGAGTGTGTTTAGGGGTCAAATTAAGGCTTAAAAAGGCAGAGGTATAATAATAAGAAAGAAAGAAACGTTTGAAATACGATTGGGTCCTTGCCTTTCGGGCGAGATCCCTAAAAATACATTAAGTAAATTAAAAGTTAAAGGGGATATAAGGAAAATGAGACTAATAAGATATTTTTAAAAATATAAAAAAAAGTGCAAGCAAAGTAGCAGCAAGGAATTGGCAGGTTTAAGTTGGTAATGACAGGTGACCTTAAGGATAAGAACAAGTGCATTTTTACATGAAGTTCAGCTCTGATTTTCTCCATAAAGTTTACTTTCTTCAGTCTTTTTTGCCAGAGTGGGAGGAAGCGGCTTCAACAGCTCGGCTTTTCTTTTCTCCAGTGCACCATCAGGGATTTTATCCATTACCTAGAGCCCGATCGATCTCTAGAATAGTTTTAATTTCTGCCAGGATGCTTTCAGTTTGGGGCAGTCCTGAAAAATGTTTGTATAATCTGTTTACAGTTTCTGCAGCATAAATTCGTTCTGTTTCTGTTTGACATGTTTTACTTTGACTTTCAACACAGAGGGACAAACTCTGTGGTTTGGAGAAAGCTGTGTCCTGATGAACCTTTGAGTCCATCACTCATCAGTGAAAATTCTTCACATCAGTGTCTCCAGCTGTAAAAACAAAGCACTTGATCTGCTGTTTATACAGAGAAATATAGGGCGTAAAATTAGATGGATGTTGAACACCGCAGGTGTGCTGCAGGCAGGATTGTACATTCACAGATTTCTGAGTTTGATCTCTCTGGTTTTAGCTGCGTAATTCTCATCATTTCTGAGTTTCATTTTGGCCCGAAAACTGCTGATGTGCTTCTGATTTTGGCTGTTCAGTAAAGCTTGAGGAATTTGTCAGCATTTTGGTACAAGAAAAGGATCCAAATTTCTGCATTTTTGTGTCTGAGGCATTCAGTCGTCTTTTGGAGGAGCGAGGCAGAGGAAATCTTCATGAAGAGCCCGTCATCAGAGCAGTATTTGAACACCTCTTTTCAGCCCGAAAAGATGCCGAAGGGGAGGGAGGGAGGAATTGTAAAGGAGGTCTGCCCTACATTTTTGAGTTTCTAATGCTTAAAATGATGCCGAGGGGGAACGCAGGCGAGTCAGCCCGCCGGTTAATACAGGAACCATTTCCTCTTTTTCCATCGTCCTCCAAAAAGAACTCATTTCAGTCTCATTACTCTGAGAAAAAAAGCTTCATGAGATACCAGGAGTTTTCTCCACAATCTGTATTTGGTCCAGAAATAGAGACGTCTGAGCGTGTCCTCAATCCCCCCTCCGCAGGACGCCGTCCCCGATGACACTTTGCAGGAGTGATGTTTTTTTGTGTGCTCGCTCTGCAGCAGGCGGCTCTTTGTGTGGCTCCTCATCCCAGATTCACTCATTGTTTTCTCCGACTGAAGTCGGCGGTGAAAGCCCTCCGTGCACCCTGCCATCATCCTGAGTGTCAGACCGAGAGCACAGAGAGGGGATGATTACTGCTCAGACACCTGGAGGGCTGTCGCTGCATTTATTCAGAGTTTTCTTCTCTGTTTGTAGTCTCAGTAATCACAGGCTTTAAACCAAACCAGCATTCACCGGACAGAATGTTAGGGTCAGAAACTTTCTGCTTTATCCTTTTAACTGACAAGGTTTCTGCAGGTATGGCCGTGTGTGCTGAAAAAGAGGGAGAATTCATGATTGGGTTGTTATAGACTCTTTCCTACTGATGCCATGGCATTAGCTGAAGGCAAAACATGAACATCCACCAAGCAGGCAGCACAGGGGTCTAGCTGTCTTCATATCATCCAGTGACTCTAGTTAGCATCCATTTGGGACATGATAGCAGGTGATGGTCCTCTTTGTGAGAGTTTGATGCCCTGAGCTACAGGTGGACGTGGTCTGGGATGCCTTATTGACCTTTATTTAACCAGGAAAAATCTCACTGAGATTAAAAATCTTTTTCAAGAGTGTCCTGGCCAAGACAGCAGCACATTCGACAGATTTAGACAAACACATGGTCATCAAACACATAAAATAAGACTAAAAATCAGTAACACTAAATAAGCCATTGATTACAGGTCTGTCACCACACACAAAACACTTCAGTAACTTCAGCCTTTTGACAAACGTGAAATAAAGTCCAACTACTGAGAAGTAATTTGTAAAAAATTAAAAATATGTAGCTTAAGCTGAGCACCTACTTATTAAACTACCTTTGATGTAAACGTGTGTTAGTTTGTATGACAGGGTTTTATCACCACCTATTGTTAAGCAGTGTGAAAAGACGGCACTCTATTGCATAAATAATCCCCTTCAAAATAAAAGCACAGGACTTTTTGCATAACATTTTTTTGCCCAGGCATTAGCTCGCGACCCACTGACCATGTTTCCTTTGCTTTTCTCCTCTGTGTGGAGCATTGTTTGAGTTTCTACTGATGTTGATGTGGTTTTATTTGTCTATTTTCAGCACTGCATCAGTGCTGATTTTGTATTTTATTGCCAAATGTCTGTGATTCAATGTCCATTTTCCCTACAGGGACAAATAAACTAACTAACTAACTAACTAACGAATGAACTTATCAGTCAGAACTACAGGTGATTTAAGCCTTTTTGTGACTGTGGAAGAAGAATGTTGTATTCAGATGTGAGAAGCACATGCAGGGACCTCGGTCTGACCAGAATTTGAACCTCAGACTTTGTTATATTGATTTTATGGTCAAACAGTCTCATCTTGAACACACTGTGTAGATAAAAAAGGCTCCTGACATCACCTGGTCCCCCTAACCTGGGCTTTCTACCTGCCTGCAGCACATTAGTCACGCTCCGTATATATCAGTCCTGATCCTTTGTCCTCCTGCCAGTCTGTCAGAGCTTCAGTGTCACCTTTACCTGCCTCCATGTAAATCCTGTAAGCTCTGAGACCGTCTTTTGTTCATAAATCCTTCATCTGTACCTGCTCATGCATCCTTGATCTGCTCTGGGTCCTGCGTCTGTCGCCGTGGTTACAGCAGGTGTGACAGCGAAGAGCTGGAAATAGACTTTAAGATACTGCATGCTTCAGATTGAGGGGGACGTTCTGTTACTCTTCACATCGTCAGCAGTCTCCTTCAGTCTCAGTGAAAGTCTGTGCCGTGCTAATATTGATCACCAGAGGAGGTTTTGGACTGTCTGTGATCCAAACACTCTCTTTCGATGTTTCTTTAAATCTTCATGAGCTCCTTTGTCGACACAAGTTCGGCTAATTGTTTCATTTCAGCTGGAGGAACATGGCTGGAGGCAGCGGAGCACTCCGACTGTATCTGTCACAGCAAACTTCACCCCAGGTAACAGTCGCTCTTGTCTTGATCTTCAGGTGTCTTCTGCCCCAGGGCCAAACCTGCATGTGGCTGAAGAGCTGAGGCTGCAGGCAGACCGACCTGTTGCAGCTTCTCCTCACATCCACGCTGCCATGACACTTTGGCCAGCTCGCTCTGCAATGGTCCAGCACATCCATGTGAGTCAATGACAGGCCTTTATTTTTTTTTCTCTACAGAAACATGGTATGCTAATAAATGCAGGGTACACACTGTAGTGTGTATGGTATGCTTTCTCCTTTTTTATTTATTTATTTATCAGGTTCTTTGTCAGGGTCAATACATCAGCATTGTTACATCTAATTAAGAGTGCAGCTAATGCAGCATATACAAGACTTCTATCCAAGGTTAATCTGCAGTCTTTATTCCTGGTTTGGCTTTTAGTTCAGCTCAGCTCAGTTCAGACAAACTTATTTATCCCACAAGGGGCGATTCATTTGTAGCTTTCAAGTGTACATTCATGCATACAGTCAGTCAATAACATTAATAAATATTCAATCAGTCTGTCAAGGAAATATATTTAAGCAGACTATGAATACAAATCGTAATGCAAGATAAAATAAGGTAAGACAAAAGATAAAAGCAAGTGAAGTAAAAACAAGGCAATGTAAAAGCTGTAAAAACAGTAATTAAAATAAATAAATAAGACCGGAAATAGGTAATTTCCCCAAAATAAAAGTCTTAAGAAGTGACACACATAATAAAGCAGCAATAATGACAATAACTAAAAATAACAATTAAGAGTAATAAGTAAAATTAACAAGAACAAAACAAAGGAAAAGATGAAAAGTATGATTTGCAGGACAAGAAGTGCCCAGTATCCAGACTTCACTCCCTTCCCTGTTTACAGCGCCAGTAGCTGCCTAAAATATCTTGTTCTCCTTGTGCCCGCCAGTAGACCCACCAGTTTAGTTAAGTTTTGTTTATTTGGATCCCCATTCTTCCTGGGGTCCATGACAACTTAACAGTGACAGTGAGATGAGTTCCTACAAAATAAAATCAACATAAACCATTAAATGAAGCAGACATTATGATAACTTACATAAAACATGACATTATAAGACCTACAGGACACAACAAAACACCGTAACAGTCTTTACTCACCACAGAGCAGAGGTGGATCAGGGGACTATGGACATAAAAACTAGAAGGATTTTGACCATTTTTGATTGTTAACATAGCCTAAAATATGAACCCAAATTTAGGCTAAATATTGGCTTTTTTGTGATTATTATTATTATTATGAGAGGCCCAGAAAATCTCAAGTCTTATGTTTATCTGTTAGAGGTCTTAACTTCTTTTTCAGTATGTTGACTGACAGCCTCAAAGCAGGAGCAGGTTTTTCAGACACTTTTTCTGTGCAATGCAAGAAACAACACATGTGCATGTAACGTAGAATATTGTATGTATTGAAAAGTATATTTAATATTATTTTTAATGCATATTTTTTAAGAGTATTTTGTATTTGCAATATTTTATACAGCATTTTATCAGCCCCTTTTGCTATTTTATCACTCTACTGCCAAGACAGAATAACAATTTAACATTGATATACATTGTTGTGGTGCAAATCTGAATGACAAAGTAAGTCTAAGCCCAAGCCCAGGATAACTGAAAAGTTACAAATGATTTTGAGGAATATTTTAGGGAATGTTGGTCATGACACAAGGAAGAAGTGAACAGTTTTTGGTGGGGATCCGAATCTGGAAGTGAATCCAGGAATTTTTTTTAAATGACTTGTTAACATTGAGAGATAGGCCAGTTAATGTCAGGAATGCCTTGGCGGAGGTTTGTGCTCTCGGAGCCTTTCTGGTTTTATATTTTATGAGTCAGTGGACACAAATACCAGAACAATGGCAGAGGAATACCACAATAATGGATCCTTTTTAATGGCTCCCTTTAGAAGTGATTGTTCAATCTACGTCATTATATCAAGAGGAATTCCAGGCAGGAGATAAAAAATGCAGCTGGTCTCAGGGACTTGTTTAGTGCATTAAAGATGGAGCTTCATGTGTTCGCAGTCATTCCTGCCTCCTTTGTTCTCATTGTGTTTGAAGAATGACTCTTTCATGGTTCCTATAATCAGAGAAAAGTGATAAAGTGAGTAAAAATTTGAAGTCCAAATCTTATTATATATAATGGGCCCACCTCTGCTCCACTGAAGTCCTCCTGCCAAGTATAAATGTGCATTAAGCAGATCTAAATCATAGGACTTCAGAGTGGCTTTTAGCACTTTCTCACCATCTGCTAATCCTCTAAGTGTTGGATGAGAGCTGCAGAGCCATTAAAAGAGCTGTATTTAATGTTCTAACATTTTATTACTCACACTTAAGCACCAAACCGATGTCGAGTCAGATCCTCTCAAAGCTTCTGATACTTTTCATTAGAGCTTTTTCAGGTTTTTAAAAGAGGAATGCCTGCAGGGTAAATACCTGTAAATGTTATTCTCTGGTTTGCTTTCAGCCATCGTTTGGGTGTCCTTCCTGCCCGTCTGCGGCTCTTCAGTTTTATTACGCCACACAGGTGCAGTTCAGCGGGATCGCCCTCATTTACTTCTTCAAATTAACACGGAGCTCCTCTGTTTTGTTCTTTGGTAAATGTCATTTGAGGAAATGATCTGCCTCCACCTCCAAGTGACTAAACTCGCTCCACAATCAGGATTCATCAGTGTTGACACCACCAGGTCTGCTGCTGTATAGTGATCTCAGATTAAGTGATCTGTTTCTCTGTTAGGATGGTTCACCGTGTCAGATTAGACGATCACAGAAACATTCATTTGTGCTGGGACTTCCTCCCAACACAACATAACAGTAAATAAACTTGCTGACCAGCTACAAGACACTCCACTTTACCTGTTGATAAGGTGGGTAGGCAATCTGTGTCTTTTATAAATTACAGTTTGAAGGGACATTTAGACCGCAGTGTCCCCAATGTGAAAATCATACTGTGTCTCCTCAGTGTTTATATATTGACAATGTACATGTCAGATATTTTTCTTAATTATTATTATATTTCTCTAGGCTGTCTGGAAAAGAGCCCATAGGAAGTGTTTAGGGAGGGAAGAATCTTTCAGAAGCATATCCAGCAGGTGATTGGACGATCATTCTGTCAATCACATTTATTAATTCAGTAGGCCATGCCATCTTGGGCCGAGCACAGCCATTGTAGATCGAAGCTTGACAAAATGGATCTGCCTGATTACAGGCCTTGAATCAGGAGGATCCAGTCACTGAGCAAGGTTAAGGCCCACTGCAACCAATCAGGTTTCTTTTTGTCTTTGTCTTTTGTATGTTTATTTATAAAAAATAATAACTCTTTCAATATTTACAAACAAAAATCTTCATGTGTGGGGAAAGCCGACGACTCCCCAGTCAGGACTCTGTGAATGTAGCCAATCAAGAAGCGAGCTGACTGAGGAACAAGGAAGCAGGCGTAAATAAAAACAAACATGGCCGACCTGCAACATAAAGTTGGTGGGGCTCGGAAATGGAGGACCAGCTCATGTGTTCACGCTGTCTTCAGGATTGTTTCCAAAGTCTTTTCTATTTTAGTTCAAAAATAGTCCCAAGACCACCATCAGTCCCTCTTCTCGTATGTCCTCTTCCATGTTGTGTTTTCTGGTTGTTGCTGTTTCTTCTTCTTGGTTTTTGTTAGATCAGGTTTGATCAGATTTGGAGGACTACATTCTAGATCAGTGGTGGGACAGAATGGTTATGTGTGTGCTGTGCTGTTTTCAGATTATTGGAGCACACCACACACAGTACGATCAAAACTGTTCAATGCCTGTTTTTTTATCTTCGTGTGTGGGCTCTCTAACAGATAAAACATCTTTTCAGGTTTAGAAAATCCTAATGTGCGGACCCGCTTTAACTCAAAGCTGGGTCATAGTGCAGCAATAGGCAGGATGACAGGGTCAAAGACCACATCTACAGCCCAACCCAGTGGCAGCAGGCTTCATTACGCAGCATTTGACAGGCTTTGCTTCCCCTGACTAAGTGCAGGGGCAAAGAAAACCAAACCAAATGAGGACGTAAACAATGCTGCAACTTCACCCTCAAACTGAAGCAAGTCCTCCAAACTTAATTTGTGAAGCAACCAAAGATAATTTAACGTGTGCTAGCCCATCCCTCCTCTCCAAAACACTCTCATTTGAGTTAAATGGCTCCTGCCCCCAGAAAAACAACACTGTTAAAGCAAGAGCAATAAAACTTGAGGCTTTAAAAAGGCAGACAGCAACAGAATGGAAAACATCATTAAGTCTAAATTGTTTAAAACCAAGAAAGTATTTTAAGTTGTGATTCCTCTGGCGTATCAGACCATATTGACATGCTCTGGTCTCATTTTCTCTGTTTATTTTCACTTCATAAATGTTGCAACATCTTCCTGTAAGGCTTTACTTTTTCATGAACAACAGCTCTTTGTTGATCTCCCAAAACGACGTGTCATGTTCCTTCATCATCATCATCATTCAAGTCGACAACACAAAAGATCTTTGAGCAGCCGTCTACAGGAACGCCACGGTAAACAAGCTAGTTATTGTGCAGCAAGTTTTCCTCACCTGGGGCTAGCGTTCGCAGCCTTCTATGAAGCCTCAGCCTTAGAAGGAGTGGAGCAGGATCAAGAATAAGACCACTTTACCTCCCGCTTTCATCCTGATAAAGGGCTGTCGACAGGAACTCTGCAGGAATCCAGGCACGCTGTTCACGCTTTAGTCTTTCTATCCACGGAGAGAACAACAAACTGCACATTCTCTGTTTGTTCTGCAGACTTCTTTTTAGACGCTGAAGTAACTGTCGACCAGCACTTACTCTCAGAAAAACAGGCATTTAACTGCTCTGTTATCACGGCCTGACACAATCAAGATTTTTCCCTTTTGGTGTAAATGTCTCCTGCAGCTCCATCAATATCTGCATCCATTAAACTCCACGCTGATCATTTATGCTTGCATTTTGATGATTTTAAAGACAAACTGTCATTGATGAGGACTGACAAGATGCCAGATTTTCAAACAGTAAAATTCTGACTTGACCCCAGAGCTTCTGCTGAGGAGAATCTAACCTCAATCATGTCAAAAGTGAAAACTCTAGCATCTTAACAACAGATTAAGAGTCGTGAAACAGTGTGATATACTCTTCAACAAAGCTCTATAAAGTCTGCTTACAAGCTGCATCACTGTGGTCAACATGAGCAGCAAGTTTGTTAGCTTGATGCTAACATATAATGAAAGATCCCATATACATGCTAACAACATTAGCATTGCTAATGAAGGTATTTTACCCAGAGATGTGATTAATCTGAGGTGGTTGATGTTGGCCGAGTGGTTTAAATTAGTGCACCTCTCATGTTTTGAGGCTCCTGTCTTTTGCAGGAGGCCTTGTTGCAGTCAAGCCTCTGGTCCATGTGACATGAGAAACAGCTTCTTCTTGCTTTGTTGCTCATTGAGACAAAACACGAAATTGCTCTGCAAAACTAAAAACTGAAATTGAAACATGATTTATCACCTTACAAAGTTATAACATGAGATTAAGCCCCACTTAATGGTGATTTGGTCTTCAATGAAGCTCTATTAGTCCTGCTTACAAGCTGCATCACTGTGTTCAAAATGAACCACAAGTGGGATCTGCTGGCTCATTATTAGACATTTTCATTCATTTGGTGCTTTGCATTGACTGTTTTTGGGTGGGTGCACAGAGGGAGGATCAGGAGGCTAATCCATGTGTGCACATTCCCAGGTGGATCATGATTTACAAAGCGCACACTGCATGAAGGTGTGCATGTGCATGGTTTATAAATCTGAATGAAGTCATGGATACTTTCACACCTTTTTATAAAAGACGCTGCAGCTCTTTGGACTAATGATTCTCAAACAAGTATTTGGAAGAGCTAAAGGAGACTTTTCACTTTCAAGACAACAACCAAGAAACTCAGAGAAGCTCTCTCAGTCTCTACTGAGGAGACTGGGTCGGCACTGAGCACCACAACCCTGAAGCATCTATCAGTTCATCGTACCGGCTCTAAATCAGGGCCAATCAGCCACACACACCGTCCTAGTGTGTGAGCGCCCTCACAAACCAGTCGAGCCCACAGTTGTTTCTTCTTTGCTGTTTTTTTCTTTTATTAAACACCATATCACTCACAGCACTCCTATTGTTTCCATGATGTTTGGTTGATCCTCCTCCCTGATGGTTAATGAAGTTACATTGTAGGGCTGAAAGATTTTTAGTTTTCAATCGAAATCACAATTTCAGACAACGCAATCATGTGATCACCAAAGCTGCAATTTTTTGGCAGCGCTCCTGACTGACCCAGGATCTGCTGTGTCAGCTATTTTACACATTTGCAGGCAATTTGCATTTATGGAAGTGCTGGTAAGCAGGTCAACAACACAAAGCCTCTGTTTAGGAGTAGAAGTTGGAGTATCCCTTAAATAATGAAAACAGATTATTGATCATCAATATTAGATGATGAGTAATGTGTTAAGTGTTTTTGATCATTGATTTCCTTACTGTTTTCTGTACTGTAAACACAGTGAATATTGTACTGAAGCTTGATTTGAAGAAAACCTTGAATCGAATTGAAATCACAATATCTGCCAGAAAAATCACAGTTAGATCTTTTCCTGAAATCGCTCAGCCCTACTGCACAGTCAGCAGGAGAGCAGATATCATGACAGCAGTATATAAAGATGGATCTGGATCACACTTTAGTGTTTCCAGTCTGTTGGACCAGACTTTGAAGGCTAGCCTGACATGGTGCCGTCATTAAAGACTTACAGTTGATCTGATTTGTCCAGAAGGTGGTGCTCTCGCTTCTGCTTGTGGCAGAGCTTATATTTGATCTCATTGATTACTGTTTTCAAAAAGAGGTGTTGTGAAGTATTTAACTAATGACTTTGACAGTCATATTTATATTATTTGCACCCTTTAAGATTGGGATGCATGATATTGGCTTTTGGCCGATATCACTACCAATACTTCTGGCCAAGAGCACAAGCTCTGTACTTTAGAAAAATGGATTTGTTTCTTCAGTGTTACAGTATATCTGTGGGGAACTTAGACTTAGACAGACTTTATTGTCATTCAGTATGCAGCAGGTGTATACAGAATGAGATTTCTTTGCATAGGCTACAGTTTACAGATTTCAAGTATACTATGACTAGATGTAAAACATAAAAACCAGCATTTAACTCTCGCAAAAATGAAACCCTTGATTTTTAAATTTACCCATAGAGTGATGAGGAAGAGCATCAATATTGTACACTTGTGTGATTTGCCGATATTCCAGCCGTTATGTGTGGCCGATATATCGGCTGTAAATATCTGCAAAAATATCATTATCAGACTATACTCATACTTAACCTTTTAGGCTAATATTGACCAATACCGATATCAAACCGATAATATCGTGCATCCCTACTTTAAGGTTAAAGTCAAATTTGCCCGGTGTTATTTTTCCTAATTTGTAAGAAATTCATGATTTCCTGCAGTGACGACAGTGTTGAAGCTCCCATTTCTCCTGATTGCTGATGACATCAATCCAAAACCAAAATAGTGTGACATGGAAATGATCTGAGCCTTTATATTCCCGGTGCATAAATTGCCTCTGCCCCCGGCTATTTCCTGGTAATGAGAATAAATGAAATGAAAAATGTAGATGGACCTGAACCGCCGCTGTTGAAATTGATTCCACAGTGGCTGACACCTCGGCTCTACAAACAGAGATGGAGTAGAGGAGGCTGAGATGATGGTGGGGGGACGCCTGCTCTGTCCCCCTTCATGCCCTGTCCCTTGCGACCCTGCTGAGCGGCTGCTTGATGCTCTCAGGATTACAGAGCGAGTGAACTCTCGTCATTTGATCTCCACATCCCGCTGTGCACCAAGCTTAGAGTGAAATTATTTTTACCTCAATTTGGAGCAGCTCTTTTTCAGAGATGTACCACTCCTTAAAGGGATAGTTTGTTTTTTTATAGTGGGGTTTTTCATGGCCCGTGGCACTAGTAAATATAAATGCTGATTAAAGCTGTAAGCACCATGTAAGGGCCTCGCACTCACGTGGAGATGTGTCAAGAAATAAACCAAGGATGTGGCAAACTCAGGCTCTGTGGCCCCTTTAATGCTCACTCAGCTATTAAAGTCAAGGTTGAACTGAAGACACTAGAGGGCCTGGTGATAGAAAGATGCTTTTTGTATATGTCAGCAGGTCAGAGCTGCATCCTATGTAAAGAGTGAGAGAAAGCAGGGGGCGCTATGTTGATGAGGTGCATTGATGGCAAGGCCAAATATGGACTAAGATCATCTGTAAGAGTGTTTGGAGCCATTGCATGGAGGAACCAATCTCCAGCTGTGATAAACAAAAGATATAAGATCTTAATGAGCAGCTGTGGCCACGCTCTGTGAATCATGAAAAACCCTTTTCATCACAAGGCCCTCATCTATCACGAAGATGAGGTGAATCAGATCAACATCTTTAAAGGGCCTCACTCCCAAGTCCATGACAAGCAGATAGACACCATTCCTTTGACTGTGCGTGCAGTAACGAGGAAGACGAGGAGGGATGGAGAAACTGTTGTGGAAACTGAGGAGCAGGACAGATCACATGCTACCCGATGAACTGTGAGATCTTGCCCACAAACCTGGAGGCCCATTGATGTCACGAATATCACCAACTCCCGTTCAAAGCTTCTGCTGCATCCAACATCTGAACTAGATTGCCCATGTCTGCCGAATGACCAACGCCTCTATCCAAAAGCATCTACGATTAGAGAAAGAGACAGGAGGAGAGAGAACCAGAGGAACTTTTAAGTGGAGTGCACACATAAAGATTATCGGGTTGTTTTTGTCCCGACTTCCTGACAAAGGACGGTAAACTTATCTTCTGTCTGATAAGATTATCCTATCAGATGATCCTGTGGTCTGAGGTGTTAAGAGGGAATTTGTTCTGATAATCGGCTCTGAAACGGGTCGGGGACGACAATCATAAATATTAAACTTGTTCAATATTTAAGACCAAAATCTTCATGTCTGTCTGTCCGAGTCATGACTCTGTGAATGTAGCCAATCAAGAAGCGAGCTGACTGAGGAACAACTTTTCTTTTTTTAGTTAAAAAATAGTCCCAAGACCTCCATCATTCCCTCTTCTCGTATATCCTCTTCCATGTTGTGTGTTCCGCTTGTTTCCATGTTTCTTCTTCTTGGTTTTTGTTAGATCAGGTTTGATCAGATTTCTGTCTTGGAGGACTAGATTCTAGATCAGTGGTGGGACAGAATGGTTATGTGTGTGCTGTGCTGCGTTGAGATTATCACATCACACACAGTACGATCCAAACTGTTCAATGCCTGATTTTTTATCTTCATGTGTGGGCTCTCTAAGATAAAACATCTCTTCAGATTTAGAAGATCCGCGTGTGGACCCTGCTTTAGAAATGCAGGCCCAGAGCACCATGCTGAATGAAGAGGACTTCACTCAACCGCTGGACCACAGATTCCTTCCAAGGCCTTTAACATGCCAACTGGGCAATGATGATGATGATGATGATGCTTCTCCCGGACCTTCTGATCCTGATGGGTAAGCAAACACGAGACCTCTGATGTCCATGCTCAAAACAAGAAGACCCACGGCATGCAATGGAAATCAGCACCGTGACCATTTTGGCCTGTTTTTACATCCAGGACACATTATATGACACTAGTAAAAGTATTATATTTAATAGTGTTATAGGCTCAAGCAGCTCCTTCGTACCCAGAGCTACCTCCTCAGTGCATTAAGGTCATGCTAATCTGATTGGCTCCTTGATTAATGGGCCTGTACTTGTTTATTGCTGATGTTTATGTTTTGGTCTCATTGCTTATTCATGAGGCAGATGTATGCAGTATATTTCAATAATTCTTAAGTGCAGATTCTCAGAGGGAAACACTGGACGATAATCCATGCATTGTAAATCAAAATAAGTAATTTTCCAGTATCTGACGTCGGATGAAGAGGAAGAGAAGTGAACGCTGCAATAAGCCACAAGTTAGGCCAAATTGGATGTTCTCCCATGAACTACTTACCTCTTTACATTTATTGTCGGTGAATGGAGTCAATTTTCACTCCCGTCTGCAGAGATTTGTCTGCCCTTAATCTGACTCGGCATTTAAAGTCTTGTAAGAGCAGGATTAAGTTTGGCAGGCCACGCACAAAAATGCTGCATAATTATTGTCATTCAGACACTTCACGTCTGACTTCTGAGGGGAACAACTCGCTTTATTCCCCGTCTGATCACCCAGACACTGGAGGAGGTGTTTTAATGAAACAGGGACAAGGCTTCATTTTAATAAAAGGAGAGTCTGCTCAGTTTATTAAAAAACAACTCAGGGTGCTGGGCCTCAGTTTGACCCACAGAAATAACACTTTTATGTAACGTTGTTTTCAGCCCAATGGTGCCTCAGATGGTATGTACACTGCAGTTTTGAAGCCACATATTTGACACTTTGGCCACGGCTTTGTTGGTTGAATAATGGCAGAAGTGACTGTAGTTTGAGGTAGAGAAGCTGAGTGTAACAAGCTAAGAGCTAGGGATGCAAGATAGCTCTGTACTTGGGAAAAATGGACTTGCTTTTTTCAGTGTTACAGTATATTTTACGAGGAACAGATGTAAAACAAGAAAAAAAACATTTAACACTTGCAAAAATGAAACCCTTGATTTTTAAATGAACCCATGCAGTGGTCAGAAGGTGCATCAATACTGTACACTTGTGTAATTTGCAGATATTGTCGCCAATATGTGTGCCCAATATATGCGGTTGTAAATATCTGCAAAAATTTCAATATCGGCCAATACCAATACTTAACTTTTCAGGCTGATATCGGCTGATATCGATATCAAACGGATAACATCATGCATCCCTACTAAGAGCATCTTCACACCGGAGTTTGTTTGACTTGGTTTGGCCCTGGACTACAGGAGTTAGTTGCTCAGTCACCTCAGGTCTTGTCTTTGTTCACCTGTGGAGCTTTCTATTGACAAAACAGCTCAGATCTGCTCAATTCAACTCACTTTTGGTACCCAGCACTTTGTTTTCCAGTACAGTATATTGAAGCCCTTTTCACCCTGCATTTGCACAAATGTACCATGCTGATGTTTCACCTTCATTGCGCAGTGAGAGATTAATATCAGTCCCACCACGGCGTAAATGGGCATCCTTAATCACTCAGTGCACCATGGTTACAGCTTTGGTCGGACAAATCCCCCTTTTTTTGTTTCACAAAACTCGATTTATGATTTTAATCGATTTTTCCGTCTCAAGGAAAAAAAAACCTTCAAGTGACAAAAAATACTGAACAGAATTTCCCTCTTATAGTTAAGATGCATGCTGGTATTTTTTCACAAAGTGTTGATAATGTAGTTTGAACATAGGCAGATTTGTCTACATGAACGCTAAATTCTGAGCTGTTTTCACAGTACAATAACATGGGACTCTCTGATCAGGATTTAATCTCGTTGAAAAATCAAATGAAAGCCTAAACGTCTGCTTGTGCAAACCTGACAGGGCTGACCATGAAAACAGGTAATTTTCAGTATTTATATTTTCAAACATTTCAACAACTTACAATCCCTCAGTGTATAGGTAGACAGGCCTCCCTACATTGAACTATGTAATCAACAATTTATGACAGAAGGACTGCATGCATTTTAACCATTAGAGGGAAAGTCTTTTTAGTTTGAAACATATTTTGATAACATAAAGGCAAAACTTGATTCATGTCATTTCTGTGTTGCTTCGAGGGTTTTTTTATGAGGGAAAAAATCGATTAAAAAAACAGGGATTTTATTTTTAGATCATATCTCCCAGTCCTAGTTAAATTAATATAAATTCTTATAGTAAGGACTCGTAACCATACAACAATAAAGAGGACACCACAATTAAACAATAACTTCAGTTAATTTAGATAATTTTACTACAAATTAATCAGCCATCTCCCTATTTAAAATTTAACCTTGTTTTTCACTCTGGAAGTATTTAATTGCAATATATTTATTCTGTGAATATTCAAACATCCTGTGCAACACGTTACATTTCTACATTTTTTGTATCCCGTGCAATACAACACATTTCTATGTTTTTTATTTTCTATTTTCTATCTTATATTCTTAATATTTATGCTTTTTTTACTATTTTATAATTTATGTAGAGTTGGATTTTATCTTGCATATTTTTGTATAAATATCTGTTTGCACTGAAGGAGAAGCTCTCCAATCTTGTTGTACATTAAGTATAAAGACAATAAAGGGCTTTCTGTTCTATTCTTTTCTAGATGTGCATGTTTTCCAAATAAAATATTCGTTCTACAGTTTGGGGAGATTGTCGGCTTTACGAGAGACTCATAAAGGAAAACATCTTTAATTTAGACGTTATTTTATAATTTGTTGGCCTAATTTAAACAAGATCTTAAAGTTTGCTTCCTTGAATCTCTACCCTGCTCCAGCTGTTCAGCTCCTGTTGAACTTCTCTGAGCTTTAATGTTCTTCTTCTTCATATCTCTAACCTCTCCATCCCAGCCTCCCCCCCGTACAGACAGGTAAATCAGTAGGTCCTCTGTAGAAAATGAGTCTCGCTGTATGCCTCATGTAGCCCCGAGTGAACAATTTCTCCGGCGCTCACAGGTCTATTCAGAGTGTAAAACCAGCTGTCTCTCTCCTCTGTAGTCTGAATTTCTCTTTTCCTCCAGCCCAAAGCTTCTGCTCCAGCAGCAGATAATAAGCTGGACGGCTCTTCAGACGGAGCGCGGGGCTCGATAATGGCCTCAGTCACGGTCTGCCGGTAAGAGCAGGTAATTCCTGTGTGTCACCTTATTGTGATAGTGGTCAGCGGAGTCTAAAGCTGTTTCAGAGACCAGCAGATGGTGTGTGAGCTCGCTGGAACCTCCATGACCGGATGTTTTGTTCATGCTGAGAGAAGCTATTACCAGAAAGTTCCTCGGTGTGAAACACTCTGAGCTCGGAGGGAAATATTTGCTCTGAATGTCCACAGAGACAGTTTGGTATCCTGTGCGAGGAGTGTAATTGTAAGGAAATGTGCGAAGGTGGGAAAATCTTAGGAGTCGTTAGTGGTACCATGAGGAAGCTGCTGATTGCTGATTGGTCAGAGAGTTTTCTATGCAGCTGTGGAGCAGGCAGAGAGCTCTCTAAAGCTGCGAGACATCATTGGCAACCAGTGCATCCAGCAGCAAGGCCTCAGCTCCAGACATTTCCAACCATGGAGAGGTGCAAGCACAAGAACCAGGCGGGAGTGAGTCCAGGTGGAGGTCCGGGCCTGGGAAGAGGAGAAACAGGTAGCCAGGGCAGTGGAGCTTGGACAAAATGGGGTCTGCCCAGGCTCAAGGTCACATGGTCAGAGCTCCGGTGACTGGAACCTTATCGTATCTCCTTCCCCCCGAGGTCCGTGTATGATCCCCCTCCTTCACCATCACATGTGCACACACGGAGACTGAGTGAAGGTCCACTGTGCAAACTGTGCAGTCAGAGGGGGCACTGGCACACATTCTGTCTGGATGTAAAACATCACTAACCCAGGGGCGACATGGATGGCGCCATGGCAAAGTTCTTCTCTAATTTGTTGACACAGTAGAGGGGGAGAGAGCTAAGAGGAGATCAGCTGGCTTGAGGAGCACCATCACCTTCAGTAAGGAAGGAGCCTGGCCGCAAGCTCCTAGGAGATGAAGAAGAAAGGAGGCTGCAGATCCCAGAGGTGGTGCACATGACTCTCTGACCGGACATTGTGCTGTGGTCAAACAAAGATCGGAATATCATCATCGTAGAGCTAATGGTGCCATGGAAGGAAGTAGGACTGACAGTTCCAGGAGAAGATCTAACTGTGATTTTTCTGGCAGATATGTGATTAAAATTTGATTAACGATTTTCTTCAAATCAACCTTCAGAGCAATATTCACTATGTTTACAGTACAGACAACAGTAAGGAAATCAGTGATCAAAAGCACGTAACACATTATTCATCATCTAATATTGATGATAAATAATCATGATTGTGTTGTCTGAAATTGTGATTTCATTCCTAAAACGATAAATCCCTCAGCCCTAATCCTGAGTTAAGAGTCCTCTCTTTGTTAATATTTAATCTTGCCCAATTAAAACCCAATACTACACGCACTACAGGATAACCAGGACAAGTTTTGGTCTGATTCTTTCCCTCCAGAAAACAAAGTAAGGTCCTGGTCCTGATGTGTATCTGGTGTGATTTTGCTGTGGTTTGATGCAGTGATCCAGTCTGCTCAGAGGAACACCAGGTCATCTCTGATTTTAATTGTTAAGTGTAAAACATGTTCAAACACAGACTGAGGAGGACACAAAGCTGAAGGTCTTCCTCCATTTTCTTCCTCATAAGCACAGCATGCTTAGAAATGTTCCTTCCCTGAAACTGTTTCTGTTCTCCAGGATTTACTCCTTGTTTATGTGCAGCCTCTTGTTTAGCTCTTGGTTTGTGTTTATTAAACCAACACCAGAGACAAACTCTTTATCAGCCAACGTTTTTCTACAGTCGACCTCCTCTCTGAACTTGTACCCAGACTGTAATAAACAGAATCTTTACACCCCAGCCCACTCATTAAAGCGACTGTAAGTCACAGAAACACTGCAGGGCTCTCCCAGAGCTGTATATCCACACTGCAGAGCTGCTGCTGCTGCCTGGACGGCTGTGAGTGTAGAAAACAGTCAAGAAATCCGTCAATCTAATCTCCTTATTTAACATGTCACTGCAGCAGAACACCAGCAAGACTCTGCCAATTCTGATTATAAAATAAGAACGAAAATGTTTTCAAGTTTTAACCCTGAAGAAAGATCAAGCAGTGAGTCAGCCAGAAATGACACTTGAGGTCAGTTATTGTGTGATATTTTTAATGATGCAGCAGCTGTTTTTCAACCTGTTATTCACACCAGAGATCAACGGTAATCAGTGAGGAAATCGATAGAGAATCAGATCAACAGGCAGAATTGATACTTAACTTGGAATCTATAAATTTATATTAACTCCCATACCTCGATATGTGCATAAATAAAGAAAGCTGTATTTTTGTACTGCCCAGTAATTCTCTGAAAGATGGATATTTGTCACTCTGGTCTCTCGGAGAGACCAAAAGGTGTGATCGTCTTTCTGTGATTCTTGTTTTGTTCGGTAAATCCCCCAGTAGTCGGTTTCTTGCAGCTGTGCCGTCTGCTTTCACCATGTGGAGCTTGTAACCCTGTTTGCTAACAGCGCAATAGCCTAGAGATATACTTACGATTAAATACAAAAAAACAAGACAGTTTTGAACATTAGTGATTGTTGGACATACTCAAGCAGGCATCAAAAAGAACTTCATGAACATGATTTGAGGCAAAATAAGACCTCTTTAGAAGCTCCCTCTCTTGTTAAACTTCTTAAAAATCTGTTGATTCTTTTCAGTCTATTCTGATTGTATGGGACAAAATCCATAAGTCCTTTTTCTTAGCTACTCGTCCTGTGCGTGGATGTTTAATTTGACCTCCTTCCGCTGCAGAATGCACAACCTGTTATTCATTTAGTTCTACCAAAGTTAGCGTGTTTGTTAGCAGATCACCCATGAATTGAGTTACAATTTTGATTGCCTGTACCCACCACTGAAGTGATTAAAAACTTTTTAATCAGGGATGGGCAATTTGGTTACCAAGAGGGCCACCTGAGCATCATCCTCAATGCTAGAGGGTCAATTTTTTTGGCATTTGAAAGATATGAAAAAGAGATAAATACATGCTGCATAGCTGCTATATTAACAGTTGTATATGTTTAACAACTTACATATACTACTCAAAAAAGTTTGAAAACATTATATCAGTCAGTTATTCCTCTCCTTTAATTATACCAGTTGGTATTTTATTTTGTATTGTTGGAAAGCTTGACTAGTCAATTCTACAACAAGGTGCAACTTGTAAGTATCGTGCATTAGTTAAATAAACAACACAGTTAAACATGTGGATAGCACCCCAGAAAATATGCCAAGAATCCCGGCAATGTTTGTCTTTCGGTATTTGCTGTTGTTACAAATGGGTGTTATTGAAAGGAGAAATAATCGACTGAAATAACGTTTCCTATCTTTTTTGGGAGGAGTTTATATTAACTAACATTCAGTTAGCAAGTCTTTATCAAATGGGTAACCCACAAAAATTTAAGCCAACCAAATCATGTCCTGATTACCAAAGTAAATTTCACCTACATTTTTATATCTGTTTTGTCAAGTGCATAAGTTTCATTAACAAATACAGAAAATTATATCTCTATTTTCTTGGAAATATTGCTTTTTTTCAGTGATGTTATACCAGTTTTTTATTTATTTATTTGCACATATTTACAGAAAAGTAAAAAGGCAGTGAATAAGACAAAGTCAGATGTGCAGCTGAGTTAGAAACCCAGTGTGAACTTTTTTACAGACCTCACCTTAGGAGATAAATACAGACACAATTAACAAAAAAACATTAAATCCTAATTATAAAAGAAAAACAAACAAAACAATCAAATAATCAAAATACATTTAACCAAAGTGAAAGTGTGTTCCAACAAAGAAATAAAATGCAACAGGTTTTATTCATTTTCCTGCATTTTTTTTTTATATTTTAAAAGTACTGACCAGCACATTAAGTTTCCAGGAGGACTGCATGTGGCCCCCAGGCCACCAGTTTCACACTCTTGATCTAAATTGTTCATTTTTGAACACGGTTCTCTCTTTTCACATCCTATATTAAGTTTTCCTTGTTTAAGACTGGACTCTGATACTGCTTTGTATGGACTTCGTGACCTGGATTATGTCACTGTGGATTGTAAAAACAGATGCTTGCAGTCATAAAGCATCGTAATCCGGATTCTTCTCATATATTTTGGTGATTTCCCCAAAGTGAAACTAGCTTCAGAGTGATTTACAGCATGTCTGGATGCAAAATCAATACGAGCCTATATGATGTCCAGAAGTCTCTGGCGGCCGCAGGAGGAACGACTTCATGTGTGAAGTTCGTTCTTTAACAGCTAATCCACGTCAGGCACCCCCCCGAGGTCACTGAAGACTTAGCCGCTCGCTAAGATGGAAAGAAACGAGTGTAAGGACGACTGAGAAATACAGATGTGAAGACGAGGAATAAACAACAGAGATGTGAGGGAAATTATTTTACTATTAACTGATCTAAAGGTTAGAAAGTAGACTAA
Organism: Cetoscarus ocellatus; assembly: GCA_037902135.1. Taxonomy (NCBI): domain Eukaryota; kingdom Metazoa; phylum Chordata; class Actinopteri; order Labriformes; family Labridae; genus Cetoscarus; species Cetoscarus ocellatus. The sequence continues at coordinate 111,562 of JBAMNC010000002.1, read as the reverse complement.
TACCCAGAGTGTTGGCCCATCTACCCAGGCAATAGCTCAAGTCTCTGCTTCATTAAGGGCATGAAACTTGAGTTTGATTTACTTTTGTGGCTGATGACATTTTTAGGCTGTTAGTACATCAGTGGCTGTTGCATGTGCATAAAAGTTGAACAAACTAAATCAGAATCAGGGTTGTTTCTCCATAATGTACTCCCAGTTTCATTACACTCTCCCTCTGTGCTCTGCTGGAGATGAATTTGCATATTTTGAAGCTGTTTTTCCTCTCCAGACTCACTGGCTGAGCCGGTAATCCTCGACATGAATCCCCAACTCCTTCAGTAAATTCTGCACATGGCTGCACATTCACCACAACGATCTTCCACTGAGCAGAGCCCGCTGCATTCAGCTTTAGTTTCAATTTATCTAAGGGTCTGTGTGGGAAATTTTAAGGGAGAGGATGAGGCAAAAAACGGGTGAGATATATTTCTTTTGTACTTGAATGCAAAAGAGGTTCAACCGGGGACAGCAGTGAGGCAGCTTTTTAGGAAATTTAAAGGTTTAGAATAAATATGTAGAGCTGCCATGATGCCAGAATTAAAAACAAGTGATGAGGCCCAAAAGTAAAATCCTTTTCCAAAACATTTCCCCAACTCTCAATTTAGGATTTTAATCTTTTTTTTAAACCTTAAAAAAAAAAAAAAACTCCAAGTGACACAAACATTATATGACTCAAATTTCCTTTATGTTATTGAAATTTATAAACCAAACAAAATTAAAGTGTATGTCATAAAACGTTGATGTGTAGTTCAAACATAGGCAGGTTTGTCTACATAAACAGTGAAGGCCGAGCTATTTTCACAGTATTTTAACATGAAACTCTCTGATCAATGTTTAATCTCATTTAGAAAACAAATAAAGGCCTAAACATGTGCTTGTGCAAACCTGACAGGGCCTACCATCATGAAAACTGTAAATTTTCATTATTCGTATTTTCAAAAAAGCAAGTCAAGAAAAAAACATCTAGATTTTTAATTGTTCAATCTTCTTCAGAAAATGTTGTCGCTTTCCTTGATGGGAAAATGTTGCAGCAAATGAAGACAGAACCAACTTTTACAGCCTCTTGTGGGTTTTATTGGAGATGCAGGACATACAGCCTCAAAAACAGCTCTTGCTGGACGGACTCCTGAGCTAGCCTTCTAGCCTGTATTTGAGGTCCTTTCAGCCACGTTGTCATTGGTGCCTATGTGACCAACCCTTGGCCCGATAACCCTCTTTCTGCAAAGGCACCGCAGCATCTATTAATGCCAACGTGGCAGTGATGTGGTTCCCCAACACTTTGATAACGTTTATATGCAGGGCAAGCTGACCAGAGACAGCATATTATTTTAGCCTGAACCCACATTTGATATTTATTTAACTATCTACCCCACTAATTATTCCAATAATTCTCTGACAAAAATAATTTGAATTAATCAATTTAATACTAAAAATATGAGATATAGACATCAGTTTGGATACAGTTCAAGAAACTAAAAACAAAAAAATAGACAAAAGACCTTTTTTCTTGGTGTTTGGGAGCTTTTTGATACTGCTGTCATTGAATCATTTTATTTTCTCTTTAAAACAAGTGATACCTAAAGTCGTCTTCCAATCAATCAATCAATCAATCAATCTTTATTTGTATAGCGCCAATTCATAACAAGTGTTATCTCAAGACACTTTACAATAGAGCACAAAGCTCTTCATATTATGGATACACATATATGCATAGATACATATATACATATAAAAATACACATATACATATATATACAAATATATACATCCAACACCCAACATGAATCCATATAGCCAATCATGAATCCCTCCATCATGGCGGCAAGAAAAAACCTTCTGTTAAGCAGCAGGAAATCTTGAATGTGGACCCTAGTCTTCCCACCTACATCCTTTGGGAGAGTTATGGGCGATCCTTGTTCAGCAAGGTTTGTTTGAATATATACAAACACAGCAATCGATCCATGTTTCTGCACCAAAGTTCGCCTGAAAGGGGTGGTCTCTGCTCGTTTCCAATCGACTCCTGGAGCACAATCGACCCAGCAATGACACAAACGGGGCGACGAGTTACCTCATCACGCTGCTGTAGTAGTATAAGCGTCAGTGTTACAGCTACCAGGTAACCAGCCTGATAACAAAGTACTAGAGCTGGCTGAAAAAACAGAGTTGTTTGTTTTTACTCATCTCTAAACTTTTAAATATCCATCTGTCCATCATCTATATGGCTTATCTCTATCCCAGCTGACACTGGGTGAGAGGCGGGGTACAACCTGTATCGGTGGCCCGCCAATTGCAGGGCCACATAGAGAGACAGACGACCATGAACATTGTGAGGCACGTGCACTACTGCTGCGCCAGATTAAAATAGAAATAAAATTAGTTCAATTGGTGCATCACTGTCCTGATATACTGCATAGATATTGGTTTCCAAAGTAAATGCCACTCTTGATGCATGACGCATTCACAAGGCTGCGAGGCAGGACTCAGGGAGAACATCAGTGGGCTCTGCTCAGGTCCGACTGGATATTTTTGTCCCGATCTAGGCTCCTTGACCTTAGCCTTTGTCCTATGACCTTCCTTGCATTTGAGTCGACATTTGTGCAGAGTATAGTGAAAATCTCTTTAAGTGTCCCTCATGTGTTGCATTAACAATTAAAAGGTGAGGACAAAAATGTTATAGCTCGACCTTTTACCTCTAATATGTAGTTTGAGGCAGATTAGTTTGGTCTTTTTTGACATCTGGGTGGTCTGAGATTCAGAAAATCATTTGAAGACATTTTGATATAACACGTCACGAGGTTACGACCTGTAAAGACGATCAGACAACCTGACATCCTGCCTCTGACCTCGGCCATTGCTTATGCAGAGGCATAAAGATCTGTTTCTCATTGATTACTGCCTTTCACTGTCAGAGTATTGTAGTTTCAGCCATGAGAGGTCATGCTGAACTTTCTGAGTTATTTTGTTGTTCCCTGAGATTTTAGGTCTTTGTGCTCAAGCTTTAAAACTTTTTTAAATAATAAACTAGACTGAAGTTCAGATGTGTCTTTAGTCAAAACCAAGTTCTGGAGCCAAGGAAAGTTTTTATGGGCTGAAAAATACAGAAATTTCTTTGACAGAAGAGAAAAACAGAGCCCCCTGGACTGAAGTGATACCAACTCAAACATGAAACGAAAGTTTAGTCTTAAGTAGAATCCAAGAAATATAAGTTAAAAATGCACCTGTAACCGTCCAGAAAAACCAGCAGATGTTGTTTTGAGGCAATCAACCCAATCAAGAAACTCAAACAGAAAAAGCTGAAATCTGTTGGTCTAAATCTGGATGATTCAGCTTCTCTTCTTCTCTTAATGCTCTCATTATGCTGCTGTCAGAGGTCTAAAAATACTCATTTCTCTCTGTGCTATAACCTGCAGCAGTTAAAATCATGTGTCTCTATTACCCAGGGCTCTTGGTGTCAGGCGGACAGGATATTTAATGATTTGATGGGCTGAAGTCTTGCAGATATCGAGCTGTAGTTATAAAAAAAAACGTCTAATGAACATTTATTTCTTCACAGCCTGTCAATAATAATGAGTACTCCTCCGCGGACAGCTTCATTTTAAAATGTAATTATCCGTCAAACTTGCTTCAAGGTCACATGGCAGTAGATTATTGTTAACAAGTGTCCAAAATCCGACTGTCAGGAGAAAAAGGAGCAGAAATCACTGAAATTATCAACTGAGGACGGATAAAAAAGACGAACAGACGCGAGGAGCACAAAGAGAGAGCGACTGTGTGATGTTCAGACTGTTCAAAGTGTCATCGCACAAGAAAAATACAAGAAACCATCAGTCACAAACACACATCACTGTCACATCAGACACTACTAAACTGCAAAAGGAGGGATGTTCTCTGGTTTTCTGTTTTTCCAGGTTGTTCATGCCTACAACAAAAATATATAAAATCTTTCCTCTAGTGTATCTCACTCATTTGTAGGCGAGTGTTTGTTAAAATAAAGTTTGCATAAAACTGACTGTTAGGTCCAAGCCACCGTCTCCCCGTCTTTGAAAACTTTTCTGATTTATTCCACCAACCTGCAGTCGAACCGGTGTTACAGTTTGCTTTGTGTCTGTTTCCCTTTTGTTCCGCGACAAAGCTCCATCATTATTTCAGCTCCGGGCGTTCACCTCAGGTCCAACAGGACGTGATGTTGTGAGTGCAGGTCAGCTTTGAGAGAGCCAAAGAGTGACATGGTGCACCATTTACAGACACAAACATGCTAAACTCAGACTGCAGATTTATGAACCACTATAGCCCGACATGGATGACTAATGAGTGCTTATTCTCCTCTGACCTCTTAACCTTGCACAGCACCTGGACCCATCTTGAGCAGCTCCAATCTACAACGATTGTCCTCGGCCCAAAGCAGGACGGCTCAATCAAAGTCCCCTTAAAGAAAGAAGAGGTGGAGCTACGAGCAAGAGATTAGCATAGATGCTAACAGCTTCAGAAGCATTTCATTAAAAGGATTCAAGGAGTTTTATTTGTCTTTCCAGTCTCAATTACATGAGAAGAGAACAAAACTAGTTACTGAGGTCCCGGTATTAACCATAAAGAAAGGATATATACAACAGTACCATAATCTAAGGCTAGTTAAATCTAACAAAAACATTGAGGATAATATTTACAGTATTAACCTAAAATAAAACCTGAATAAAAGATCAAATAAAATATCAGCTCTTGACCACATTAAAAAGAAAAGAAAAGCACTTTTCTGTTTAAACGATATTTTCGCTCCACTTCTGACATGTTTTGGCAAGAAGTGGCTCACGTTCTGTCCTTAACACTGCAGCAGTAGCTCCCGCCTACTGTGACACCCTTTTGGCCCGTAATGAATGTGATTGATGGCACAATCGTCCAATCACCTGCTGAAGTTGCTTTCAAAAGGTTCTGCCCATTTCCAAACACTTTCTATGGACTAGTGAGATATATTGGCCAATCCATCTGGTGTGTCAGGTTACTGACCTCTCACCAACATGGCATTTTTGCTCACAGAACTTGATATTCTCCCTTTGTTGGACCATTCTCTGAGATGGTTATGTGTGAAAATCCTGGTTGATCTGCAGTTTCTGAAATGCTCAGACTAGCTCCTCTCTCATTTGTGCATCTGGGAATGGGCAGAACCCTTTAAAAGCAAATCCAGCAGGTGATTGGATGATCGTTCTGTCAATCATTTTCATTATGGACTAATCAGATAATGTATTCGGTAGTAAAATACAAAACCTGAGCCACTTCAAAGAACAAACTTCTGCCAAAGAAATGCTTTAAGTGTCGTTTGTTTTGCATTTAATAAAGACGTGGTCACGATCTGAGGTATAGATAGATTTGCCTGAAAACAGACGTAAAATCAGGTGGATCCAGCTGCAAGGCAAGGTTACCACCAACCATGTCATGTTCATAGCCTTCTTAATCCTGATGCTCAATTCAGGAGGTCCTCTGGGCTGTTTTTATGTGCCATGTGATTGGCTGATTAGCTTTTTACATAATTTCTATATCACATTAGCAGCTGATGAGGTGTTCCTAATAAAGTGGCCGGTAAGTCTAAGTTTTCATCGTTAGTTTGCTGCATCAGTTCAGAGTTGTTTCTGTGCTCTCGCCTCATAAATAAAGATGAATGTTCCCTCCATCATTGTTTGTATCTCCACACTTCAGAGAGCTCACAGTGATTTAAATAAAACCCCACAGATCAGCGAGAGAGCTCCATCCCGTCCTAACTGAGGAAGTCCTCTTTAATCTGAATGGAAATCATGTCTGCGGCGCGATAATGAAGTTATTGACGCAGCGTTAATGAAGCTGATAACTGACACATCTGTGGAAACAGCAGCAGCCGTCCTCATTAACATACTAATTTATTCATGTATGTACGATAAAGAGCATATGTTTCAATATTCATCCAGCTGCTTCCACTTCTTCTCCTGCTGCATTGAAAACAAACAAAAACAAAAACAGGCGTGGAGTTGGTTTAAGGTTAGCCGGCCGCTCGCTGGGAGGCCGGTGGAGGTTTTAATGATGAAGAACAAACGGTGGAGGAGTTTGGAGGAGCTCAGAGGGACGAGCAGGCGGTCAGGCCGAGCTGAGGACCTATTTTCTTTAAACTCGGTCCTCGTTTTGATCAGACGGCTCTGCTCTACTTTTCTGATCAGGAGCAGGAAAGAGGGCTTTGCTATCAAAGTGAAGATGTTAAAACTATTCTTTTCTTTTATAATGATGTTTTTATTTTTTATAATGATGTTTTTGTTTATTTGAAAAAATGCAGACAAGGTAAATAACTTCTGCTCAGTTTTTACATGATCAATAATACTAACTAGAAAGCACTCGGAGAGTGCAGACCTCCGCCAAGCGCCACAGTTCCCCCTATTTGTCATTTGCACCGTAAATATTAGTCCCACATTTATTTTGACTACATTTTTAGATTCCTTGACCATGAAAACATACTATTGGCAACTGAATTCATAATGATATCAACATTAGTTCAGCAGTTATTTATGAAAATCGCATATTCCATAATGGCGGTTTTCTTCTGGATCAGATCGCTTCCAAAATCGCATCATTTGTTCTTTATCCCAATCCGGACATTCCCTGAAAATTTCATCAATATCCGCCCATAACTTTTTGAGTAATGTTGCTAACTAACTAACAGACAGACTGACAGACAAACCCTCCCAAAAACATAACCTCTTTGGCGAAGGTAAAAATAATAGTACATACAACAGTATATATAAATATAATAATAATGAGAGTCGTGGTAGTTATGACAATATGAAAGTACACAACAAAGTATGATAAAAATGAAGAGCAAATATGCAGAGCACAAACACTCACAAATAATAATTATAATAATCCAAAATCCAGTTCACATAATAATATAGACAGTGAGAAAAAAAAGTATATATAATATACAATACAAAAGTACACTTAAGAGCACACATACCCCCTCCCCCCCACCCACCCATCCCCTGAGTTAGGTTTGGTAAAAAATAAATAAATAAATACAATAATAATAATAACAATAACAAATGAAAACAAAAAATAAATAATCTAATAATAATAATAGTAGTTATATAAGAATAAAAATAATTGAAAAAGAGAAATAGAACAATGATACAGGTCCAGTACACAAGAAAAGGAAAATATTTCAGCATCAGTCCTCACGTTTCAGTTGCAGAAAAGCATCGATGAACGCTACCCAAATCAACCAGATCACTGTGGGTCTTTTCCTGACGTAGAGAATCTTCTCTGGAGTGCAATATGATGTTAAGATGTTAAAACTATTCTGATCATTACGTACTGCAGGGGGTGGAGCCTCTCCCAGCTGGCATTAGGTGAGAGGTGGGGTTCACCCTGGACCGGTCGCCAGTCAATCGCAGGGCCACATAGTGAGACGGACAACCATTCATGCTCACACTCACACCTAAGGGCAATTCAGAGTCACCAGTTAGCCGTTCTCACAGTTGTGAGTGAGCCGTTCGTTTCTTATAATAATGGCTCACAAATGAACTGTGAATCAGTTCTCACCGTTCACTTAAAAGAGCTGTTCAAAAGACTCAATTTGTTCGCGAACTTAAATAGGAAATAGGAAATCAACAAAATATATTTATAAAAAAGCGGATTAAATAAAGATTTTTTTAAAATAAACCATAGATTTATAATAGTAAGACACTACATAAAAGCCAGACTAAACAATGTTCATGCCCAGGAGTTAGAAATAAATACATTTTATCCTCAATATGATACGGTGGAGCTAGCTAGAGATATCGGTCATCAACTTTTAATCTTGTTTTTAGAAGGCTAGATTAACTTGAAAATTGCCCACACCGATATTGTAACGTCAGTTGGTGATGTGAGACTGGAAAAGTCCTGGAAAATGATTTGTCGAAAAGAGTGGGAACCCTGTACCAATCACATGACCACAAATATCACCCCTGCTCCTCCTCTTGACCCACTCCTGAACTTCTGCTGTCTGGGACTTACCTGCTCCAGGAGTAACACAGATTTTTATGTCATAATAATGCAGTCCCAGCCTCCACAGCGATGGAAGATGTCTGATTAAAAGCATGAACTCCTGAGGAGGTTCAGGTTTAAGATCAGTCTAACATAAAAGCATGAGGAGTGTACGGAGAGGCTCGTGTTACAACAGCGGCTTCATTCAGTCTGACTCTGCTCAGAATAATGTGAAAAACCAACAGAGCCCCACATTTATCAGATTTGTCTGCACGGTCGAGGTGCTGCTCAGGGTTCATTCAGAGCTGGAGGGGAGTCGCACACTCACGAGCACAGTGAACGCTCTGCGCTGAGACAGGAGTGGATGTTAACTCAATCTAACAAGAAGTCGGCCGCGTGGAGGATCTGCTCCTGGAGGATGAAACTCCTAAAGTGCAGCCGGCAGAGCCGATAATGGGGGGGGGGTGTTGTAGTGCAGGAACAGCGGGTCACTCCTGCCTCCAACAAAATAACGAATCGCAGAGAGAACTGGAGACTGATTGGAGAAAAAAATCATCACTACAAGAAGAAGAAAGTGCAGATGGAGCCAGAAAGACCAGAGGCAGAGAGAGCAGAAAGTTCTGGAAACCTCAGGCTGAAGTCTAAGGAAAGTTTGAGGAGAGTGGAGGCTCCTGTGATTATTTTAGAAGAATATGATGTTCCAGCTTCAGCCGGTGGTGAGATCGTCCTCGCCGTGTTCGGAAACAGCAACACGGACTCACTTCCTGTCAGAGCAGAGTTCGAGTTTCTCTCTGCGGTTTGACACATCGAGGCGAGAAGCTCCAGACCGAGGCTGCAGTAGCTCACGGAAAACAGTGTGAAGAACAGCTCGTATTGACCTGCAGCGTCTTTATATGAGGGGCGAGCAATGCCGGGGAATAACAACGACGAGCATAAAACAGCTGCAGCAGAAATCGCCAAAGCATGCTGAGAATAATCACGCTGACCTCCTCCAGGAGGGTCACAGGACTCGGGGCTCCTACACTTTTAAAAATCAAACTCAGGACTTTTTGAGACCTTTTAAGGCCTGAAATGAGAAATTAAGAACGATTTTCTCTGCAGACCGAACATCAATCTGCAAAGTTAATCTGTTTTTCTCTTACCAAGTCCTTAAATATCAAAGTGAAATTGTTATTCTGTCCTGGTGCAACAAGCCAGGGAGCTGAATTTAGTTCAGAAACAAGAAAACATGACTGGGCTCTTAAGTGAGAGAACATTTAGCTGTTATGAGAGTGCATGGTTTGGGATGTACCTAATTTTTTGGCCGAGGTTTTCAGTTTGATTTGATTTTGACAGCCTTGCCCATTGTGGTACTTTTAGAAAGATTTCTAGTTTATTAAGAGGAGTTTACAGAGAAGTTTAAAAACATAAAAAAAAAACACTTTGAACAATTTTTATTCCCTCGTACATGTTATATCTAAAGACAACATCAACCTTAAAAACAGCTGTATTTATTTAACTTTCTAGACAAAAACTATTTTTTCTCTTATTACATTTGAAGGCATCATGATGATTTCTTTAATGCATCCAGCTGTCATTTTTCTGAGCTGTCTTTAAACACAACATAAACGTCGATGTCCCTCGTTAAGTCTGAAACATGATTTACCATTTTTAACCGACAGGACTTGGAGTGCTTTGTTTTGAGCAGTGCGGAGGATTTTTCCTGCTGCAGAGGTTAGTATACTGTATTATTAGTCTGTTGTGGAGTTAAAAGAGTTCTTTATCCAGGACCAGGACCAAAATGTACATGTAATGCTAAACTTGTCATGAAGGGGACCCAAAGACATGGTCTATCCTGTACTGAAGCAACAATAATCTTGTTTTCTAATTAACACTCTCACCATAAGCTATGAGAGCAACAAAAATCTATGTTTTATTTACTGATACCCATTTAATGCTACCAAGACCTGCTACAAGAGGTTTTTTTCTATCCAGCTCCAAATATGATAGGATACAGTAGGGTTGGACGATATATCGATTAAATCAATTAATTTGAATTATTTTCTGCAGAAGATTTAAAAATAAAAAATCACCAAAAATTTCTCAGCTTACTCCAATCATAAGTTGTTGCAGTGTTTGAAAATATAAATACTGAAATATACAGTTTTTATGATGATAAGCCTTTTCAGGTTTTGCACAAGCACAAGTTTTTTTTTGTTTCTTAAATGAGATTAAATATTGATCAGATGTTTCCAAGTTAATATTCTGTGAAAACAGCTCATCGTTCAGTGTTTATATAGACAGGCCTCCCTACATTCTACATAATCAACATTTTATGATAAAATTCCAGCATGCATTTTAACTATAAGAGGAAAAGTCATAACATCATAGCAAAACCTGATTCATGTAATTCTTGTGTCACTTGGAGGGTTTTCTTTTTAAGAGGGAAAAAATAAATGAAAATCAGAAATCAAGTGTTGTGGAAAAAAATGTCCCAGCCCTAGGACATAGCATGCATTACTATTATTACCATTTTTTTAGATATTCAAGGCTTTTAATGCCTTTATCTGAGTGATAAGAAGGTGTTGGGAGATGGAAATTGGATAGTGAACCTAGCCAGCCCTTTCACTTACATTACACTACTCTACATCTGCAGAGGGCCCCCGTACCAGGCCTTTCAGGGGCCCTGAAATGTATGTGGGCGGCCCTGTCAACAAGTACAGATAACCAGTAACTAGTATGTAAATAAAAACAAGAACGAGGACACGGAGGCATGACCTGCTTTTATGGATCCTTTGAAACTTTTTGTCGTGTGTGGTCCTGTGTTTAATTTTGACCTCGTGCTGTAAAAGCATCTCTGCTTTGTTGTTTCTGATAAAATGAGGAGTTTACTGGAGGATCAGCCCTGTCATATCTGCTTTATTAGAAATGTTTTCTCACTGAGGTCTTAATTTAGATATTTTCATCTTGTTTCACCTTTGGTCCTACATCTTAACATGGGGTTTGTTTGCATTCTTGGTTTCTTTTCTGCGCTGACACTGAAGATAAGCGCGATAATCAGGGTCAGTTTTACTCTCGTGGATGCAGAAGGTGGAGGTAAAGAGCTGGAGGTAGATACGGTGTGACTGATGTAAATTTGTTTTTGGCAGCAGCTGCAGCACTTTTCATTTTTTTTGCTCAGCTCATTTGTGAACTTTTGCACCTGAATTAATGCTTTTACACACCATGTTTGTTTTCTTCTATGTAGGCTGTTTTGGGATTTAGTCATTTTAAAAATCCTCAGCTGCAGGCTGGTTGACTAGAAAATCACAGCTCTTCATTGATTTGATTTTCCAAAAAGCCGAATTGCTGTATTTGGGATTAGTTTAATACAGTCCCTAAGACCTTTTATTGAACCATGCCCCCTCTCAGAGGTTGACAAAATGTTTTGAGACTTTTTTTTTCCAACTTTATTTGTAGGACATTTTAAACATTCAGGACAGACAGTGTGATATACAACATGAGGTATACAAATATAAAATAAGCATCGATTAATTAACACATCTGTACGTCAACACCCTCACCAACCCCCATTCCTTACAACGCCATTCATCTCATAAAAAAGGATGATAATGACAATAATACAAATAAATAAGTAAAAGAAAAGAAAAAATAAAAATAAAGAGAAAACCTGAAATAACAATAATAATAATATGAAACGTAAATGCTCATGTTTTGAGACTTTTTGATATCACATTATATTAATAATTGCTGATGTGTTTTTTTTTATTTTGCCCACAGAAATGATCATTTCAGTACACTTCACTTCTACAGTCAGGTCTCATTTTATATTTGACAAGTATTTGTCTGGGAAAGAAAAGACCACTGAAAAAGAAAATCAAGAAGGAGAAACAAGTGAAGTAAACAAAGAAAAAAGATTAAAATTATATATTTATATGTGGACGGCACGCTGGCGCAGCAGGTAGCAGAGCAGGAAGGTTGCTGGTTCGATCCCTGAGTTGGTCAGGGCTCCTCTGTGTGGAGCTTACATGCTCTCCTCGTGCATGTGTGGGTTCTCTCAGGGCGATCCAGTTTCCTCCCACAGAACAAAAACATGCTGATTAGGTTGATTCGTGACTTCACTTCGCCCCCCAACAACCCTGAGAGGGATAAGCAGTGTAGATGACGGAGGATTTTAATCTGGCGCTCCTACATGACGATCACTGCTTTAAAGAGTTTTCGTTGAACTTTGCACAAACGTCCACTTTGACTCACGGACAAACCGGAAAGATGTTTGGGGGACAAGGTCAAATGCTCTGAGTCCTCTGGAGAATTTTTGTCAGACTTTGCTCAGATGTCCTAGTTGACCTGATGATGAGGTGATTAAATTTAGGAGGTCAAAGGTCAAAGGCCAAGTGACCCTCCACTGCACTGGACTCTCAGATCCTCTGACGTATGTCTCCTGGAGGCATAAAGCCATCACATGTTCGATCTGTTTTTTCTGTGACAGTTGTAGATTCTGTTGTATTTTCTGCTTTATTCTCATTTTTCCTGCATTTGAAGACGAGCTGATTTACCCAGAAACATTATCATTTCCTGCAGCGGTCTCTAAATCACATTTGGAGCTGTGACATTGTTAAAGTTTTTGATGCTGTAGTAGCTCCGTATGAATTAATTTCTGGATTTACACAAACAAACGAGAGCAGAGCATGAAAATCAGTCTGATTTGTTGTTTGTCGGGAGCGTGATTATAAAAATCAGTCTGCCTTTACATCAGCGTGCAGCTCATGGAGAGGGTTTGTAGGGAGGTCTTTGTGCAGACATGAATACAAGTGAAATACAAAGGATGTAAACACATGGAGATGCAATCATCCTCCACTTTTACCGAATCATTGCCATCTGTCAAAGTAAATTATTTTTAGATTGCAATCTCAGTGAAAGACAATTTTTGGTTGCTAAGCATCAGAGACGGCCTGGAGAGAGAGTCACTGCAGTTTTTACTTCAAGGACAAATAATATTTTTATATTCCAGCGTATGTTGGAGTCAGCCTCTGAATTAGTGTCATTTTTAACTGAGTTCATTTTCTTTGCTAGTTATTTATTAACTGCTTCCTTCTCAATGTGGATTAAATTACTTATTCTTTCCTTAGATTACAAACTAACACTTGCTCCACATGCAATTATACCCTCATATCCATTCAGTCAACATGGATCTTTCCTTTTCTTACTAGGGATGCACGATGTTGGATTATTGCTGATATCTGATGTGCTGATATTTCCAAACTTATTGTTGATACTGATGATTTTTGCAAGAGTACAAGGAATCTCCTTTACCAAAATTGACCTGTTCGTCTTATTTTGAAAGCGTATTTGTGTCAAGAATTGATGTCAATCAAGGATAATAACATTTTATTCTCTATAAGAAGACACTATTGCTTTAAAACACTTATATGCATTTATACACATATGATAAATATATTTGTATATACACATACATACATCTAGAGGTGTATCCATCCAGGCAGAGATAAAGGCACTAAAAATAAGAATTTATGATAGAGACAAACTCATGGACGCCCAGATCATAAATCTGTCCTCATCACATTTATCTCTGCTAGACTCAATCAATCTTTATTTGTATAGCACCATATTTGTCTTTGTTGAATATAATTGTATTACAGGTAAGCCCCTTGAGATGTAACATCTCATTTTCAAGAGGGTCCTCATGTCCATATGGTTGTAAAGATAGTTACCATGGATGTCTGATCAATACAACCATGGATAGAGAGATCAATCTGATATCAACATTAATATCTATAATGAATATAATCTGGAGAGGAATGATGTTGATTAATATAACAGCATCTGGCTGAACTGCCATTAAAATGGGTTTAACTGGTCTAAAATGTGAATTTATGTTAAATGAAGTCATTTCTGTTGATGGTCAATGCAGGATAGAGCATTAAAACACAAATCTATGAGGAGTGCGTGACGATATTTTGCTGTATCGATTATTTTGAGCGCAGGCCTACCAGAATGAGCCTCACAGATTAACTCTGGCAGAAGTCACTCTGATCCTGTACATCATGGTCAAGGATCTGCCGTTATTAAATACCAGAATAATTTAGCACAGAGCTGCTTATGGTAATAGAAAGAGAAGTTTCTTCATAAGCCCACGGCTCGGAGGGAGCACAGGAGGCTTTTAAACTGTTACCAGGAGCCATGTGGGAGTCTTATTCACGGCAAACAAAGTGCTGCTTAATGTGAGAGCAGCAAATCATGAGCTGTAAACAAACGCATGCAATATAATAACACTCAATAAGTACACCACGGAGAGCAAACTATGAAACGTGTCTACATAAGTGTGTGGTATCTCTTCAGTTCTTGCTATCACCTGATTGGACTCAAAGATTTTCCTCTTTCATTAAAAGAGTTTGAGTTTGATGGCAGCTGCTCAAAGAAATGAAGTCCAGACTGTCCTTCTCCATTAAAACAGTTTATTAAACCCTCTCTGACATTAACCTTCTTGCTATTGTTGTTTAAAAACTTCATTTCTATTGACAAAACCATCAAACTTTCCCCTGTTTCCTCTGTGTATAAAGACAGAGAGGCCTCCTGCAGATGATCATTAAGGGAGCAGCAGACTACTGTGGCACTGAGAGGCTCGTGTCTGACCTGCCTCTGTAGATGCCAGGCTGTTACCATGGCAGTGTGAGCCCAGCTCCGTTTGGGTCTGACCTTTCATTGCTGGGAAACCTTCAGAAGTTTCCAGCATTTGAAGCTCGTCTAATGGCGGATAAATGAAGCAGTAATTCATCTGTTCTCAGGATCAGTCAGCCTCAGTCAGCTACGTTAACTCTTCAAATTAAAAGTTCAACTTTTGCTAAATCCATCGAGGTTTGGACTCAACCGTCTGATGAAAGGGAAATGTTCCTGAAAGCAGCTCGAAGAGGCGAACGGCTGCGAAGTTAAAGTTAAACTAAGGCCGTGCATCCTGGACTTTTAAAAAGTGCCTCTAAAGGTTCTGAAAGTGAAGATGAAGATGGATCCCTATATTTCTATATTTGGAGTTCTGTTAGAAAAACCCAAAATTAAGTCTTTGCAATTAGAAATACTTCGATTTACCTCGGATTAGCCTAAAGGGCTGCTCTAACAAAAGCTTTAGAAAATGGAAGTCTTTAATCAGCTCATTAACTCTCTACAAACCTCTCTGGATTGCCCCCCACCCCCTTTTTTAATGATAATAATAATTATCAGTATTATTATTTTAATGTATGTATTCATTAATTTATTTTATTGAAATGTATTCTTCTTTCATTCCATTTCTCCTAAGTACACTTCATTCATTCACTTATTTTCTTAAATGCTTATAATTACTCTCTTTTGCTTCACTTAAAGGTGCAGTGTGTAGAATTTGGCATTTGAGCGACATCTTTCGCTCAGGTTCTAAACTGAGCCAACCGTAACCAAAACGTCACATCGCTGAGCAACGGAAGCCTGTGAAGACCAAAAGTGATCGTGAACACGGCATCATTTACGAAAGTGACAAGGTTTGTAACCATTTTTTTAATAGATTTAGGTCAGTTGTTAGCTGCCGTCCTCTCTCCTCTTCTTCGGCTGCATTCCAGGTGGATTTCAGAACCGGCGGACAGATTCGTGTTTCATTCTTTTTGTCCCTAAAATCCACCCGTAGACAACATGGTGGATCGTTATGTCGGCCTACATGAACGTGGCCCGCGGTAATGTGAATTTTTTTAAGCTTTTTCTAACTAAATAAAAATAAAACAAACGTTTTATGGGGATGATTGTGCTCCTATTTTGACGGACTTTACATACAAATACAAACATTATATCCTATATTCACCATTTCTGTTAGGCAAAATGCTGACAAATTCTACACACACTGCACCTTTAATACTCAATTTATTGTCATTACTTTTACGTTCTTTAATTCATCAGTTCTGATGCTCAATATTTTTTCTTTTTTTAACTTCTTGTCCTTTATTAGTATGTTTTGTTCAATGAGTTGTTGATATTTGGTGCTTTATAGTTTCCTTTTTTATTATTAATGTTATTCATTTCTGGCTTACCCTGCACAGAGACAGCTTTGGTTCTTTGTTTATCTGTTCTTTAAAAGAAAAAGAGGGGGAGAATATTCATTGTTATGTGATGTATTCTGTTTTCCCCTTGTTCTCTTCCCTAATAAAAGGATTTATGAAAAAATAAGTGCCTGTAATAATCAAGCAGCAAGGATATTCAGTGGAAGCAAAAGCAAAAACAGCAAAGCTCAGTCTGTCAGGGCTTGAGCTGGGGACTGGAGGGTTTCCGGTTCAAGTCCGGATCCAAACAAACTTGGAAGTTGGTTTAGTTGTTTGGGGGTTGCATGCTAACTTCCTGGGACACTATCGCTGGTTATGGCAGTTGGTGTTGCAGCTGAAAGGGTTTTGCATTTATTTCCTCCGGAGCCTCATGGCAAAGGTTATGCCCTTAAACTTTATCTCACAGAAACACCTACAAATTAAAGGGATACACCAACTTTTTTTTTGTTTTCGTGTCTTGCCTCACTCCCAAGTTCATGACAAGCAGATAGACACCACGGGCAGAGCTCACCCACTGCTAATTAGCTTAGCTCAAACACTGGGAGGCAATGGGTAGCATTAGCCTGCCTCTGCCTACAGTTTTCAGATAAACTCTTCAGCACTAACCTGTGTGCTTGTGACTCATTTTTTGACTGCGTGATGTTACATTATATTCTACTATCATCGTATTATCTTCTACTTTGCAGGTCTGCAGTAGTTTGCGTTAGAGATGTGACATCTGCGAACACGTTGAGTTTTGTGAACAGCTTTTGCAAGAACCTCCTCCCATTAGGCATTTTTTGGGCAGCCAATCAGCACAGAGCTTGTTATCATAGATCCAACACAAAGATCCAAGTGTTTCCAAAGTGGAGGGGAAAAGAGCTGCATCTGATCCCCTACAGAGACAAAATTTTCATATTTTATTCAACTTCAATCAAATCCTTCATAAACACTTGAGACACCATGGTACCTTTGAGCAAATTAACTCGGCAGAGTTGCTGGTTAAATTAAGATGACAGAATTTGGGACGGGATGTGATGAGTTGGTTTAAAAAGCCATTTTTGTTCTTTTAAAGGACATAAAAAAGCCGGCATCTTCCTGTATGAAGAATATTTTGATAGAGAATATTTATAATTTCAATGTAGACGTCAGAAATTGAGGCCAAACTGATCAATAACACAACCCGAGGTTGATGAATGTAGGTTTCAAAGATATTTTTGAGGTTGGTTTCCTCCTGAGTCATCTTCATCCTCGTTCTTCTTCATTCTCCCTCTTCATACATGGTTTATAAGACTTCCTCTTTGAAGCTGCAAGGTTGTTTTCTGTAGTTGATCCTGAGTCCACGGACGTTTGCTGTAAGTTTCCGTGCTGCAGAAAGCTCCGTCTCTCTTAAAACTTCAAATGCGCCGTCCTCCCTGCAGACGGCCGGGGCATAAATAAAGATTTAAGGGGGGGGGGGGGGGGAGCGTGACGTCTGACTGAAACTCATAACTTGTTGAAAAGCAAAGAGTCGGGATGGGGATAAATGTGACATCAGCTGTAAAACTAACCGTTACACCGCGGCCTCCAGACAGTTTAAACACTAGGACTGCGGCATAAATCGACAAAGTTATTTATCGGGGAATTTGTCTCTTCCGTGAAATGCCAGCTCCTTTCTTCAGCCATTGTTTATCAGGTTTTATGACTCATTCTTGTTGCTCTCTTGGCTTCCCTTCTGCTCAAACAACCTCAATCAATTTATTCTGTCAGCTTGATGCCCTAAAGAATGAAAGCTCGGAGTAGAAAATCCCCCCCCCGTGCTACACAAGCCAACCAGACAGTTTGTGTTATGGCAGGATGGTGCTTTGGCATTTTGAAGGAATAAGCATCTGATTATCAGCGGTGAAATGCTTTCTTTCAGCTTTCTTATCAGTGTGGGGGGGTGACCTTCAGAGAGAGAGCTGGGGGTCTTCAGAATAAATTACCGTCTGCAGCCTTGTCACAGAAGTCCGTTGATGGTTTTGATGGGGACTGTGTCGTTCTCTCCCTCACGCTGAAGGCTACAATTACTGCTGCGTGCCAGGTAGGCAAATACTGGATGATAATGAGGCCGAATAAAAAATGATCTGTATGGATTAAACAGTAAAACAGCAGAATTTATCACCCAGAGAGGGACAGCTGGATCTATGCAGTGCTTTATCACCGTAATGGTTTAACAAAGGCAGAGAGAAATAACAGTCATTACTCCGCCTGGTCCGGCCCCCCGACACAGCGGGTCACGCCGTCATCGAGTAAGAAACAGACAGCGAAGTCACTCCAACACCAGCGTTTTACTCTCAGAGGCTCTTTACCTGAATCATCATCTGAGCGGAGAGGCTGTGAGTCCATCAGGCTCTCTGAGAGTGAGTGCAAATAAGACACTTATTCATCCAAGAGGCAGACGTCGGCGTGAGCTCCTGCAGCTTAAAGAGTTTAAAACCCCAGAGGGTGAGAGCATCGACCCTGAGAGCAAGACAGAGCAGCCATTTGGCCACAACCCCCCCCAATTTATCAGTTTATGCATAAGTCCATCCGTCCATTTGTCCTTCCATTAATCCACCTATTTATCCATCTGTACATCCATAAATCCATCCATCTGTTTGACCTCCTGTCCATCCATTCATTCATTATTTCAATTATCCAACCAGCAACCTTTTGCCCAGCGATCCAGCCATACAACCAGCCATTTAACCATCTGTCACTCCATCCATTCGTTCATCCTGGCATCCCTTCTTCCCTTCATCTATCTGTCCATTTATTTGTCCATTTATCAGTACATCTGTACCTTATGCCCCAATCACACATTCCCATTTCTCACAATTGTCATAATCCTGATGAAACGTGCTTTGGTCGTGGTGCATGCACTACTTGATCTGGATCAGCGTTGTGTAGTCGTGGACGAACGCCGGGGAAGGGTCCCGATTGTTTTGAACTGTTCAGTACTGTCATGGACAATCGCCGCTCTCAGTATAGCGGGGTGGAAGCTTAATGCAGTCCTACAGCGAACGGTATTAGCATGGCATGTACAGGGCTCAATCGGGCTGATCGTGGCTCAATGCAGAAAGCTTTCTAAAGGACGATTGACAAGGACGTATCTGTTTGTACCCCGACTGTGTACCGTTCAAGGCGATTTCACAGCGTTGTTCTTACGTATCTCGTACGGGAAGTGAACGCGACAAAAACACAAGCAATGGGGCTCAATCGGGGCTTACATGACACAAACTGGGTTCAAACGGGGCTGACGTCGTGTCAGCAGGATGGAAATTCATGGGATCCTCGTCGTAACGTTGTATTGACCTAATTGAAGTGAGACGAATGCCCCTGAAGCGCTGTGAAGTGTTTCTGACAGTGTATGTATGGGGTGTGTGCGGGGGAAACAGTCTTCCTGTATCATGCCGATCAAACCAGCCTTGCCAATCATGTACAGTTGTGCACAATCGCCACGAGAAACGGGAATGTGTGGGGGCATTATCTGTCCATCCATCTATTAATCCACCTTTTCATCCAACTATCTGTACATCCATCAATCCATCCATTAGTCAGTCTGTCCATCCATTTATCCATCCATCCATCCATTTATTGTTCCAGTTATCCATCATCCTTCTGCCCACTGATCATGAGCCATTTGTCCAATGACAGTCCGCTCTAAAAC
This sequence comes from Cetoscarus ocellatus, assembly GCA_037902135.1. NCBI lineage: Eukaryota > Metazoa > Chordata > Actinopteri > Labriformes > Labridae > Cetoscarus > Cetoscarus ocellatus. The sequence continues at coordinate 91,843 of JBAMNC010000002.1, read as the reverse complement.
CTGACGTGATGTAGCAGTTATTATTTATCCCTGTACTGGGGCCTTTAAATCAAACCTGGAACATGAATAACACATAAAATAACCTGAACTGGCCAGTTACAGTCAGGATAAAGTGATCTGAAAGGACTCTCAGAGTAAGTTTTTGGACTTTCTGAATAGACCTTCAGTCTCCTGAACCTGCGTATTTTCAGCTCTTGTTTCAGCTCCTCATCGGTTTGTTTTTTGTTCTCTATAGAGTGAAAATGTCTCTCCATCTTTCTCTGAAGAGCTGTGTTTTTTGTTTCTTTGGCTCTCAAGGAGTTTCCTTCATTTGTTTTTCAGCCTCGAACCTTTTCGAGAATCAACCTTGTGAATTTTACCTCCTGTTACCCTCTGTTTCCTGCTCATGGATCAAACTTCTTCTCCGACTGAAACAAACACAACACCCACACCTTGTTCTTTCTGTCAGTCACATCCACGTCGTCCTCAGTTTCATCTATTATTCTGTCTGTTACTCAGCCTGCTCCTGATCCTGGGAACAAATCACCACATTTTAAGGAGCAACAACGAAGATTTTTAGTGTCTCCACTGAGCTAAATGACCAACATCCATCAGCCGGGGAGCTGACAGTGTTGTTGATCGATATCATTGACCGGAGGATCACTTCTCCAGGTGCTGACATTTCTCACTCTGCAAACGTTAGTCTCCTTTTGGAACTGAATCACATCTTTCAGGCATGCTGCTATCGGAGAGCCGGAGAGAGAAGACAGAAAATAAAACCCTAAAGAAGCAAAATTAGAGCACAGCTCAGCACTCATAAGGGCAGGGAACCAAATAAGATGAAATATGGTGGTGGACGTCCTGAAGGCCAGGCTGTGAAACACAACAAAACAACAAGAACGCAGCTGTTTGTCTGTCTTTAGCAAGATAACTAAAAAAGCTGGAAACTTTTTGATGGTATTTTCAGGGAATATTGGTCCTGGCACAAGGAAGAAAGATTTTTGTTGGTGATCTGAATCCAGATGTGGATCCAGGAATTGTTTCAGAATCTGTGAGCATTGCGCAGTAGGACAGATTTTCACATTTCTTTGAGCAAGACAACTCCAAAAGTTCTCAACAGATTTTGTTGAAATTTTGGGAATGTAGTCATGGCAAAACCCTGCAAAAAATCAGATCTTATTCAGATTTTTAATTTTTATGTTTTTGTGTGTTTATGTGTTTTTAATGAGTTGACGCAATTATTTAGTATTGAGAGTTAGTTTTTTATGATGGTACTTTCACTTTATTTCTTCCCTGCTCGTCACTGTGCAGCGCTTTGGTAAACTTGATTGTTTTTGAAAATGTGCTCTAAAAATAAGTGGATTGGATTGATCCTTTTTCTCTGACAATCCTGAAGCATAAAACCACTCTTAACAATCTTCACAGCACAGGAGAATTGGGGGGAGATATTCTTTAGGTTCATCACAGCATCAGGCTTTTGCTGACTGTGGTTGGGAGGAGGAATCCAGGCCAGAAATCAGGCTGATTATCTTTCAATGTTTGCCCCAGAATGAATGTTTTACGCTTGACTCATCCATGAGGCTGCAAATGTCTGCACGGTCAGTGTAGGTTTACAGATTTTCACCTGGCCGTGCACATCCCAAAATTTTACTGGATGCAGACACAGACATTAGATCAAAAACATGTTTTTATTTATTTTATGAATGACCCATGCTTGTTCTTCTCTGGTGCTGTCCTTGCAGGCACTTTATCATCCCCCTCATCTCTTCGTCTCATGATGTAGTGGTTGTACAGACCATCTTCTCATGGTGTTAACAAGTAATCTTTCTCACCAGTTTCAGTTAAACCATGCGATAATCGAGACCAGAGCTGCAGAAAGAGAGAGCTGCATTGAGGAGGAGTCAGACTGTGAGAGGGTCACATGGGTCACGTAGCAGCTGAATAGTTCCAAACAAAGCTCAAGGTCATTTAAATGAAAACCAGTAAACCAGCTTTACTCACATTCTTGACTAGCAAACATTGCTTGACACTGTAACGTTACTTAATTTCCTTGTTAATAAAATCAGCATGGGTGATTTTGAAAATGAATGACTTGTTTTGTTTAAACATTTAGACGAAGAAGGAGGAGTCTGTGTGATCCTCCTGAGTAGGAAACTGCGTTGAGATGTTTCAAGGACAATGTCTATGCTGTAACTAAGCTTTGTTATCGTAAAACATGTAGGAAACTCTGTCTTGTGAAGTATAAAATAGTGTATCTGTCTACTGTGTATATATATATATATATATATATATATATATATACTTATATATAAATATATGAAAGTGGCAGCTGGTGACTGAAAAAAAATAGGGAGGACAAGAGGAAAACCAACCCACAGCATTGTTATTTTTCACTGGTTGACTACTTTTCTATACTTCCTTATATTCAATGAAACAATGGCTGACCCGATTTCTTAAAAACATTTTACTCAATCCTCTTGTTTCCAGATTAACCACACAGGTCTAATACAAAAGAGTATTCATCAGGGATGTGAGATGTAAGAAGAAGCAGACCAGTGACCAAATTCAAACTAATATTTTGTCTTAAATTGGCGAGCTATCACGCTTTGAATTACATCGTTAATTTGACTTAAATGTGCTTGTAAAAGGATCATCATTAAAATGTCAACTGTGGCTTCCTACACGTAAATTGACCTTCGATAAATGCGGAACAAATCTTCCCGATAGGAATCCTATTGCCTCGGTTGCATTGTTTAAATTGATCTGCCATTGCTGTCAAATAATTGGCCCATTGACATCTACAGAGTTGACCTAACTCTCTTTCCACGGCTCTGATCAAGACTATTCTAACATGGAGCCGTGGCAGTTTGTGTCTGCAGTAAGAAAGCATAATCAAGACATAACAAAGACTTGTTTTTGGAGAAATATCTTATTCCCTGATGCTTTAAGTGGGTTACTTCCACCACAGAGGCAACAAAACAGGCTCAACCAAACCCTTTAAAAATCAGAGCTAATTACAAATCATTCATGACTTTATCTTCTCCACAAACCTCAGACATGTTCCTCTGAATAATGTCAGAAATCCTTGTTCTCCCCATAGCTTTGTCTTTGTGCATCCATCACCAGTTCTCCAGAGCATGTCGTGTTGGATTCATAAAGGCTGAAGTCAAAAAACTGTCTAAGGAGGGTGTCCGCGGAGGCTGCTATCTGATGAGGGAAACAAAAGGGACGCGCAGAGGCTCAGTAAGAGAGCAGATACAGCAGGGTTATTGATGTGCTGTGATAAAACAGCAGGATGTTTGAGAGAACAAGCTGAAAGAGCACATCTCAATCTGCTCAAGACCATCAATCATCACCGCGATTATAGCCAATTAACAGGCGCTCATTGCTACATCAAACCAATCAATGTGTCACAGGCTACTACCACAAAAACTGAAATTTCTCACTCGAGGCATATCATTAAATAATAAAACTCAAGCTAATAAAGAGAGTGCTGTTTGGTTTTTTATACTCCCACACTAAAAAGAAAAGACAGGCAATCTTTGTGAGCACAGAAGAGCACAAATAGGACACCAGCCGCTGTCAGAGCAGTCCATGGAGTTACCGATACTGCCATAAAGACAGGAAAGGAAACATGGACACCATTTACTCTGAAATACTGAGCATCAGAAGTGCTGTTTCTGTTTCTTCTTCATCATTTTGGCACCACAGTTCAGTCCTTTATTCTTTATCATCTCAAATAAAAAAAAAACATGTCAACATTTCCTTGTGGTTGCTCTCTGATGAAGGGAACTGAGACTTTGAAAAGGATTGCATCATCACTGACTTTCTGGCACTGCCACTGAGAACTTTAATATGTTATAAGTTTGTTTTATACTTTTATAACTTGGTTGGCCTTTAAATTGGCACAGTAGTAATGTGGTACAAAACTACAACGCTGCAGTCTGGTGTTATGCCTCTTTAAGGTTTACAACTGGGTGAGAGACCAAAATAGAGATCTCTGTGTTTGGCCTGAGCTCACTGCAGCCTGATTTTAAACCATTAAAATCCACAATGTTTAAAAATGGATCAGCAGATAAACTCTGTTGTTGATCCAGTTTTTTCACACCAGGCTGTTTTCAAGATTAAATTGTTTTTTTTTATCTTTTCATGATTTTGAGCAGGTGATCCATGCTGTTCTTTCTTCATGTTTGGACCACTGCAAAGCATTTTTATTTCCTTCACCAAGGAGGTTGTATTTTTGCCGGCAGGCTAGTCCTGTACCTGCACTCCCTGAATAATCAGCCGTCATCCTCTTTAACTCAGACAGATTGCCAATTTAACTTCTCCAGTTAAAAAGTTTAAAAGTTGGCACCTGTTTGTTTTGTTGTACCTGAGTCCTCAAATAAAACTGTGCAGGAGAAAACAGCATCGGAAAGATTAGAAACACCTGGTAAAAGCCAAAGAAAAACTGAATCTTCTGGATTTAGTAAAACATGAAAAACACTCAGACAACCTCAGAGAGAACTCCAGTTTACAGCATCAAGATTAATGACATTAAAACACAGTAACAGTATCCAGCAATCCTCTCCGTTGTGTCTGTGAGCAGAACTGCATGCACAGATTTCTGTGCTGATTGGCCGTTTGCTGTGCCCTGGCTCTGCGTCTAACCAATCAGATTGTGCTGTTGGTGGGACAAAATACAGCCCGGTGTTAAGTTCTGGGATTTTTAGAAGGTTTTGGGATTCTTTTGCACCAAGACAAATGTGCGGATCACCACCAAAACGTAATGGCTTCTTCCTTGGACCAAACCACACCTCTGGGAAAATTTTGATGTAAATCCATCCAGTAGTTTTTACATAATCTTGCTAACAGACAAATAGACAGACCCTGGCAAAAACATTACCTCCTTGGCAGAGGTAATAAATGGATAGATAGATAGATAGATAGATAGATAGATAGATAGATAGATAGATAGATAGATAGATAGATAGATGAATAGAAGTCTCCATCTCTGATCCTTCCTTGAACACTTTTCTAAGTTTTTGCTCTAGAGGTCCATTTTTAGCTCTTTATTGTTCTGTCTTTGTCACTGAAGGTCACCCACAACATTTTCTGTCACATTTCCACTAAAAAACCCTCACGCTATAACTACAGTGATTGTTTTTAACAAGCTGACGCCTTCTCTAACTTTTATTTACCTTCTTCATCAGTGACCTTCTCTTGTCCTTCAGGCTGTTGTCACCTGATGTGATGAGGAGTGGACATAATGAACTCAGCGTATCAGAGCTGTGATTCATTCTTCGCCCTCCAGCAACAAAAAAAACCCTCCTGTGAGAACAGCTGTAGATGTAACTCCTATCATTGATCTTGTAAGGCGTAGCCGAAGCTCCCAGCTCGCTGACTTTTTGATGTTGGTGCTGTCTCGCCCCCCCCCCGGCTGAGGGATCACCTGCTCCACTGAAACCAGCACATAATCGCTTATCTACACTTGTCATGGCAGAGACGCTACCTGTGCAGCTATTTGTTTGGAGATCCTCTTGGATAGCAGTTTTCTGAAGGCATTTTCACGCTCACACAAACAAATATAAACAAACACCACCACCCCACCCCCCCCACCACACAAACACACACACACACACACACACAAACACACTGAAATACTCCTTCAGGCGTTCGTTCATGTGTTTGTTCAGATGCAAGTCCTTCATTAGATGAGGGGAGAATATTTAGATGAAGATGAAGTTGTTTGCATGCAGGAGGGCCCTACCAGTCACAGTATTCACTGGCAGCTTCATATGGTACACCTGTTCAACTGCTCATTAAAGCACTTGATCTGACAATCACATGGCAGTAACTTCATTTCTCGACCCACGTTGGGCCAATTAGTCCCACCTGAGCATGGTTCCAACCCTACAGCCTACCTGAGGATTGTTGCTGACCATGTCCATACGTTTATGACCACAGTGGGCCATCTTCTGATGGAGACTCCATGCAGTATAAATATTGTTGACTAATTATTTTTGTCATAGTTTTCGTCAACAACCTTTTTTGCCCTAAGAAAACTAGACAGTTACTAATAAAAACAAGTGCACATGGACAAAAACTCAAACTAAATTAACTGACATTTTCATCAACAAATAAAAACTAGACTAAAATGTTTGACAGAGACTTAATCCAATCAGACCTAATTTGGTCATGTAGAAAGTAGAGACAAGTTAGGAATATATCCAATCACAGCTACTTTGGTTGGTGGAAAGGTTGGATGAGTTAAGAGGGACATCCAATCACAGCTGCCTTAGCTTGGTGGTGGTGGGATAAGTTGTGGAGCGATCCAATCAGAGCTCCTCTCTTTATGAATTGATATATTCATGTAGAGCAGGTTCACTGTTTGTTGTCAGTTCGATTTCATCGACTAAAACCAGACTTAAATTAAAACAATTTAGATGACTAAATTATGACTAAAACTAAAAGATATTTTAGGCAAAAGACTAAAACTAAAAAAAATAGAAAGTGCAGTCAAAATTAACACTGGCTCCTTGTCTCTAAGCTCAGATCAGATGGTTCTGAGTTCACTGTACTCCAGTGGCCTTCACAGTCACCAGATCTCTATCCAGTGGAGCAGGAAGTTCTCATCATGGAAGAGCAGATGAAAGATTTGCATCCACGGCATAAAATGCTCCAATAAACACATACTGACTGACCAAAGCGACTGTTCTAACAGTGGCCGGAAGCTTCGTTACACCAACATCTGCTCTTCTTTGACCTGCTTGACAAAGTTCATGATGAAACCTCACGATGATACAACTTCACCAGAGCGCTGCTCCAGTTCACCAAACTTTATATGTCAGAAGTACAGGAGGATCTCTGAGAGGAGGACTGAAAAAGTCTCCTCAGAAACTCTTCTGGCAGCTGCTGCAGGATTTCTGCAAACTCAGGGAGTTGTGACAAGCCTTCAGCTCTGCAGACACGCTCCTCTGTCTGATTTGTGAATGTGTTTGCAGATAAAACTCCTTAATATTTAGAATTCCAAATGATTTGTACACTAACGCTGCAGACGTTTTTGTGTTTTCTTTGTTTACCCTTCATCACCAGATAACAACCACAGTCCTCAAAGTTTCTCTCTCACGTCTTACTGTATATTTTCTCCTGGTTTCTCACAGCTCAGTCGCACAGAGCTGTCAGAATTATCGGAGGAGAAGGTGGATCTCTCTCTCCAGGAATAGATCTCTATTCATTATTTATCGGTTTAAGACAGACATGCACAGATCAACAAGAAAAAGCCCGAAAATCGTCTTTTAGCGACCAGCCAACAGCCAGAACTCTGCCCCTCTGGCAGAATCAAACTATTTATAATTTACTGCTCATGAACACACAGAGAGAGCGGGTCTGACTGAGGAGAGGCGTCAGTGTCACCGAGCAAATGTGCAGAGAGTGCATTTCTTTTTTCTGTTGTCAGCAAAATGACTGAATTTCTGTGACATAGGAGCAGTGTATTATTGATCAGCAGCAGGCTGACACAGATTTTCAAAATAAGAACCAAAGTCATAATGAAGTTAGGGCTTCAGCCCTACAATAGGAAGTTCTTGAAGCAGGAACCAAAATTATGGATCTTTAAGATTTTGTATTCTGAAGACTGGTGACGAACCGTTACTTTCAGATCGATAAAACATGATGTCAGTTTTAAAGAGGTTTTTCTGAAGGTGAAACTTTTTTTTGTTGAACTGAAATGATGTGGGCCAGTGGGTCCCAACATGTTTTCTGTGGAGCTGAATTTCATAAAAGGGACAAAACCCCGAAAAATAAGCCCTCAAACAGTTCTTTGTTTGGACCTTCTAATGGCTTTCTAGTTAATGAAAGCAGGTCTTCACATGGTAACCTTATCCCAGAAGACTTTACTAAAACTTTGTTGAGACTTTCTTCAGACTGCAATATTTTAAAGCCGAGTCCACAAAAGGCCTCAGCCAGCCTTACGCCATTATAGTTGAGAAGACAAAAAGTCAGACTGTGGAAGAAAATTAGAATCAGAATCAGAAATACTTCATTAATCCCCAATGGGAAATTGGGTTGTTTCAGTTGCTCTTGTACACAGTATAACAGTAGGAAATATCAAATAAAGGCATTAAAATAGATAAGAGCTGAATATTTAATTCAACATGCAGAATCTTTAAGCTATATCAACTTTCTCATGAAGGAAAAAATAAGTAATTAAGTAGAAGTGAGACTATAAATAAGGCCAAGGAATTCACACTATTAACATTAAGAATATATTGATAATATGAATATAAATATGACAGCGCTGTTTGTCCGAAAAGGCAAAGTTTGACAGTAAGGATATTGCACTGGGTGTTACCTTTGCGTATTTACTTATTAACAAATATCAGAGGTGAAAAAGCTAACAGGCTAAGGCTCTGTTCACACTGCAGGTCTTAGCTGTTGTGAGTTGTGTGGTCTCTGTTTTTATGTGTTTTTTATTTTTCTTAAGTTTAGCTTTAAATTTCTATTCTTATTTGTAATTTTTATTTTAACCATTTTTCTTGTGTTTTGTCTTTTTTTAATATGAGTTTTTATTTGTTTTAATGCTTTTATAGTACTCTATTATTTGGTTTAAATTCTTCATTTTTATTTTTGTATTTTTATTCTGTTCCTGCTTGGTCGTCACGCTGCAGCACTTTGGTAATCTTGATTTTTGTTGTTGTTGTTGTTGAAATGTGCTCTATAAATCAAGTGGACTAGATTAATGCTTCATTCTGATTTTTTTTTTTTTTTTTTGCTAAATGCTATTTTTTTTGCCTGGTTGTTCACATAATAATTTAAATGTGACCTCCGTCAGACTTAAGTATGAAGCGTCTACTCTGTGAAGTAAATATGGATACACATGTCAGCGTGTATCCATATTTAGCGCCAACTTTATGCCAAAGTGATGAGGAGAAGAAGACTGCATGTCCTTCCCACTCTCTCAACCCCTTTGCAGCTACAACCACTGTCTCTCCATTATCACAAGCCCCAAAAGTATCTTTAAAAAACAGTTTCTTATGGACAGAAAATGGTCAATAGCATTTTTCCTTTGGAGCAACTTTGACTTATCAATAGCTCGGCCAATCCAGGGCTCCATATGGGGCCCTAGACTGAAGCTTTGGCTAGTCGGGGTGTTGATCCACCCCTGCCTCCTGAGAAAGTGCAGAAACATGGACGAATGAGTGCTTTGTCTGTATCTGTGTATCAGCTGAAGAGCACACATGAGCCTCACAGTTTTATCCCCAAAGCTGTCAACATTACGTCTGCTATCTTTGATGCTCCTTCTCCACGTGTAGTTTCTTTCTCACAGTCTCTTCTCCCTAAACTGTCTGAAATTGCATTCACAGGGAAAGTTTCCCTGTAAAACTCAAAAGAAAGACTCTTAGTTAAGATCTGGAACCAGCAGGGAGAGACATAAAAACAAGAACACAGATAAACTCAACCTTCTGGAGGACGGTTGTGTGCTTTTGAAGGTCTTACAGAGCCAATGAGATGGTTTCATAATGAGTCTAAAACCCTCCGAGTGTTTCAAACATGAGACAGAGAGTGTTTTTCCTGTGATTTTCTGACTGTAGTGTGTCACCGTGTCCTGCCGATGAAGCTACAAACCTGCTGTCAGTGTGACCGAACATCCTGCATCCTCCCTCTGCGACCGAACTGGAGGCCCACATGAATAATTTGTCCATCTGGGAGAAGTCTATTTAGCATAACCGACTCATCTATCTGAGCGTCCACGGCGTCAGGTCCACGTTTACGCCAACACAAATCAAGTCTCAGCTAAATTTTTCTGGAGCCCAAAGATTTACAGTTTTTAGAGTTCACGGCTGCACTCGATCATCTGTGAGGACGCCGCCCCCTGAAATATGAATACTTGATCCATCTCGAGATGAAAATAAGACGTATGGCTCTCACTTGGTTTCCATATGGCAGCGGTGCTGGATAATTACTCCGTAATTACCTTGAATGTTTGCACTCTGGACCATTTGCCTCGCCAGCTGTCATCACAGAGGCATCTGCATGATATGACGGCGGGCAGAGGCTCGCACCTTGGTCCCCCTTTGACCACTCGGAGCAGCATGCTCATTAACTCACACATAAAAAGTACAGGCAGCACGGCCTCGACTCCCCGCTGGGATTATTTGTTCTCTACCTGCTGGTCCTTCCAATAAATGACATTCCTTCATGACTTAATAGGATCTTCAGCAGCTCTCAGCGCCGTGAGTTCATCCTTAATAAACAGACACGGCGGCGGCGGCGTGAGCCCAGGTCCCTCTGCACATCGGCAGAGACGAGAAACGCCATAACAGAACGCTAATGAGGGCTTTATTGGATACTGATGAACTGTCTTACCTTCTTTCACAAGGACATTGCCAGAGGTTTAAGGGAAATGCAGCAGGAATACTAGTTTTACACACGTTCTGAAGGATCACAAACCCCTCATGTTTTCATCTATCCATGTAGATTTTTATTCTCTATTTTGGATTTTATTTTTTTTACTTCTTTGTACCAGAGAGAACAACTGCAGGAGTCAAATTCCTTGTATGCATCGCATACTTGGCAATAAAAACTGATTCTGATTCTGATCTATGTATCTATGTAGATCTATCTACCTGCTTGCCTATTTATCAACCAATCACTCTATACCAATCTAATCTACACTATATTGCCAAAAGTATTTGCTCGTGTGCCTTCACAGTCTTATAAACTTGAGTGACCTCCCATTCTTAATCCAGAGGGTTTAACATGATGGAGGCCCCTTTGCAGCTCTAAGAGTTTCAGCTCTTCTGGGAGGGCTTTCCTCAAGGTTTAGGAGTGTCACAGTCTCTGCTTTAATTCATCCCAAAGGTGTTTTATTGGGTCGAGGTCAGGACTCTGTGCAGGCGAGTCAAGTTCTTCCGCACCAAACTCCCTCATCCAGGTCTTTATGGACCTGCTTTGTGCACTGATGTGATGTTGGAACAGGAAGGGCCGTCCCCAAACTGTTCCCTCAAAGTTGGAGCATGAAATTGTCCAAAATGTCTTGATGTGCTGAAGCTTTAGGAGTTCCTTTGACTGGAACTGAGGGGCCGAGCTCGACTCCTGAAAAACGACCCCACACCATAACCACCCCCCCACCACCACCACCACCACCACCACCACCACCACCACCAAACTCAGACAAGTACCGTCCTCCTGGACACCGCCAAACCCAGACTGGTGATTGGTCTCTCTAGAGAAGACGTCTCCTCTGCTCTGGAGTACAGCAGCGTGCTTTACACCACTGCATCAACGCTTTGTATTGCACTTGCTGTGAGGCTTGGATGCAGCTGCTTGGCCACAGAAACCCATCATGGAGCTCTCTGCACTGTTCTTGAGCTGATCTGAAGGCCTCATGAAGTTTGGGGGTCTGCAGATACTCACTCTGCAGAATGTTGATGACCTATGACCCTCAGAACTCAACATGTGGCCTAAGACTTCCACTTTGTTATATATATAGTGTTTAAAGCTAAAACACCTGTTCACCTTTGACCTTGAGTATCAGCTCCTGTCTTTGTCAGTTAGGGTCCCCCCTCCCCTCTTGTCACTCTTCCTGACAGGTGGTCTCCAGTGGAGGCTCGTAGCCCGAGGCTGATGTAAGTGCCATCAGTGATTACACCACAGGCTCCGTCACTGGAAGCTCATTATCTCAAACACTCATATTCAGAAGGTGATGTCCTGGATCATCACTGTGCTGAAGCTTGAGTGTGATGCTTTACTGGATCACAGTGAGGTGTGTAAAATACAACTTTAGCCCCATTGCTTTATCATTACAGTCCCTCATATTCACTTTAGAGATCAACAAAATTAAACACATGGTAGTTCCTGCACACAGCACACGTACATTAGTATGACCTTGACAAACAATCATGGATGACCTGCTGTATGTGTATATACAAATGTATTTATTACATGTATTTGTATACATGCATACATGTGTATCTATAAATGAAGAGTTTGTCTTCAGCCTGCTCTGTTACAAAGGGACTTGAGATAACACTTGTTATGAACTTGCTCTACAAATAAAGACTGATTGGTTGATTGATTGATTGATTGATAAAGAGCAGGATACGGGCTCTTTAACACTGGAAAACTCCGTTGAAGGACTGAACGTTGACAGCAGCAGAAAAACAAAGCCCTCGTACTCTGTGTTTTTCTGCTGCTGGCTGATCTCCGAGGCCTCGCCATCCCGTCTCAGACAGACAGATCTGTTTCAAATTTGGGAGACGGTGCGGAGGTTCAGACCAGGTGTAATCTGTTTGGATTTTCATTTTGCTGTCAAACCTGCAGCTGCTTTTCGATTTTCACGTCATGCATTAATTTCTTTGAGCAATGCTGCTTTTGCCTCGCTTCTATTTGCATTTGAGGGATTGCCGTGCCGATGTCCTCGTGTTTATCTCTGAAAAATCACATTAACCTCAGTAATCGCTCAGAAAACTCTGCTCACAAAGATTCTGCTTATGAACGATGTGGAGCCAAATATCTCTCTTTCTCTTCCCCCTCTGATCAATAATTCATCAAAAGAAACAGTTTCCTCACGCTCACAACCTTGTGCCAGAGAAATTTAACGTTGTGCATCATTCCACATAATGACTGTAAATCATCGCTCGGCGCTGAATAATATTTAAGTCAATAACTCGCTTACATCAGCGGAGCAGGAGCGCACGGCAGGCTGCGGGGGAGTGCGTTTGGGGGTTTGATTCTTATCAAAAGAAATCAGCAGGAATCAAATAACATCCGGCTTTTGCTGATGTTTGAGGGGGCCAGAAAACATTTAGAGCCAGGAACACTTCGATGTTCGACCTATTGATTCTCGATTTGCGCGGCTTTACATATGTATACAGCGTGTGGCTGCTAATCGCACAGGCCAGGAGTCAGATTGCCAATCACAGCTCGTTATGGTGACAATGGTAGCGGGTAATTTGTCGCATCGAGGGGAGGGCTCAGTTAAAGGAGTCTTCTCTCCGTCAGTGTAAAGAATAAGATGGAGATGTGCAGAACAACATCTTCAGATTCACCCGTTGTTCTGCTCACAGCACACCAGCCGGATTCGCCGCGTTCTCCGGGGATCAGCTCTGCAGGGATCCAGCAAAGAGTCGCTCCACGTGAAACTCTTCAGAGCTTTTATTACTTTGACAGTTTACAGGAAGTGACATAGTGAGACATAAAGACAGCACTTTAGATTTTAGTCTTATTAATTAAAGAAAGGAGAACATATGGCCGCAGGCTGGAATTAAAGTTACATTTAGCAGGAAGATACTGAAAACATGGAGAACAGCTTGTCTGAGTCTACCTCATTAAAAGGAAATATATGCTGCACAGCGTCTCTGGTTAAACAAACTCGCGCTGAAACTTTGTTGGTAAAGCTGCACACAAGAAACAAAAACTGGAGGCTCTGCATTTTATTTTTTTATTTTATCTTCTGAGTAAATAGAAATATCACAAAGTTTTGGAGACACATGGATAAATTTGACCATAAAATCCAGGGTACACTTCATATTTTTTTGCCAATTTTTCATTCAGAAAGTTTGCAACCAATAAACACTTATAAATGCTAAAATACACGCCCTGGCCACATCATTAGTCCATATCTCCATGATAACAGTTGCTGCAGATTTGTTGGCTGAACATCCACGATGAGAATCTCCTGCTCCACTACATCCCAAAGGTGCTCTATTGGATTGAGATCTGGTGCCTGTGGAGGCCACTTGAGTACAGTGAAGAAACCAGGTTGAGATGAGCTAGGGCTGAACGATCTCAGGAAAAGATCTAATTGTGATTTTTATGGCAGATATTGTGATTTTCTTCAAATCAAGTTTCAGTGCAATATTCACTATGTTTACAGTAAAGACAACAGTAAGAAAATCAATGATCAAAAGCATATAACACATTACTCATCATCTAATATTGATGATAAATAATCTGTTTTCATTATTTAAGGGATACTCCAACTTCTACTCCTAACCAGAGGCTTTGTGTTGTTGACCTGCTTACCAGCACTTCTGTAAATGCAAATTGCTGCAAATGTGTAAAATAGCTGACACAACAGATCCTGGGTCAGTCAGGAGGACTGCAAAAATTGCAGCTTTGGCGATCACATGATTGTGTTGTCTGAAATTGCGATTTCGATCCAAAAACGATAAATCTCTCAGCTCTAATCTGAGTTTTGAGACATGGAGCTGCTGGAAGTCTCCATCAGAAGATGGTCCACTGTGGTCATAAAGGGGTGGACATGGTCAGCAATAATCCTCAGGTAGGCTGTGGGGTTTGAACCATGCTCAGGTGGGACTGAGGGGCCCAAAGGTTGTCAAGAAAATGTCCCCCACACCATCACAACACCAGCAGCAGCCTGAACCGCTGATCCAAGGCAGGATGGATCCATGCTTTATGATGTTCACACCAAACTCTGTGAAGCAGAAATCCAGACTCAACAGACCTGGAGACGCTTTCACAATCTTCTGTTGGCCAGTTTTGGAGAGCCTGTTCTTAGCTAACAGGAGAGGCATCCAGTGTGGTCTTCAGCTTCTGTAGGTTAATGTCTTACCTTTAACAAGTGGTTATTTGAGTTTTTGTTGCCTTTCTCCAACCACTTTGACCATTCCCTTCTGACCTCTGACATCAAGAAGGCATTCTGGCCCAGAGAACTGCCACTTAATGGACATTTTCTCTTTTTCAGACCATTCTCTGTAAACCTTACAGATGATTGTGCATGAAAATCCCAGTAGATCAGCAGTTTCTGAAATACTCTTTCTTCTCCATGCTCAAAAAGCAAGGGCCTACATAACGGAGGGACATCAGTGAAGCTACATGTTTAAACTCCATTGATAACATACCATTACGGGACAAAATGTTCCTTTAATTGATTTTTTTAAATAAGTAATCACCTGTATGAATAAGCAGGTTGGTAGGTTTTAATAGAGACTTTATATTAAACTGTAAATTAGCTTAAGCTATGTTTTAATATCTTAGTATGAGTGAGGGAAGAGTGTGATTCAGTAGATCTTCAGCTCTGGTTTTCAGTTTCTATTGAAGATAATCTGAACTCCATTTTATTGAGACAAAACAACCTTGAGCTGTTCTAAGATCATTTAGACATATCGCCTTCCAAGACTGCGACTCTGTTTCAATAAAGAGGCGTTATGAAACATATCAAACCCTCTGGAAGAATAATAAGGTACCTCTGCCCACAGCTAATGCCAAAAATTGAAAATGGAAAAGGTCAGAGCTGCTGCAGGAAAATGAGATTGAAATGTTCACAGGAGCTTCAGATCTGCTGAATATAAAAGCTGAATTAGTCTGAATAAACCCGGAGACTGCAGCAGAAACACAGACCTAAAACAAAGAAAAGGTTTGATGTGATGATATATTCATTTGTCAGTTTAGAGAATGACTGAAAACACTGTAGTGTGCATGCCAGGCCAGTAGTTGGCGATGTAAGTTTGTTGTGTCTTTGGCAAATATAACAAATGTGTCTCCACTGGTCAGAGTATTGACGCAGCAAATCCACATTTTGTTGGAGGAGCGATAACGAACCGAGCACAGTTAGCACACATGTTGCTCGGTCGTCAGCCATAGCTGTTTGTTGTTGTTGTTGTTCCTCGGTGCACACGAGTCTTCATTTCTGCAGTAATTAACACTGAAACAACAGCTCAGTCTGCTCTGCCTCTCGTTACTGAATTCCTGCTCTTCTGAGCTCTAAAGCATTTACATGAAGAGTATTTATCCTTCTGTAAAAAACATTTACACAGTTTAATATTTAAAGCCCACAGGCTGTAAATAAACTTCTTACTCTACACGTTATTACTGACAGATACTTTAAATACTCCTCTCTGACTGTGAAACAGAGGCTTTCGTGCTCAGGTGATGCTGCCACTCTTTAATGGCTGTTGAGGATTCATATCCAATTACAGGTGATGTATCGGTGCCCTTTTCCATGTTCTGCTACATGCTTTGAAAGGAAAATAGTGATCATTAGCTTGTTAACTACTCGGACAAATAATACAGCAACAGAATAATGCCGAGACATTCTTCCATAAAATAATAATAATAATAAGATGTCTCAAATCTTTTGAGTCAAAAAAATCCCATCTGAGATGTAAAAACGGAGAGCATGTGGGGTGTTCTTGGACAGCAGCAGAAACATAAACTGCTCTTTTATTTCTCCTCTTTGGACGGCCTTTCTTGGTAGCTGCAGAAGACACAAAGAAATGCAGGTTTGATATGATGATATTTTAATTTTAGCAGTCGTCCTCCCCACACACGCTGCACGTTCATCCGTATATTGAACCTTCTGCATGTTTGGATCTGAAGGTCATTCCTCGGAGCAGAGGTTGGAGTAAATTACGTCGGGTGCGCAGAATAAAAGTGCGTGCGTTTAATGAAAGAGAAATGTGAGCCACACCTGAGCAGAGGGCTGAAAGTGGATGAAAGGTAATTATGGTTGATTAGAAAAAGTGCTTCTGGAGCAGAAACCCTGACGTTTGCTTTTGAGGAAATTAGATTTGAGGGGATCAGCGTGACCCGCGCCTTAAACGGCTTACGTGGTTTGGCTTTAGAGGGAGACCACTGTTATTAATATGTGTATGATTTAGGGCTGGGTAATAAAGACCAAAAATCATGTCAGTGGTTTCTGCTGAGCGCTGAAGTTATAGACACTCCCGATCAAAATCTGAAGACAAGTTGAAAAAAAAAAAAAAAAAAAAAAAAGATTTAAATCGAACACAGAAAAGCAGCAAGAGCAGACTGTAATTTATCTTTGTATTTGTACAGTATGTCTATTTAAATCTTTTTTTAATGTTTTTTATACCTCTTATCTGGCATTCCCTGTGGACAGCAGAGTAGAAACTTCATTGTGCAGGGAGACCTGTTTCTTAATATGCAAATGACAATAAACACTTTGAATCTTGATTTGAATTGAATTGAAAATTAAGAAGGATCTAATTAGAGCTCCTAATGCACTCTTAAACATCAATTGTCTCAATAAAAGTAGGACTGTCAGATGAGACGTTTGTGTAAAGTCTGACAGAATTCCTTCAAAGATTTCTCGACTTACAAAGTTCACCAGCAGGAGACGATCATGAGGACACTTGACCTTGTCCCTCCACACTCTTACCTGTTTGTCCAGTTTATCTAGACTGCTATGTCTTTCAGGGTCATTGGGGCTGGAGCCTGTCCCCGCTGACATTGGGTGAGAGCCGGGGTACACGCCAGCCAATCACAGGGCCACATAGGGAGACAAACAACCACTCACCCTCACACTCAACCAGCAACCTTCTTGCTCAATAAACCTTTTTTTCTCAGTGCAGAAAGGCTGCATTCACAATGATGGACAACAAGCAATCTCCCTGACCTTGACTTTTGACCTAAGTCCTTCAATATCTACCAGTTCATCGTTTAATTGAGTGCACATGTGATAAAATATTAAAGAAACTCACAAGACTTTCTTTTACTTGTGTAAAAGAGAAGAATTCAGCGACCGTCTTAATCCTAAAATATTAGTAATTTTTCACTGTTTGTGCAGTAGGTGCAGCATGCAGGAGTTTGTCTTTTTTATGTCTACATCTATATAATAAAAAAACAACAATAAAAATTATATATATTTTTTTAAGTATTGAGGACTTTTATGTCATTGCTGTGGATTCAAACAGTTATCAATATCCTGGATTTTTACTTTCAACAAAAATGCTCCTAATTTCATCAAGACTGAACATTTCTAATAAATGATCCTGTGATTATTAAGCATGGTATAGCTTGTGATTTTTAGCTTAAGACCTTGCATTGACATTTTTTCATCAACATTAGCATCTTGACAGGGTCCAGGTTGAGTCTCCCTCTAATCTCCACATAATTCACCTGCTTAATATTAATTCATATGCGGCGTGCACTCCACAGCAAATCAGCCCCAGTCTCTTCAGTCAGGTGGTTTCCACAGCCTTCACCTCAATTAGTCTCCAGCGCATGGCAGCAGCAGAGCTCCATGCTGGTTCACTGGAAATATGCGGCAACAGTGCTTGGAGTGTCTGAATCTGCAAAGTCTTAAAAACCAGGGTCCAGAGTTTTCATGGAAAAAGGGGACGCATGCACAGTACTCTTTCAGATAAAGGTAGCATGCGCACCGAGGAACAGCAACAACAGCTGTGGCCGACCAATGAGCAGAATGTGTGCTGCTAACTGTGCTCGGTTTGTTAGCGCTCCTTCAACAAAATGTGGATTTGCTGCGTCAATACTCTGAGCAGAGGAGACGCATTTGTTATATTTACCAAGGACACGACAAACTTGCATCACCAACTACTGGCCTGGCATGCACCCTACAGCTTTTTCAGTTGTCTTGCGGATCCGTGTGAAAACGCATTGTTATCACACGGCTTCCATTCCTTTCCATCTCTGGTGACAACGTTGTTGTGTAAACGGGCCCTTAAACTGACAATTAATTATTTGATCCTGTGTGTCTAACCTCTTGCAGGAGATCTCGTCCTTGTTTCAGGCAGTTGGGCCAGGGGCCTCTTTCCTACATGCTGATTCCCACTCTGTGCAAACCTTTTGAGGCTCTCCACTCCGAGTAAGAGCTAAAAGAGAAGACTTTCCCAAACCTGTTTCTCATTTATATATCTTTAAAAAAAACATATTTTGCTAGGCCTCAACATGATTTAGATATTCTGAGTCTTCATTTCTGCAGAAATGAACACTGAAACAACAGCTCAGTCTGCTCTGCCTCTCGTTACTGAATTCCTGCCCTTCTGAGCTCTAAAGCATTTACATGAAGAGCACTTATCCTTGTTTCCCTGTAAAAAACATTCACACATTTCTATATTTGAACCCCAAAGGCTGTAAATAAACCTCTTACTCTACACGTAATTACTGACAGATACTTTAAATACTCCTCTCTGACTGTTAAACAGAGGCTTTCGTGCTCAGGTGATGCTGCCACTCTTTAATGGCTGTTGAGGATTCATATCCAATTACAGGTGATGTATCGGTGCCCTTTTCCATGTTCTGCTACATGCTTTGAAAGGAAAATAGTGATCTTTAGCTCGCTAACTACTCGGACAGATAATACAGCAACAGGATTCTGCAGAGACATTCTTCCATAAAATAATAATAATAAGATGTCTCGAATCTTTTGAGTCAAAAAAATCCCATCTGAGATGTAAAAACGGAGAGCATGTGGGGTGTTCTTGGACAGCAGCAGAAACATAAACTGCTCTTTTATTTCTCCTCTTTGGACGGCCTTTCTTGGTAGCTGCAGAATCAGCAAGAAACCGAACACTAAAAACGGGACATAAAACAAATCTGAGCCCATTAAGTCGACCAGCAGCAGCGGCAGCCTGACTGTGAGGAAGAGAAATCTGAAAACGATGCAGCATTTAAGAATCAGAAACTCAAGCAGAGCACGATCTGTGGGGAGAGCATCAAACACTAAAAACACGATGAAAGAAACATGATCAGACAAACAGGCTGACAAACTGGAGTCAAGCTTCCAACGAGCTCCTCTGACAATCATCCCGACCTGGTTTTCACTTTTATACTCGAGTCGTGTCGTAAACATGAGTCTCCACGCTCTGTAATGATTCATATTCTACCTGCTGGCTTAAGAGGAAAAACACGGCATGTCAGAGACGGAGAGCTTAATACCAGCATGTCCACCATCAGCACTTTTCTCCTCCACACACCTGCCAACATCCAGCTATCAGGAAGCAGGAGGGTGGGGAGACTTCTGCCTCGATGTGTTTGTGCCACAATTAAAGGCTGAATGAGGAATCAAGAGTGGAGGTTTGGCTTCAGGGGAGACAAATTCAGGTTTTGAAGGAGGGTTGTGGACAGTGTTGCCAGATTTTTCTACTAAAATAAGCAACCAGGTCGATAAAAACAAGCCCAAAAGAAGAAACCTCCAGCTATTTTTGTCTAATGTGATACATTACTTTTGTTTCAAAGATAAATCTACATAAAGCATGTTTTGATTTTCATCTACATTACATTTCAATTTCACAGTGATATCTTTTCTTATTGGTCTCTTAATTTACTTCTTCAACATCCTTTAGTTTGGAGGTGGACATCCTTTTCTTTATACAGAAGTGAACGGAGGCTTGGTGGAAACATCATGTTTGCCTCTTTTTACAGTCAAATTTACATTTGTGTTTGGAGTGATAAAAAATAGTTTGTGTAGCTTCTGAATAGAGTTTATATCCGTAGTAGAGCATCAGATCCCTCCTGGTTTGGGGGCACAACAAGCCCAACAAAACGCGACCCCCAACTGCCAATATCTACAAGCAACTTTTTAAAAAAATAAGCCCACAGTTGCTTACAATAAACAGACCTGGCAACTATGGTTCTGACATACCGATGAACAGGACTGGGACTGGTTAACAGAGCCACATCTCTTTTATAGGAAATTTTATGTTCATTCATTCTAAATTTTGGCCTTTTTTCTGACTACGGCCCCAGTGTGGACAAATGGGTCTCCAGTGGACCTCCGGATGGTGAAGGAGGCTGACAGAGGGATGGTTGATGTCTTCATTCTGCAGAGAGGAAGAAACACTGGGGGGGGGCGTGGTCACATCAGCTACTACTACTACTCTACAGACACTAATGCTAACGCAGCTCAACACAAAGATAATAAGAGTATAATAACTCATTCATCCGAGTATCAGCTCCAGAAAACACTGATATGTCCGCATATTGCACGAAAAACAAATGGAGGTGTAACTGAACGTATGTCTAACGAATAAATCCATCACTTCATCTTTATTCTGCTCTCTTTGACAGTGTACAGGCTCATATTTAAAGTCTGACGACGACTGTACCCATATTAGGGATGCACGATATTGGATATTGGATTTCCAAAGCTATCATCGTCAGTGCCGATGTTTTGTGTCAAGAGCACATTGTCTCCACTTTCCTCAAACTGACCTGTTCCTTTTGACGGTGACAGTCTCTCTGTGTTAGAAATGGATGTGAAGCCAGACAAACAACATTTCATTCTTTCTTAAATGATCAGTTTGATTTATAAAGGTGGACATTCAGTGATGATGAGAGAAAACGTCATGGTACACTTTGTGCATTTTGCAGATATTACACACAGTTTGGGGATATTTATGGCCAGTTTGTATTGGCTGTAAATATTGGCTAAGATTTTCATATCTGCCGATACCAATATTGATCTGATAATATCGAGCATCCCAATTTCATATGAATAAATTATTTCTTCCCCTTCGTTAATATCAACGTTGTTACGATCCATATTTCTAAATGTTAAACACAGGCAGACAGTGATGCTCTCTTTGGTTTGGTAGTTTTCTGTTTCCTTTTCTGTAATGTCATCTTTCGTACTTTTGCCTCATAGATGGTGCAGAGACGGCCAACAGAGCCAGAGAGGGGGCGAGCAAGCAGAGGGAGACTCGTCTTATCTGGACCACGAATCCTGGTCGCCCACTCAAAGTGTGAGTGCACCGAAATTTTTGTACTTGGCCACTGATACCTCTAGTTTTTAACCAAATGTAAAAAATGGCTCCAGTGTTCACTGTAGTGTATTATTTACACTTTTCAAGTCAAGGTTATTCTCAGGTATCATATCGCTTATAATTTCACTGGGGTCTCCAACATAGTTGCTGCTTATTATGAGTGACTTTGTGCTTCTTTTTTGAAAAGTTGCTTGTAAATATTGACAGTTGGGGAGAAGAGATCTGATGCCCACTCCACTACCGATATAAACTCTATTCAGTAGTTGCACTATTTTGTCTCACTCCAAACACAAATGTAAATTTGACAGTAAAAAGAGGCAAACATGATGTTTCCACCAAAAAGAAATCCTTACAGCCAGAATTAAATTGATTTGTAATGTAGCTGTTATTGTTTTCTCCATAATAAAGCTGTAGAGGATCAACATAAACTTAGATAAAAGCCTGACTATGTCTGTTTGGTTACAAAAATCAAGGTCAGACTGTTTAGTGATAACAGAGCTATAAATAACAGCAGCCCCTCCCTTCACTTCTGCATAAAGAAAAGGATGTTCACCTCCAAACTAAAGGATGTTGAAGAAGTAAATAAAGAGCCAAAGAAGAAAAGATGTCACTGTGAAACTGAAATGTAATGTAGATGAAAATCAAAACATGCTTTATGTAGATTTCTCTTGAAAAACAAAGTAATATATCACATTAGAAAAAAATAGCTGGTGGTTGCGTCTTTTGGGCCTTTTTTTTATCAACCTGGTTGCTTATTTCAGTATAAAAATCTGGCAACACGCTCCAACTCTCTCTGTTCTGGTGTATTTTATGCAACCATTTATCGTCAAATTGATTTAATCTTTATGAAGCTTCTTTTTTCATCGATATATTAACTTTATGTCTGGTTTGAATCTCCTTTATTTTCAAACATCCCTGATGGTCTTATGCTGCCTCTGCAGAAATAAGAGATGTTTTCTTCTTCAGATTCTGTTTTCCAGTCTTTAAAACAACCATCATAAAGTGTTTTTGTCCTAAAATTTTACACTGTGATTCATCGACACTCGAGCAACTTTTCAGACAAACGTGAACTCCTATGGATCTGTGGGTATGGATTATTTATAGCAGAGCCTCTGGGGAGGTTGGGTGGGTGGAGGAGGACCTACAAGAGCTGGAGAAACCCTGAAACTGTTGGCAAACGCACTCCTACAGATTTCATGCAGAAGATCCAACATGCTCCAAATTCTGCTCACCTGGAGAATCACGGTGTGGCTTCTATAGAATAATCTTTATTATTCTGTTTTTCCAGCCTGATATCTGAGGCGTTATCTATAAACATGATTGAAATTTCATGCACACATATATACGAGTCCCTGAGGACCTTCATCACCCAGAGGACCTGCACTCCAGCTCCTCTCCCTGAAATGGATCCAACATTTATGCCCAAGGTGATTTCTTCAAAGAAAGGAGGAATATTCACATCTCCCTCTAAAAGCTGAC
Organism: Cetoscarus ocellatus; assembly: GCA_037902135.1. NCBI lineage: Eukaryota > Metazoa > Chordata > Actinopteri > Labriformes > Labridae > Cetoscarus > Cetoscarus ocellatus. Next base: position 68,915 of record JBAMNC010000002.1, on the reverse strand, counting down.
CTGAATATTATTCATATAAATCATGGATCAAGTGGAGATGTGAAATGGGTTGTTCACTCTGGAATAATTAACCTTTAAATATTATGCAACTTGGTATTTCCCCTCAGATTTTTTTCTGCATTTCAGAGCCCTGCAGCTAAAGCCTCGGGACATTTGGCTCAAAATAGCAAAAAGCGTGCATGATATTAAAGTTTAGAGCCTCATAAAGCATTAAAAATATATGAGTGAAAATAAAAATCCTCACCACCAAAATAAGCCTGTTACTGTTTTCCCCATTTCTCCTGTGGCCATCAACAGGTTGATGTTTTCGGCGCCACCTTCTGAAATTTCACTTGACTGCCTGTCGCAGTTTTACATTTTTACACCATAAATATAAATCCAGTATTCGACATGCTTGTATTTCTGAGCTCATTATTGCCGATACTGATATTTTTCATCCAGAGCACAAAGTCTTTTGGTGTGAAGAACAGATGCAAAACAAGAAAAATAACATTTGACTCTTGAAAAAAGTGAACATTTTGATTTTTAAATGCACCCAAGCAGTGATGATACGCTACAGTAATATGGTACATTTGTGTATTTTGCTGATATTACTCCCAATATATATGGCTGATATATCAGTGGTAAATATTGTCAAAAAGTTAAATACCAGCCAACACCGATATTTAACTTTTTAGGCCAATATCTGCCAATATCGATATCATACAATAATATTTTGCATTCCTATGAATAACCCAATGGCTGAACTTCATGCTGCCTGTCCAACATTTTCCACAGTCTATGTCCTAACAGCATGCAGTGACAAAAATCATCTTAGGTGTGATAAAGGTCAAAGTATCACAACATGGCTTGATATTTTAGCCCAATGCTCTTTTTCTGACATCCAGTTGTTGTTTGCATAAACAAGGACCGTGGAGTAAGAAGGCTAAACGAGCACCAAGGTGTCTTAAGCAGTGTGAGTTTTGCTGACTATTTATTTTGGTCATAGTTTTAGTCAACAACCTTTTTCCCCTGACGAAAACTAGACAGTAACTAATAAAAACAAGTGCACATGGACAAAAACTCAAACTAAATTAACTGACATTTTCATCAGCAAATAAAAACTAGACTAAAATGTCTGACAGAGGCTTAATCCAATCAGACCTAATTTGGTCATGTAGAAAGTAGGGACAAGTTAGGAATATATCCAATCACAGCTACTTTGGTTGTGTGGAAAGGTTGGATGAGTTCAGAGGGACATCCAATCACAGCTGCCTTAGCTTGGTGGTGGTGGGATAAGTTGTGGAGCGATCCAATCAGAGCTCCTCTCTTTATGAATTGATATATTCATGTAGAGCAGGTTCACTGTTTGTTGTCAGTTCTGGTATTGTAACTGAGATGCTCTGCCAGGTAGCCTAAATAAAGGTGACTGCATTTCACACAAAAGTTCAATTTGTTTTTGTTCATCTCTGTGAACACGACCAAAATTATGGCCAAAAGTTGAGCAAAAAATCGCCTTAAAGGACATAATGTCCTTGTTTGCCCCTGAGGGTTAAGAGTAACAAAACTCACACATTCACCTAAAACGCATTAAAATCACTTCCTCCTTCACAGCCCTAAAACACAGTAACATGGGTATGCTTCCTATAGAAAGCTTTTTATAGCATCATTAATTATGGCTGAGTTTTATTGTCCCTGAGGTTCACGTCTCAGACCTGCTGTCTGCTCTCTCAGGGCCTCTTCTACCTGAAGGCCCCCCCCTCGTCCCCTGCTAATTTCCTGAAGTGTTAATCAAGGTTAGAGACAAACCAAGCAGCCAGCAGGCAGAGGAGCAACCTCCCCCTCGTCCCCCGTCCTCCCCTCTCTTCCCTCTGATCTCCTGCCCTGAGCCCACTTGGATATATTCGGTCCCACGGGGCCCCTGTGCCGTCTAACTCTTACGGGGCCGTCCTGCCTCTCATCCTCCTTCAGCCCTCAACAATAATCGTCAGGAGGAAGTTCATCCATTATGTAATCCTGCTCTTAATTATTTATCCTCCGCCGAGCTCCCATTAGCATGCAGGCGGCTCGTTGGTTAGCAGCGTGTTCGACGGCGCTGATCCGCGTGTTTGCCACCTTTAATGCTAATAGTTGTCACGGCGTATGTCGTACAGCTCCCTGCAGACCGACTACAAGACTCACGATTCATGTCAAGTGTTAAATCTTCTTGAAGTTCCTCTTTAACTGCTGAAGGAGTGTGTGTGGAGGGCTGAAGTGTGGGAGTTTAAGGATACAGACGGCTTAAGGAAATGTGAGTCTTTGTATGAGGAAGGGATAAAGCCTGACGAGGTGTCCAGGAGAAGAAATGTACGACAGATTTAAGACATCTCAGACAGCTTTCTGCAGCTTACAGCAAGGATCCTGGATAAGGAAGCAGAGCTCAGACCAGGAACCCTTCATGTGGGAAACTGGAACGACCACCTGGTGATTATAAGCCTCCAAACGCCGGTCAGGAAAGTGCAGAGACGGGTCATGAGAGAGGGTTTAGAGTGGTTTTTGTGGTAGTGTGATTGCAAAAATCCTGTGAGCAAGTGATGAACAGGAAGCCCCTGACGCTGGCTTTTGACCTGCAAAACTTGAAGGGATACGCCAACATATTTCTTTTTTTATTTCTCTCCCAAGTCCATGACAAGCAGATAGACTCCATTCTTTGACTGTGAAACAAGGAAGAGACAGCAGAGCTCACCCTGTGCTAATTAGCTTAGCTCAAACACTGGGATCAGATAAACGGTTTGTGTGCTTGTTGTGACTCATTTTTTTACTGCATTATGTTTCGTTATCTTCTACTATCATCGTATTATCTTCTTCTACTCGTAAACAGAGGCTTTGTTTTGTTGACCTACTTACAAGCAGGTCTGCAGTGGTTTTCTGTAGAGATGTGACATTTGTGAACAAGTTGACTTTTTTGAACAGCTCTTATAAAAACCAATTCGCAGTTGTGAGTGAGCTGTTCTTTTTTGCAGGCAATTTGCATTTAAGAATTGCTCACAAACAAACTTCGATATCAAAAAGACCCAGTCATCCTTAAATTTTCGGTTGCCCTTGGTTAAAAAAATACAAAAGTTTGGATATCCTGGGTTAAGTGACAAGTATCATTTCTAATAACACATCTGATCCACATAAGCAGGTCTAAGTGTGGAGTAATGATTCTGGGTATTCAAGCCCTTAGCAAAAAGTAGTTTATTCAAGTGTACTACAAGTATGCTTATTTTATACTTAAACTGAGGCAGTCTACCTAAAGTTTACTTTTTATATACTATATTTTGTATACTTAAAAATAGTACAGTATAGTGAAGTATACTTGGCTTATACTGAAAAGTATAGTGCGGAGTCTAAGACTAAGTACATTAATACTTAGACTTACACTTATACTTTGATACTAAAACTTATACTTGTACTTTAGTATACTTTTTACAGCCAAGCAAATAACTGAAAAGAAGTCATAAAAATAGCATTTTTGTTTCTATCGAGTTATTTACTTTCGTTTTTAAAGATGAGCAATTTTCTTTTACCTTTCTTTGATAAGGAAGGATTTCAGTTCTCAGTTGGAGAAATTATTTTATTTACAGTTTTACAAGCAAATGTACTTTTTCCTTTAACAGCTTTGACAATAAAGATCTTGGAGAGGCATTATGTTCACATTTTTACATGCAGATGTGCACTTTTTACCATTTTTTTCATCAAAGAAGGGCTTTGATTTTGTAGAGGCTCTTTGTTTTTGAAATGCACATCTTTAATGATTTAAGTATTTATAATATTTTAAAATGTTAAATATATCAAACTTGTTCTCAACATTCTGTCTTGTGATTTTGTAAATACATTACAGTCTAGTATACATACAGTGTAAGTTAACTTTAAGAATACTTAAGTATATTTCAAGTATATAAATAGTATGCTACAAGTAATATGCTAAGCAAACTTACAAGTATACTTAACGTATAACAATAAGTAAACTACTAAAATAGTATAAAATAATATTTTTTAGTTCATAAAAGTATACCTAAAGTATACTTCAATAAACTAAAATGTGGACTAGAAGTATATACCTAATGCACAAGTAGTATATAGGTAAGTGTACTTGTTACTTGAAAGTGTACTTTAATAAACTTGAAAATGTTCCAATTTAGTCCAAAGAAGTATTAAATTAGTATACTTTCTAGTACACTTCAAGTACATGGTCTGTTGTATTCTTGCTGTACTTATACTTAGACTCAAGCAACCGCCTGCGTCATTGAGGGGTTAGCTTGAAGGATACCTGAAGAGCTGGACCAGGAGGCCACCAGGAGGGCATCAGGAGGGCATCAGGAGGGCATCAGGAGGCCGGAGAAGTTCAGGGAACAGGTGGACGAGGGAAAGTGCTAAACTAACATCTGCTCCCAAACCTGACCTGATGTGATTTTGCATTATTGTGAATCATTTGGCTTTGCTTTATTTCCTTCTGTCTTATCCTTGTCATCATGCGGTCTTGTTTTGTTTTATATGATCCTGCGTTACCTGTCGTGTTGTGTCATCATGTTACCTTCTATAGTGCACTACAGAGGCCTCAGGAGAGTCCAGCCCTGTCCTGGTTTCATTGATGCCTTCAGCCTGAAGGTCCAGACGCTGTCGTTTAGACACACTGACGGCTGACAGGACGTGACCTCTGCCTCCTCTTTAGCTGCTGTCTCAGAACGTTTTGTGTCGGAGCCACTCGAGCCAAGCTGTGCCTCTAATCGCTGGACTTTCTCCAAGAAGTGTCCCCTTTATTGATTTAAGTTTTTAATGCACCATCTGAAGCCATTAGAGTTTTAATATTTATATAACAAACGCATATTTCATCTTCAAACAGTCTGGCTGATTAAAACGGTTCATCAGTGTTTAAAGTTCAATCAGGCTAATATTGTTTTTGTCTGGAGCTAAAACTAAAATATTCATCTGCAGACTCAGATCCTCTGCTCTAGATTTTAATATTTGAAGAGAACGTTAGAACAAATTAGGCTCTTTCTCTGTTTACATGAACAGATCTAATGATATTACTCTGAACTCTGACTGGCATGTGTTTGATGGAGGGGCTCTCCGTGTTGTTCGGGGGAAGGTGGGATGGGCTGACATTTTTCTTTCTTGTTTTTGTCAAATCCTTAAAGAATTGATCCATAAAAAAAGAGGAAGTGCACTTAAGGATGCAAGAGAGGGAGAGGAGACTGTTTGATGTCAGAAACTGAAGAAATGTTTGGACGGGAATGAAAGGAAAACCTCACAGAGTTTGCCAACTTGGTGCTTTTAAGCTTCTGCTGGATCCGAGTCTCTGACACTGTATTTTTTTTGTTTGTTATATCTGCATCTTAACGAAGCAGATCCTTATTTGTCCTCCTTGTTATTTGTTTTATATACTGGAGCTTTGTTGAAATAGCCTGTCCCTCAGTTTTGGGAGAATCTGTTGCAATGGCTGGAAATATTTAGATAACGAGAAACAAGCTGCAGATGATTTAATGACTGACAGTGAAAACAAACTAAGACATCAAATCTAACAGAAAACAAAGAACGCACAGACAACACAGATGAAATGGAGCTGGACTTTGGAGAAATATGTTTAATGGAGAATATAAATACGATCTTCACGGAATAACAGCTAAACGTAGGCAAAGTCGTCTGCCAGGGGCAGTAGCTGTTACTTTAGGTTTCATTAGTTCCACAGACTTAGTTCGGCTTCAGTACGTCTGTGTTTATAGTTTGGTTAGCTTTCATACTTGATTGGGTCACAATCTGCTAACTGTTGTATAATATGGCCACTAGTTGGGGCTGTAGCCATGCCATTACCACCCTGCCTGTTATCGTGTACCAGGAATGTCAGGTACCGAGTAACATTGTTCGGCTGGAGGCAGTTATAAATCTGCATTCAAGTCGTTTCAGATGAAGCTGACATATTGACCGGAGTGATCTACGGCTACATTCAACACATTTTGTGGAAGTGCCTTTGTTAGGGGAGCTGCTAGCAATGCTAATGTTAGCAACACTTTGCTTGATTTTGTCTAATGTGAACTTAGACCCCCATTTTCAAGCAGACCAGAGTTTGGTTCTCTCATCCGCACCAGAGTTCATTTGGGTGTTTAGATATCCAATATGCTGATATTTCTGATCTCATTATCAGCAATACTGATTAGTAGAGCTGGGTATCGATTCAGATTTCCCAAATCGATTCAATTCAATTCACAAGGGCCCGATTTGATTTGATTCGCGATTTGATTTGATGGAGTTCGATTCAGTTCAGGATACTTCAGCCAGAGTACCAATTTAACTTGAAAATGGAAGAGATTCTCAGAGAACTAATGCTGTAAATAGTAGAAACTAACTCTAACTTTATGCATTATTGAAAATATTAATGTTTACATTAAGAATTGAGCCCAAAGCAGTTACAGTGATCATGTACTTTTTATTAAACATAACCTGACCAAAACAAAAAATGTAATAATTTAAATCAGATCAAGTGGAGACTGACATACAAATGCCTTCACAAGCTGCGTTTGCTTCGGGTCCGTCGTTTTTGCAGACTGCGTTTCCGGGTGGTGTCTCGATAAATGATTTCGGAGATCTGTTGTATTTCCACAATATGTCACCTGCACGCTGCATATCTTACGTATAGTTTTACTCTTGTCCAGTTCACTGCTGCCGTTGTGTTTTTTAAATCCAAAATGCATCCAGACATCCGCCTTAAAGTTTGCTGGCGGTGCCTTCAGTGCTCTCGCCATGATGTTTTCTTTAACAACGCTCCTTGCCGAGTGACGAGATCTCGCGAGATCTCTGGTCTGGTCATGCGAGAAGTGACATGGCATTATGGGAAAAATGAATGACTGGTCACGCGAGACTACTCAGCATTGAACTGCAGGCTGAATTTCACACTTAAAAGATCGATTCAAGGATTTTATAAATTGATATTGGGCCATTCAATGGAAAATTGATTCTTTAAACCCAGTTCTACTGATTAGGGCTGTCACCTTATACTCAATATTGGAATATCAGTTTGAGCATGAGGGAAAAAATAAGTTCTCTAAGTGTAAATGAATATTCAAATATAAAATAAACGGCTGGAGCAGAGGATGCTCTTCGTGCAAGCCGATGGACCAGTGCTCTCTTGACCTCAACAGCAGCTGCATCTAGTCTGCCTGAAACACTCAAAAGAAGAAGAAACCTCAAGAAAATGGAGGACTGGTCACTCTGAGTGGACAATAACAACACTGAAACATCTGAAAAGTGCATTGTGGAAGCACTTTGGGCTCCTCTGTGTGGGGATTATGTGCAAAGCAACCGGCCCATATTGATAAATCCTCATGCCCATTTATTCCCATTCATTCTTTTTTTCCTTTTTGAGCCATTTGTCTGTCCTCTATGTTTGATTTTGACTTTTCTTTAAGAGTTGGAAACAGCTTTTACTTTTTTATTTGGCAGTATGTTTGAGTTCTTCAGCTGGTTTGGATTATGTGTGCTTTTGAGCGTGCAGCCAGCACAGAACAGATAAATCTCTCTTGGAGTGTTTGACCTTGTCAGTCACTTCACTGTTTTCCTTATTTCTGCACCTTTTAGCCTCCAAACTGTTTTCTTTTCATCACCTGCCTCTCCCTCCATCAGTCTTTGAACTGAGAGTCAGTGTGTTTGTAAAGACGACGTCTCCACCTCTGGCTGTTTGAGAGTGATCATAATGTGAGTGAAACTTCCTTCAGTGTGACAGCAGAGAGGAGAGGCTGCTCAGATCTGACTGTCAACAGGTTCACTGAAGAGAGATCAGGCTCAATGTCATTTCAAAGAGGAACGCCGAACTGACTGAAGATTTATGAGGTTATTACCCACTGATAAAAGATCATCATTAAGAGAATTTATGCTAAAAAAGCCGGTACATATCACCCTGCCTGATTAATGTCAAGGTTATCAGTTAAACATTTACAATGAGGGCTTTTTTTACTCCAAAAACTCTGCATATTTATGTCTAACACTCATTTGATTTCTTCATTTAATAAGCCAAGAGTCTGATTGGTTAGTCTTAATCAAGCTGGAAAGGTAGAGGAGACTTTGAGTGTGTATTTCCTTTTTATTCAGCCCTGTAGTAAAAATAAAAACAGCCATTGAGGAGGTTTTTAGTGCTTATCTCCGTGCAGGGAGCCTCTCGTCCCCGGTGTTTTGGCATTAAGCCGTAAAGGTCAGATGTTGCATGCTCGCTGTCTTTGTGAAAGTGGAAATGGAAAAGTTAGTATCACAGTATCTGAGTGTCGAGGTGGAGTGAACAGTACTGTACCTGGAGCAGACTGAAAGCCCCATGTCAGCTGAGATCAAACCGTTGCGGCGTGCAGCCTCAGAATAACAGCGGCGTCCTGTCACCGGGTTACTCAGCGTGGGCAGGAGGTGCTTTCACATTCATACCCAGGGACCCACGCAGGTCAACACTCGCTGCCTCCAGCCCCTCACTTTCAGGAGAGTCTGAAGGACCTTGAAGTGCTAAAAGCGATCAGCGGCGTTCGCCTTTGTGTCCTCGGGCAGCAGAGGGTGACTTATGGAGTCTGACGGCGGCCTCAAACTGTCGGGACATCCTGCAGAGCTGCACGGCCCACCTGAGGCTCAAGAAAACAGTTGACGTGCTGCTACCCCCGCTGCAATATTGATGCTCGCAGGAACGTGTGAAAAGCTCTCTGGACTGCCCTTTGTGCTGAAAGTGAGCCGGCCTGACCTTCATCCTTTTGGGCATGCTCTGAGGCGATGCTTTGGGTGAGTCTTAAAGGTTTGTGTTAGGGGGGAAAGTGATCTGAAAATGGGGTTCAGGCAAAATCTCTCAAGTATCTCCAACTTCTTAACCTGATGCAGGGGTTTGAAACCTCTCTTCAGCCTCTCTTTACTTGTTTTGAGTCAATTGGGAGCTTGACATCCCTCTGGTCAGTGTCTGAATTATGAAATCACACTAAAAAAAAATCCAATTTTCAAGACAACAAAACTCACTAGACTGATTCTAATCCACAGTTTCCTTACATGTCTGGATTAAGATGTTATTTGAAGATATAAATGCTAAAATAAGGCCTGAGTTGCTTGTAATAATAGTAAAATAATCTGCCAGTAAGACCAGACAAATTTAACTTGAGCAGACATTAAACCTTAATTTAAGACCCTCACTGAGTCAAACTTTCCTTTTTTTCATTGGCAGATATTTTCTTCTCATTACAAGCAGCTCAATGCCTTATTTTAGCCTTCCATTCCTTAAAGTAAGATATTTATCTCGACTGGTTTAGTGAATGTGGATTAGAAGAAGTGTTTTGGATATTTTTGACTTGAAAAAAGACGAATATGCTTGCCTAGATCTGAGTTTTTGCAGTGCACTGTGGGAAAATGTTGAATTTGGGAGCTATTTTAGACTGAGGGCCTTTGAACACCAAGGCCGATGTGAATACACGGCAGGAAACTGCAAATGTTTCAAAAGGTGAAACTGACAAAATGCTCAATTTATATCAAGACCAACACCATTTTATAAAAAAATTAGACAAAAAAACTCTCTCTGGAAGTCAAAAATGGACTCGAGTGACTTTGAACCTGTGCTCTTTTTAATCAAACATTTCCTAAATGTTCATGATTGGAGAACTTTATGCTTCATGCTGCAGCTCCGACACTGCCTTCATCCACACATTACCTTTAAATTCATTATCCCAGTCATTTGTGGGACTTAAGTCTGATGAAACGGGCTGCAGGAGCAGAAGGAAGAATTATCTTATATGACCCGGCCCTCGTTTACAAGGCGCTAATTAACAAAGCACATAATAAAGCACAATATGAGCTCACCAGATGAGAAACTTGTAAAGCTCTGTTGCTTGTTATTCTTGTTAAATCCATCTACAAAAGAAAAACCCAAAGGCTTTTTTACACACTGATGATCCATATAAAAGAAAATAGGCTGCAGGTGAGATTTATGGACATGTGATCCCTCTCTCGTCTTTCCTGTTTGTTCTGTACTCTATGTTAAAAAGCACACATTTAAATGTCAGTATTGTACCATTGTTTCCCAAAAACTCAATTTTAAAAATATGTTAACAGAACTATATCAGTACCAGCAGATGTGAAAAGTTCTGCAGATATTTGCAGTCAATGTTTGGTCATATATGTCTCTTAAATTAGCTGTAGTATTGTCAAAATGTTCAAGTATAAAAATATAATGTATTGAAGAATAAAATATTTTTTCCCTCAAATCCTGTTTTTACTACAAGAGTTCAATATTAATAAAGAGGGAGCTTGGTACCCTGGGGGAAAAATAATTCAAAATCTGTGTCAGTGATGATGAATTTAAAGATAGCAAAACAGCAAAAATTCAGTGTTGTGTGATATTCCCATTGCAAAGATGTTTTGTACAAGACTTACTCTTTAAAGCTCTAGAACCTTGGAGCGCAAATATTTTAGTTAAATTCTGTGTATCTTGTGTTTGATATGTTGAGAATGTGAACTTCTGGATACCTGAATTTCCCTCCTTGATCAATAAAGTACCTGTCTGTCTATCTATCTATCTATCTATCTATCTATCTATCTATCTATCTACTTACCTACCTACCTACCTACACTTAAACCCAGTTGCCAACCTACACTCTTCTTAGTGTGAATGTGAGTGTGGATGATTGTTTGTCTCTAAATGTTAGCCCTGTGATTGTCTGGCAACCAGGTGAACCATTCTTCTTCTAATCACAGCTGGGATAGTTTCCTACATCAAAACTACGGTTGTTTTCAAACTCATCTTAAAGAGAAACATCTCTTTATTTAAATATAAGAAGATAAATAAGTTTAGATTTCGGTTAAACAGCAAACATTTACTGAACACCTTGGGGCCCCATTTTTGGTCCAGACTCTCAGGTTGAGAACCACTGGTTTAAACGAGGCCTCGGACATCCTGCTGTAAACTCCGTACATTTACATATTTAGACTTTCCATTGGTTACCAGCACTGTTTTCTGTATTTTTTGAAGCTGATGGTCCAGTGAAGTCTTGCGGTCCGTTAGCATGGGCCCAGACTCCTCGGGGCCGCCGTGCAGCTGTGTATGTGGGGCAGCAGCCAAAAGAAGAACAACCTTCCCCAGAAAACAGACGTCCTCAGAGCTCCTCTTCCTCTCCTGAAGTGCTGACTCCTCCTCTCAGTTCAGGCTCTTCAGCACTGAGGTCAGACCTTCAGGAGAATGAAGACGTCAGAGAGAAAATCCACCTGAGCTCCACCTGAAATCTCCCTCTGAGCTCTCCGAGTCCTGGAGCCTTCGTCTGGAGTCTGGGGGGGTAAGAACAGGAAGTCCTGAATGTTAAACCTGAAGACCTGCTCGTCATTTCAGGACTGACGATGAACTTTACCTGTGACAGCTGCTTGAGATGAGGCTGTCAGAATACTGAGCTTCAACTGTTGACGTGGCAGTGAAATTCACATCATGCTTCTGTATTTGGAATATTAGCGCAGTCACAGAAGACCTCGTTTATGCAACAATTAGAGTTGGGACGCTGTGATAAATTCAATTAAAAAGCAAATACACTGATCTGCAAATCCTCTTCAGCCTATATTAAAATGAATACACTATAAATACCAGATATTTAATGTTCAGTCTGATCAACGTTTTTTTAATTGTGCAATGAGACAATACAGTGAGACAGTGCATCATTACAAAGATAGTTATGAAATTAATGGTGGTTAAGGAAATAATAATGATAGTAAAAAGGTTTGCATGATAATGATAATAATAATAATAATAATAATAATAATAATAATAATAATGATAATAATAGTTATAATAATAATAATAATAATGATAATAATAATAATAATAATAAAAATAACAACAATTACGATTGTTATTATTATTATCATTATTATTATTATTGTAATTATGATAAAAAGAACAATTTATACTACAATTATTTGAAAGTCAAAGGGAACAATAACAATAATAATAATAATAAATAAATAAGAAAATTTTAAAATAAAAGAGGAGAAAAATATTTATATATAAATAAGTAATTGACAATGCCAGCTTAATACTTTTTGTAATAATAATAATAATAATATAATAATAATAATATTAGCATGAGGGGGGATAGAGGAGCCAAGTCGCAATAAATCTGGAAGGTTTTTGTTTGTTTGTTTGTTGGTTTGTTTGTTGTAGGTAGTCTCCTGCGCACTGCAAAAAAGATCTTGGCAAATGTGTTTCTCTAATTTCAGGTCAAAAACTCCTTAAGCAGTTATTTTAATTCATATTCACTTGAAAAGTCTGGATAAATATCTTACTACAAGGAATAAAAGGTTAAAATAAGGTATTTAATTGCTTGTTATGATACTAAAATATATCTGCTAATGAAACATGTAAAGTTTTAGTGGTTTAAAATTCAGATTTAAATCTACTCTGGATTGAACATTTTAAGACACCCTTAAAGGTAAATTTTGTTTGTCTCATTGGCAGATAGTTTTTAGTTATTACATGCAGCTCAGGCCTTATTTTTAGTTCTGATATCTGCGAATAAAATGTGAATCCAGACATGTCAGGGAATTGTCCACTGAGATTTTTTGGACTATAAATTGGACAAATACTCTCACTGAGATCTGAGTTTTTGCAGTGTATGTCTGTAAATTCCACGCACACAGAAGAAACCCTCCGGCATCTGCAATATTTGATGATTATTTCATCTCGTGTACTTCTCTTTAAAATGTGTATGTCGGTATGAAAGCTCCTGTAGTCCCACTGCATCCAGAAGAACCGATTCTGCTGTCTGAAAACATGGATTTAAAGGTATCAGGGTATCAAAAGTTCTGAGGGCCCTCTCATGAAGTCCTCCCACATTCCTGATGTCGAGCAGATACGCTGTGTATCTGGAGGTGACTTTGTGCTGCAGAGAGTTAAAGTGGGAGTCTTTTTAAAAGTGGGCTTCGGTTAAAAAACTCTCCCTTTGATAAAACCCAGGATACAGAGAACTGTGAAGCAGGCTAACTCTGACGGAGTGAAGGAGGGGAGTTTGTTGAGGTCATTGTTAAACCCTGCAGTACACCATCACAACAAGAGATTTGCTGCAGAAAAAAATCACTTTTCAGGTCCAACACTTACAGAAACAGAGCCACAGGGGGACGCCGAGCTGTGCTTTAAAGTTTCTGGACCAGAAAGAGAAGAAAGAAATCCTGCTGCAGAGAAATGATGCACAAGATCATCCAGCACTGGCAGTACACTTACAGGAATTATTCTAAGAGCTTCAGCTGTCCTGTAAACCATGTTAGCGTGCCCTGGTGTTTACGACATGACCTGTTAAGGGTTTGGTTAACTCTCCTCTGCCGAGTCTTCATCAGGTCTTTGTGCTGCAGAGTGCTCTCAGCCGGTTTCATGCAAAAGCCAAGCCTATGCCAAACCGAGGATCAGACAGGCCATTTGAAAGACTTTGGTGTTGGTGCAAGATGGGCTGGTATGTCAGAAACTGCTCATCTACTTGGATTTTCACACACAGCAATCAAACAGAAAATGGTCTGAAGAAGAGACAATATCCAGTGAGCATTCAGAGATGATAGGAAGGCAACAGGACTGCAAATAACTACTCGCTACAAGCAAGCTATGCAGAAAGAAGACCATTTCTGATCACACAACATGTCCAATCTTGAAGCACATAGGCCACAGCAGCAGAAGACCACACCAGGTGCTACTCCTGTCTGCTAAGAACATGAATAAATAAAAACATAGAAAAGAATCTGTTTCTGTCTTTACTTTGTTAATTTTAATAACTGAAATAACTCTAATTTATTCTATTTTGTTTGCTATTTGTTGTGTTTATTGATCTACATCTTTCTATGTTATTTTATTGACCTTTAATGCATGCTGCTTATCCTTCAACTTACCCCTGTACATGTGTTAATTTTGTTGACTAATTATTTTCCTCATAGTTTTCATCAACAACATTTTTCCCCTGATGAAAACTAGACAGTAACTAATAAAAACAAGTGCACATGGACAAAAACTCAAACTAAATTAACTGACATTTTCATCAACAAATAAAAACTAGACTAAAATGTCTGACAGAGACTTAATCCAATCAGACCTAATTTGGTCATATAGAAAGTAGGGACAAGTTAGGAATATATCCAATCACTGCTACTTTGGTTGTGTGGAAAGGTTGGATGAGTTAAGAGGGACATCCAATCACAGCTGCCTTAGCTTGGTGGTGGTGGGATAAGTTGTGGAGCGATCCAATCAGAGCTCCTCTCTTTATGAATTGATATATTCATGTAGAGCAGGTTCACTGTTTGTTGTCAGTTCTGGTATTGTAACTGAGATGCTCTGCCAGGTAGCCTAAATAAAGGTGACTGCATTTCACACAAAAGTTCAATTTGTTTCTGTTCATTTATACATTCAGACTTTACTAGCATTCAATAAAGGGTTATTAGATGTTTGATTTTATCCAAGTGTAAAACATGACTTCAGAAATTCAAGGAAAAATTAAAAATGCCTTACCCTTTACACTTCATATTTTAGTCGACTAAATTTAAAACAATTTAGATGACTAATTATGACTGAAACTAAAAGATATTTTAGGCAAAATACTATAAAACTAAATTTAAAAGTGCTGTCAAAGTTATACTGGCTCAGAGCATCTCAGACTGGCTTCTTCATCACGACTTCAGAGGCTGACACAGTCACCAGATCTCAATCCAATAGAACACCTTTGGGATGTTATCATGGAGGTAAGAGCCAACATCTCTGAGGCACCTTTTTGAAGCTCTAACACCAAGAGTGAAGGCAAAGGGGACAACCTGGTGCTGGTAAGGTGCACCTAAAGTGGCCCGTGAGTGTATCTTAATGTCTCTGAAATCTTGGATGAACTGCCCCGTCAAACTTTGGATAAATTCCTTTTTCTGTTTCCTCTCTTCGACATCAGTGGAAACAGAGGGGAGCTGATAGAGACCTCAGAGCATCGCGTCAGTCGTCAGGACCTTCAGGGAACACACCGATAAGAATTTGGTCTTATCATGAGTCCCACAACTGAATAATTCATACAACACAATTATTTTCCATCTGTTATTTCATTCAGAGCTGAACGTGGGCGTGAAAACAGGTCTTTGAAGTTTGGGATGCTCGGCTGTTGGCTGAGGGAAACGAGTTAACAAAAACATGTTTAGCATGAGCCGCGGATGCTGTCGGAGCGCGCTCTGATTACAGGCGACGACTCACAGCTCGTATTGTCTCTTAATCATTCGGGAGGGGGGGATTTTATTACAAAACAAGCAGAAGACAATGCTCACAGTTAGAGGCAGAATGATTTATGGTTTGTTGTATTGTGGATGTGCTGCTGTGAGCTTTGTTCGACTTTATGTTTGGATTTAAAAAGTGCCAACACAATCACACAGGCTGTTATGATTGTTGTTGTTTGTCCTTCGTTTATGTGATGATGTTTCAGAAAAATGGCTCCAAAGTGAAACAATAAGCTTCCTCATTACTCCAGCCTCTCTGCAGGAGGAGAAAGCATCAATCCTGACTCCACAAGGCTGCAGAAATCAGTCAGTTTATGACAAACAGAGAGCAAACGAACGAGCGGGATGTTCTTAAAGGCACAGATGGCTGCCAACAGGGAAAATGTACTTTATACAGCAAAGATGTCAACTTTTCTGACAGTTCACTGAATTTATCTGGAGTAAAAATGTCTGCAGAGGAACGAGCTCCCTTCTGGTCCATCTTTGAGGGCTCTTGTCGAAGCCCCATCTCACTCAAGAACCACAGTGGATTATCTCTATAGTGGAGAAGAGCAGAAGTTGCAAGTCCAAGTCTCAGGGACAAGCTCACCAGGTAATGCGCCCTGTGAGAGGATGGCATATCATTGCTGCTCGCATTTACAAATGAAATGATGAGGCGTGAGTCTCAAACCTCAAGTCCAAATTGAGATGGAAGTCTTGGAGGGACGAGTCCAAGACAAGTCTCAAGTCACCGCTGGGTGCAACTTAAGTGCAACTTGAGTCCCCATCTCTGCTGTGATTTAGTTTGTTAAAGTTTAGTCTTTTAAACTTAATCACTAAACTGGCTTCCTCTACCAAAATCATTTATTATTAATGTGTTGCTCAACATGAGGGCAAATCCAATCTACCCTGAACTGAGGTGAACAGTCAGTGAGGAAAATGAAGGAGAAAATCACCTTCAGGGTGTCTGTCTTTCCTCTACAGCATGAGTTTAGAGACCCACCAGGACCTCGACATAAAGCTCTGAACCTTTGAAACCTTTGCTCGTGTGTTTGAAGAGGGACTGCGATGTTGATTTAACTAAGTTACAGCCTATGCTCCCCCATTTTATCCACTTATCAAGATTAATTGTCTCGCCCTGAGGGTTTTGTGAGCTCACACCTCTTTATTCCTTCCTCCTCCTCATTAGAAGAAATGTCTGGCTTT
Organism: Cetoscarus ocellatus; assembly: GCA_037902135.1. Classification (NCBI taxonomy): domain Eukaryota; kingdom Metazoa; phylum Chordata; class Actinopteri; order Labriformes; family Labridae; genus Cetoscarus; species Cetoscarus ocellatus. Next base: position 52,520 of record JBAMNC010000002.1, on the reverse strand, counting down.
TTTCTGATCTGTGGTCAAATATGCTGTTCATCCAAATATGACAGACTTTGATTGACTGATTGATTGATATCTTTATTTCAATCATGTAAATGACACTTAAAAACAGTTAAAAATACAAATAAGTGACAGTAGCTGAATCTGCAATTTTTTAATTTTTTATTTTTTCTTAAGCCTCTCAGCTTACATGAGCGAAAAGGAGTAGGAGGAAGTATAAAGGTATCTAATCCTACCCCCTTAAATCGTACTTTACTTCCTAACTGAAATGATAACACTGTCTTAAATTTACAAAAAAAATACAATCATACCTATACCTTCTTTACAAATGTATTTACCTAACCCTGCACAATTTTCCTCCAAATAATCAGCAAGCACCCTGTTGTTATTTATTCAGCTATGTACCTCTGGAAAATCATTTCTCTGTGCCTCTTTTTAACAGCTTTATGCTTGAAATTTGCTTTAGTTCTGTATTCAATCTGTTCCACAGTTTAACTCCACTAACAGTGAAACAGAAACACTTCTAACCTTTAGATTTACATTTTCTCTTAAACTATAACCCCCTCTCTTTTATAAAACATTTTCTGAATGTTTTTTCAGGAGCATATTATTCCTCACCTTGTAAAGTAGTTGAGCTGTTTGTGCTCCACCAAGTCAAAAAATGTTAGGGTGTCTGTCTATCTATCTATCTATCTATCTATCTATCTATCTTACCACGTGTCTCTACAGGGATTGACAGGCCTTGAATCTGCAGTTTTGCTCTTTTTAGCCCTGAATGTTGTCTGGCTTAAAAAACAGCCCTTCAGATGTGATCCTTCCTCTGGATAATGATCTGATTAACTTTTGTAAGTCATATTAAGACTTCACGGTGCAGCTCTGAGGACTGAACCGATCAATGTTTGCACTGAGGGAGTTGTATGGCTAATTTACTCAATGATTTAAGCTAAAAACAAACAGAGGACTTGAGCAGGATGGATGGAGTCTGATGGGATAGACTCGCCTTATGATAAAGAATCGTCTTAGTTTCACGTTTGTGTTGTTGTTTTGTTCTTCTTTGCTCTCTCTAAATATCACAGTAGATGGATTTTATGATAGGTTTGTCTTACAGCACAAACTCGCCAGGCTGAGCCGGGGGTCGTCCCTGAATCCACCGTGGCCCCAAACTGTTGATTCATCTGATTTATCCTCAACAACCAAACGACCTATTTATGTGAGGAGGGTTTCTTTGGGAACAGGAGTGCATTTTTATCACTTTAACTTCAAATGGTAAAATAATAGAGGTCAAATAATGGACATTCTCTTTGCTCCTATGTGTAAATCAGCTGAATGAGAGCATCTCCGTTCTCTCGATCTCAAACGTCAAACGTCGGTCATGTTGGAGCTTTCACTTTCATCCATGTGGCTCCAAGTCACATCACCAAATCACAATGCCAAAAATCAAACCGATTGTCGTAGCTGACGGGTCCCGAAACCCTATGACTGTCAGGTCGGGCCATCATCTTGTATAAGTCGTGTTGTCTGACCTCCGCATTAGACTTAGACTTACTTTATCTGTCATTCAGATTTGCATGTTACAATGCATATCGAAATGAAATGACGTTATTCTGTTTCGTACAGTACATTGATAAAATAGCAACAGGTGTTGTGTTAGAAGATAAATCGCATCAAATCAAATACTATATAAAATGCTGTAAATATAAAATACTATAAACAAATAAAAATATGCATTAAAAACTATTCACAGAATATTTCAATCTATACACTATACTTCAGTAGGCTGTATAAATGGATGGGAATTGATAAGATTTTTTTTAATCAATATATTTTATTGCAGAGACAGTGTGCATTGGATAAAGAAAAGGATACATATAAAGCAAAAGCAAATAAATGTCTGAAGATAGACATCCATCCTTGCACAGGTATTCCTGTCACTGTAGAGTACAGAAAAAGAAAAGAAAACAGTCCTTTTTCTATACATAAGTGCAGAAAAATGTAGTCATACATCAACACATGTACAGATATATGTGTGTACAGAGAGAGAAATAGTAACGAGAAATAAAAAGAAAATAATATAAAAATTAGTCATACTTCAAAAAGATGATCTGTATATATCTAGACATACATACACAAACCCCTGCATAGATAGAAAAAGGGTCAACAAAAGAAAGAAAAGAGAGAGAGAGGGAAAAAAAGAATTAAAAATGAAAGTAATAAGAAAATTAAAGACGATGATAAGATTTTGATAATAGTACCATTAACAGTTACTTTATCAATTCCTGTGGATTTTCTATGTTAAAATTTGTTAAGTTTTCAGTGGCAATAAGGTCAAAGACATGACACTTCTGATATTCAGTTCCTTTCTACATAGATTAATGCCTCTGCAAGATGCTAGTGTCTCGTTTTACTTAAAGTTCTGCATTAAGCGTCTTTAATGTCTTTTAATTTAATTTAGCTTTAATTTGACGACTTCCCTCTCCTGTCTGCCGTGATTTTGACTTCTTTGTTTTGATCTTGTAAGCGATTGATAAGGGATTGTTCAGCAGAAAGACTACTGATATCCATTTCTTGAGGTTGTTGTTGTTGTCTATTCTCAGCTGGAGTTGGTTTTCGATTCCCATCCCAGTCAAGAGGGATGTTTTCCATGGATGTGACTGAGGTGTCTGGCTTGATCTTTGGGTGCATCGGGCAGATAAGTTTGAGAGCCACTGTAATATCCCCCCCACCTACAAACGAGGGATATTACAAGCAAACTCATTTATACAAAGAGTTTAGTTTGAGCCTCACACCAAAACTTCTGATAGAGCTCACTGCAGAGAGGAAGCTTGGTCCATTTAAGTATTGATTGTTTGTACTCGAGCTTCCTCCATCTGCAGGAGCATTAAGGGTTAACTCAGTTCGTTCTCTGCCAACTCATTTAACACAAGTGTGAAAGCAGCCTCATTCATCAATGGAGGAGAGCTCAGTGTTACTGTTATGTTTCTCATTTCAGACACACTTTACAGCTGCAGCAGAGCCATGGCTCCTTGCTGAGTCCTGTTTAAAGCCCCACTATGTAAGATTAGGGTTTGTCTGCTCTCGAGGGGCCGCTCTGGTCGTTGGGTGTAATTGCATTATCGTAACACAGCGCCTCACAGCAATGGCATTTGTTGACATACAGAGCCGGGAGAAGCGAGTCGACAGGACATCCGAAGACATAGAAGAAATAGTGAAATAGTGAATGACTGAGCGTCACGGCGCCATGAATATCTCCGGCAATCTGAGAAACTCACCGGCAAATAACCGCTGGTAGCATTTAGTGACAAAACAACGTCCGCCAAGTTACACAAAGCATGCAATGCTACGGAGCAACCACCGACTGAAACCAAGTGTTGAATGGGGGAAAACCCGACGAAAACATAACGTACCTCTCCAGTAGTAACTTTGCAAGCTCGGCGTCCGTCTTGCAATTTTCCATCTCCCAACGTTCTCGCCACCGAGCAAAGTGGGCTCTAATGTTAATTCTAGTTTTGTTCCTTGTGTTGTCCGATAGTCTCTTTTTGGCCCTTGAATCTGGAGAAAGAGTCCTCCTCACACGCTTTGCGGATGCCATGGCTGCTACTACTACATGCAAAACACCGGCTTCTTTAGCTGGAAGCCAAATCTCGCATAGTGCCGCAAAGCAGTTTGCACTTCTTGCTGCATCTTGCGATATGTGTCCCCGTCACGGGAGCAAAAGTTACATAGCCCCTAAACAGAGCAGGGAAGCGCTGTGGGGGGGGCATTCTCTCTGTTACAGCGCCGAGCTCCACTGAACAGACTTTGGAGAGAATATTTGAAGGCTCAAAAGATCTGCAGTGCTGCTTTAAAGGTCCTGTCTGTTTGGAGGATCACCGTATGGTCTGATACAGACTAGATCAATCCACAGAATATATCTGCTCCTCCATCTCAACATCTCCACATCTGAGTATTCAGGCCAAAGGTGAGCCGATGGTCTTATTAAAACTCTGCAGGACCAGCAAATCAAACATACACTGCAAAAACTCCGATCTCAGCAAGTGTGTTTGTCTAATGTCAAGTCAGAAATAGCAAAGTTTTACGCTGTGAGGGTCTTAAATCGAGGTTTGACTCTGGATAGAACATTTCATTTTAAGACAACCTTCAATATAAATTTGGCAGATCATTTAACTTACTTCAGGCCACTCAGGCCTTTCTTTTAGTTTTTATAACCTCAAATAATGTCAGAAAATTGTGGTTTAGAATAAGTCTAGTGAGGTTTTTTTGCCTTGAAATCAGACAAATACTCTCATCTGGATCTGAGTTTTTAAGAGTAACATGTCTGATAGACTATATCTTCTGTTTCTGCTTGATAAGGGGAGATTTCCTGCTTTTTGTCTCAGTTAAGGTGGAATCATTGTGATACTGATCAAATATTGAAACACAACTGAAATTATTCAAAGGTTATTTTCATTAAATTTTGACCACGTAAACCCAGATTCAAGGAACAGCTAATTAAATTTTGGTTGTCACAGGTCAAGATCATGGGGTCTTACATGGTGCTTGTCTTTGTGTTTTACACATAGCCCAACTTCATTAGGGGATTTGGGGTTTGAAATTGACAAGGGCTTAATGACAGGAGAAAACAACATGATCAGACTATTAATTAAATAAGAAGATGAAAATGTAATTAGATATAATAATAAAGCAGCTTTTCTTCTTGCACTGCATTTTTTACTACCTCTGTTTAATTCGAGTTCCTGGACTTTCTGTAAAGTGTTTCTATCATTGTGGATGGATAAACCCTGCAGCATAATTACGGTTATATAGACGTGTGGGTGTGTTATTGAGCCAAACTGTGAAATTCTTTGTCAGTGTTCACATTAAATTCCCTCAGAAGAAGACATATTATACATAATTTACCGCGCAGATCTTTATAATGTCATAAAAATCAAATCTGCATCCTAATGTCAGTCGTGACTCCAGCAAAAAAGCAGAAAGATCTATTTAAAGCTTAATTTCATTTCACCAGTGAGGCTCAAATGATGTGGAAACCCCTCAATCCAGCAGCACGAGCTCTTTATGGAGACACAAAGATGGAGAGAATGCTCCTCTGAAAGATCTTTCTAAGGACTGAGGATATATTTAATGTGTATTTGCACATGAATGATGCTTTCGCTCCTGTTCGATCAGGCCAACACAGTGTTTTCTGCTGCTTGTGTATGGAAAGCCTCTGCGTGCAGAGCTCATTAACATCTCAGCAGAGATCCTCCTGCAGAAGAATCAGACAGAGGACGGTCCAGGAGGACGGACAGACGGAGGGAGTGATGGCATGAGCTGATGAAATCCTATTTAGAGCATGCAGCATGTAAATCAGGAGGGACGGCACGTGGCTGCTCTGGACCTCGTGATCAAACGCAGCAGCTCCACTGAAGAATGGAGCAGATCCCCCGATGCTCTTTGTGCTCCTACAATGGAGGATATCAATGAGGAGAGAGATGAGATCTATCTACATGAATGTTAGAGACAGAGAGTGAGGAGAGAAGATCTGAAGGCCGAAAGTGTCCTCTATAGAGAGCTGCAGAGCTGACAGAACTTTCTAGGCCAACCAGGACGTTAGTGCTGCGCTGTGCTCTCCACTGTTAATTTAGTTTATTAATTATTTTCATCATAGTTTTCATCAACAACCTTTTTTCCCCTGATGAAAACTAGACAGTAACTAATATAAACAAGTGCACATTGACAAAAACTAGCCTCCTCTTCCATGCTGTATAGTGTTGTGTGTAACGCGTTAAAGTCACGTAACTACTTTTTTCAGTAAAGTAAAGTAACGCGCTACTGCTGAAAATTTGGTAACGAAACATAGTTTCATTTTTTATTTGGTACAACGTTAATTTTCCCAAAGACAGATCTGACACTGATGATGCCTTCTTGCATTAGACACGAGCAGCGTTGCCAGGTCCGCTCATTACAAGTGTCTTTGGGCCTGTTGTTCTCTAAAGCTGCAGCAAATCTCCTGAGTCGCTTCTGCGGGTTGCGTTTTTTTGGGCTTGCTTCTTAACATGCAGTTGTTTACTGGGGCTCTTCTGTCTGTGTGAATCCCCCCTGATTGTCTATCTCCCAGCTCCCAAAAATAAAGCAAAACACGAGAGCAGTAGGTGGTTTGTACTTTCCACTTCCTCGTTTCCCGCCCCCAAACACAATCATGCATACGGCGCATGCGGCAGATCCATAGTTGCCAGATCTGCTTATTATAAACTGAAATTGAAGTGTAATGTAGATGGAAATTAAAACATGCTTTATGTAGATTTCTCTTTAAAAAAAAACAAAGTAATCACAATTATAATAATTATTATAATCAACTTTATTTGTATAGCACTTTTAAAACAACGGATTACAAAGTGCTTTGACAGCAGGCAAGAACATAAAGTCAGCAAAGCACAAGAACTTAAACACAAATATGTCACATTAGGTAAAGAAATAGATGGAGGTTGCTTGTTTTGGGCTTGTTTTTATTGACCTGGTTGCTTATTTCAGAAGAAAAATCTGGCAACACTGGACAGGAGCTCTCATTCCACACGGTGTGTGACATGATTTTGTTTAATATAGAGCACAAAAGAAATACCTGTTATGTCCTCCGAAGAACTTTATGTAGGCCTACACATTTAGGAAAGTCGAGCAACAGAAAAGTAAAAAGTAAAAAGTTACTTTCCATACAGGGTAACTAAGTAACAGATTACTTTTTAAAGAAGTAACGAGGAAACACTACTTTTTAAAAGTAACTTCGCCAACATTGATTGTCTATGAGATGCTAATTTTCCAACTCACTTTCCTCAGCCCTGAGCTTCTCCTCACAGAATATCTCAGTCTGTCTTTCTCCCCAGAGTTAGGGTCGTAGCAAACAATGATCATGAGGACCTGAAATGTGAAGGTTTTAGAACCTGAGATGATGTTCATTAAAGCACTTAACCTTGAAAGGCCTTACATTTGATTTTCAGGAAGTGTTGCAGCACTCTTGGTCGTAAATATCACATCAAACAAAAGCATCGTGGAGGTAAACTTGTGCCTTCAGCACGTTCCCCCTCAGAGAGCTCCTCCTAATGAGCCTCTAAATCTCTCTGGTATTTTCTGCTGTAGTTTTGGAGCTGAACATTTTTTTCCGGTATTAACCCAGATATCCAAAATGGCCGCCTGAGGGTGCGTTTGATTGCTCCACACCAATCCTTTGAACTTCTGCACAATCAGAGGAGCCAAAGTTTGTCTGCTGCCTTTCTTCTCCTGATAAATTAAAAGGTATCTCTCTCTCACAGAACATCCTCAAGTCTCCTAACGAGGGACGAGTTTCTGTCCTGAAGTGAAGTCTGCAAACTTTAAATGGCCCGAGATCACAGAGCTGCTTCGTCAGGTCTGTCCTCAAAAGGAGGAGAAAGCAGCTCTGAAAATGTTTGTCGAATGGAAGTTAACGGATAATCGCTCATGTTGGATCAAGCGGTGGCTGTTGTGGATCGTTGCTGTTTGGGTTTTGGATCAAAATGGAGCCTCTTTCTGCTTTTTCTGTTTGTTTTTTCCTGCAAAACTGTACCAACAAAATCTTGTTTAGTAAATGATGGTGAGAGGAAGAAAAGATTTCTGATTCTTATCCAAATAAAAACTCGTCCAAGGTGGTTTAAAATATGCAAATCTTAAAGAGCAATCCGGTGTAAACCAGTCAAACCGTTTTTACAAACTAAAGACACACAGAGGAGTGGAGAGGCTGCAGGAGCTCTTACTCATCGGTGTATTTTAAGAGAGAAAGGAGAGGTCTCCAGCTGAGACCGTGAGCTTTCATGAGCAGAAACACGTCTTGACATTTCCATCTGCTCTGAAATCATGTGGCATTTTCATGCTCTGGAGAAAATGAAATTGGATCTTTGATGGTGTGCTGAGCTCTTCATTTTTGATGTGTGGATTAAGGTTTCAGTGTTTGGATTCTCCAGGGAAGACTCATCGACGGAGACCCATTCTGCTGCAACAGTCAGAGGTCCTCCTGCCTCGATGGTTTCTCAAGTGTTTGGCAATGAATACAAGCTAGCAGGGACTGGGGAGGGGAGGACGGCCTTGCTTCAGCATCGTACAGGACTCTTGGCCCCAACCATTGTTTCCTAAATTGCTGAGACAGGCTGACTGGCTTCTTTTACTGGAGACTAGAGTAAAGCCCTGTGCGGGATGGATTTCTTAGTCCTGCTGGATTTCTGAACATTACCACCCGCTCCTGTTTTATGCAGAATTTTGTCTATCCAAGTAAAATGCCAAGAGTAAGAGGAAGATTCTAATACTCTTTGAACAATGCAGATAACAAGGCCTAAATAGAAACCAAAATCTTCTCATCCCATTAATGCAGTGTTAATTTTGTTGACTAATTATTTTCATAATAGTCTTCGTCAACAACCTTTTTTCCCCTGACGAAAACTAGACAGTAACTGATAAAAACAGATGCACATGGACAAAAACTCAAACTAAATTAACTGACATTTTCATCAACAAATAAAAACTAAACTAAAATGTTTGACAGAGACTTAATCCAGTCAGACCTAATTTGGTCATGTAGAAAGTAGAGACAAGTTAGGAATATATCCAATCACAGCTGCGTTAGCTTGGTGGTGGTGGGATAAGTTGAGGAGCGATCCAATCAGAGCTCCTCTCTTTATGAATTGATATATTCATGTAGAGCAGGTTCACTGTTTGTTGTCAGTTCTGGTATTGTAACTGAGATGCTCTGCCAGGTAGCCTAAATAAAGGTGACTGCATTTCACACAAAAGTTCAATTTGTTTCTGTTCATTTATACATTCAGACTTTACTAGCATTCAATAAAGGGTTATTAGATGTTTGATTTTATCCAAGTGTAAAACATGACTTCAGAAATTCAAGGAAACATAAAAAATGCCTTACCCTTTAGACTTCATATTTTAGTCGACTACATTTACAGCAGATTTCATCGACTAAAATGTTGTGAAATTTCATCAATTAAAACTAGACTAAAATTAAAACTATTCAGAAGACTAAATTATGACTAAAACTAAAATTACTTTTCAGCAAAAGACGAAAACTAAAACTAAATTAAAAGGTGCTGTCAACATTAAAACTGAAAGACTCAAAGACATGAATTTAACTACGGTTATTAAAAATTTTTTTTTTTTTTAAGAAATCACTAAGAAGTATTATTTAACTCCAGCCAACCATATATGTATTTATTTTAATCACCAACTCCATGTGAAAGAATGCATAACTTTAAAAGGTAAACAATATTATAAATGTTTTTTACTCATTATTTTTGGGAAAGAAGATGAATCCAAACAGGACCTTTGACCTGACACACCAGACGGACCGTTCAGTATATCTCTCTAGTACTTCAGGGTAACAGCTCAAAGAAATGGTGTGTCCCATTTGTACTGGGAAGTTGGGATTTCCGAGTTCTGGTAAATGTCAACTCGAGCGCCCCCTAAATCGAAATTCTGAGTCAGAAAGTCGATAATCCCGGATGTAATGGTGCGTTCCAGTTGATCTCGGAACTGGGGTAGTCCTATTGCAAAATAAATTAAATTTAGACACGGGGAATGCCCCCTTTTTTCTGAGTTTATCTCTTCAAAGTCAGACGTCTTCAGCTAGCATATTGGAAAGCATATCCTGCAGGTGATTGGACGATCGTTCTGTCAGTCATATTCATTAAGGGCGCTGCTGCAGGGGTGTAAAATACAAAATGTGAGCCACTTTGTAGAACAAACTTTTTAAAACATGGAGTTGAACGAGAATGTCCTTTCATCATTGTTTGTTTTTCCATTCAATAAAGAAATGTGGTCCAGAGCTAAAAAAAAAACTGCCACAGAGGTTGTTAGCATCTGTGCTAATTGCTTGTAGCTCCTGCCTCTTCCTGCTGATTGGGCCGCGCCACTTTTTGCTGAGCACAGTTATTGTAGATTGGAGCTTGTCAAGATGGACCTGTCTGATTATAGACAATGAATCAGGTGGATCCAGCTGCTGCAAGAGGTTAGGGGACCTCTGCTGAACAGTTGTTGCATTAAATTTACATCTGAACTGGGAAAATGGGAGTGGGAATTACGTCACATCCCAGCGAGATGCATTCCAGTTAGGAGCTGGTAAATCAGGATCAGAATCAGCTTTATTGGCCAGGTATGTTAGACATACAAGGAATTTGATGCTGTTTACTTCACTCTCTAAGTACAGACTAGATACACAGAGTGTAAATACATATACAAACAGAACAGAAGCAGAAAGGGAAATATTAAAATGAAGGTAAGGAATACAATGTGTACAGTATGTACAAGATAATAGCTGAGAGACAAAGTGACACAAACAAGAAAAACAAAGTACACAGGTGCCTAGGTGCAAAGTTGGGCTGGCTGAAGACGTTGAAGTGATAAATTCTGACCAAAGGCGGCATTCCCACTGACTAAATTCAATTTAATTTGCAACTTGGAGTATCCCAGCTGTCAACTCGGAGGTGGTGAGGATTCTCCGACCTTCCGACTTGGAATTCCGACTTTAGGGGACATTCCAGTTGAAATTTCCCACTTGGAACTCGGAAATCCTGACTTCCCAGTGCAACTGGAACGCACCAAGTACATATTGATCTGTATATGTGGCGTGTCAGGTTAGATAATCAGTGAAAGAAAAACCTTAAAAACAAAAATGTTTGTGTCCCCAAAAAGGCCCAACAGAACCTGAGGGCTGAGCAACTCTCCACAGGCACTGAGCTGTGCCTGAATGTCAGCCATCTGAGCGTCCTCCTCTCTTTTTGTCCATACCTTGTCACAGAGGTCTCCCTCTGCTCAGCCCGTGGACACAAACAGAGCAGGAAGCTGACAGATCAGATCTCAGCGTCGGACAGGAACAGGAACAGGGAGAGGATCGCTTTCTGAACTCTGCCCCGAGGGCGGAAAGAGAAAAACAGCAGTGACTTTATCTGGTTGGATGTCAGGAGTTATTTTTGACCTCTGTCAGATTTAAAGTCCGTCAGAATGAAGCTGTGCGGCCGTGTGTGACCTCTGCAGTAGAAAAGCAGCAGCGTTTAACTCAGACTGATGTTCTGGGGTCTGTGCCTGAAATAAAGAGAAGATCTTTATTAGAGCTGTCACTGCAGATACTGTAAAACTGACTGAACAAGTGGGCTGTTACTATCAGACAGAGACCTCCACAGCCCACAGAGATCTGTTAGTGTTTCTGTAGGACCTCTTATAGACTGAAAACTCTTCTGGGTTTGATCACCAGGACTCTTTATTCACATTTAAGGCCTAAAATGTGGTGATAGCGGCGCCAGAGGTACTTGTTATTCAGCTCATTCTTCTGAACCTTACAGCTCAAGATTGCTTGAGGGATTGACTTGAAACTTGGCACACATGTCCGCTTGGACTGATTAGGAAACTAGTCAGATTTAGAAGGTGAAGAGTCAAAGGTCAAGCTCAAAGGTCCTCATGTTAACCCTGTGCCTCTCAACACAATATCTCAGGGCAACGTTTACATGACAAAGTTGTCACCAGAAACGGTGACAACCAGCGTCTCCGCTGGTCAGAGTATTGCAGGAAATCCACATGTTGTTGGAGGAGCGATAACAAACCGAACACAGTTTGCAGCATTCATGTTGTTGTTTTTTGTGAACAGTTTTTTAGTATTTTTATTATTATTCATCTTGATTATTTACAATAGTGCATACATTGTCTTGTGGGTGAAACAAGAGAAAGGAAGATATATAGGAGTAAGGATCCAGTTGCTTGCAATTTCATTGAAAAATAATAAATGTTTGGGTAATAAAAATAAAAATAAAACAGTTAACTGAAATGAACTTGTTTCCTCCCCCGAATAACCTGAGCACAAGAAACAGACAGACAGCAGAGATTCAGCAATGGATGGAGTAAACATAATTATAACAGTAACAATAATACCAAGTTCACCCCTTTCAAACCTTGATTAGATTTTGAAGCTATTAGGTTTATGTCATATTCATCATCACAGGTCTGATGATTTTAATGCCCTTTTGTTAAAGTTTGCCTGTTTCTATTGTTTTGTATTCTCTCGATTTCTTCTTTAACTGACTGGACATCCTTGTAAATGAGGATGATCCTCAATGATTTCTCGAGTATAAATAAAGGTTGATTGATTGATTGATTGAGTGAAAGGTCGGGGTCAATAGGCCTCATGTTTATCCCATGCCTCAGCAGAATAGCTCAAGAGCAGTTTGGGGTATTAAGTCACAACTTTTAGAAAATATATTTTTAAGGTTAAAATTCAAACTTTTTCAACTTTTAAAAACTTAAAGGGATTTTATTTAGTCTTAACACAAATGTCCAACCTTCTCGAGGAAGAACTAACTCAACTTCAGAACGAAGAGACTTGGACCAAACGGTGCAAAACAGATGGGACGACACCAAACAAGAGCCACTTTAAGGCAGAATTTCATTTTAAGGATTAATTTGAAGATTTGGCAGCATTATTGCTCCATAATGTTCTTCTATTTAATAATTAACATGATGTGAAAGAGGGTAAACACCAGTGTTGCCAGATTTTTCTTCTGAATTAAGCAACCAGGTCGATCTAAACAAGCCCAATACATGCAGCCTCTTATGTGGTATATTACATTTTCTTTTCTTTTTTTAAAGAAAAAGCTACATAAAGCATGTTTTGATTTTCATCTACATTACATTTCAATCTCACTGACATTTTTCCTTATTTGTCTCTTAATTTACTTCTTCAACATCCTTTTATTTGGAGGTGGAACATCCGTTTCTTTATACCGAAGTGAAGGGAGGGCCTACTGTTATTTATAACTCTGTTATCACTGATCAGTCTGTCTAACCTTGATTTTTGTAACCAAACAGACATAGTCAGGCTTTTATCTAAGTTTTATGTTGGTCCTCTACAGCTTTATCATGGTGAAAACAGTAACAGCTACATTAGAAATAAATTAATTCTGGCTGTAAGGATTTCTTTTTGGTGAAACATCATTTTTGCCTCTTTTTACAGTCGAATTTACATTTGTGTTTAGAGTGGGACAAAATAGTTTGAGTAACTTCTGAATTGAGTTTATATTGGTAGTAGAGTGAGCATCAGATCCCTCCTGGGTTTGGGGGCACAACAAGCCCAAAAAAACATCAACCCACAACTGCCAATATTTATAAGCAACATTGCTTATAATACGCAGACCTGGCAACTCTGGTTAACACATACACCAGTTTGGCTCTGAGTCTTGGATCTTGGGTTAGATTTGGGTTATTCGAGGCCGCTGTTGGAAACATCTGTGCACACTCACAAAATGAGGCACATTAATTTCCTGAAGTTTGGGTCCTTAAAGATCAGGAGTTTGTTTTTATGTCAGTGAATCGTGTCTTAGTGCCTTCATCGAGGGATTAGGGAGGCGTAAGAAAGAGCGAAGTGTAAAACGGTTTGTTATCTGGTGGCAGGAGGAGCGTGAGCAGCAGATGTTATCTTGATGTGGGTAATGGGTTATCACATCTTAGGGCACAGATTACACATTTACTGCCCCCTCTCTCCCTCTCTGAAACATTTCTGAAGTTTCCATTATCTGGTCACCTCGTTGACTCAGCTCCTCGCCGTCCCAGACACAAAGTAGCTCCCCTCGTCACCTCGTTTAGCCTCTCAGGCCGCTCTTAATCGCTCCTTATCGTCATAAACAGATCACTGAATTTCAGCTGCGACTGCACGGTTATTAACTTTCATGCTGCAGCCCTGAAGCCGATGGGGAGATGGGGCTTTTATTTGGCTATAGTTTGAGCATTTTTAACGCTTGATGGTGTTTGGCTGCAGATTCTTGGAGAGGAGGCTGACAGATGCTCTTTATCAAACAGCATTATGATGGAAACTGAAGCTGCAGAGGTTTGCTCTGGTGCATGTTCATGCCTGACAAACACAAATGAATCAAAGGAATGATTTAGGTAAAGTTATATGCAATTGTGTTAAGCTATGGTGGCCCTGAATGCAAAAAACAACAACAAAAACACAACTTCAAGAATCAGAAAACAACAAACACTGAATAACACCACAAATACAAACTGTAAGGACAAACAAAATATACCTCAACAAAATAGGAAAAATAAATAAAAACATGAAAAAATATAAAATGACAAGAAACTTAAAAAAGAAAAAAGAAAGAAAAAATCAGAATGTTCAATTAGAAAACATCACAACATATAAAATAACAACACAACAGATATCAAACGAAATACTCAATCAAGAAAAACAAACACAGCAATATATAAAAAACACAACCACAAAAAAACTGACAAGTAATCAAACATAAAAACAATCAATAAAACATGTGAAAACAAACAGAACACACCAAATTCAAAAATATAACAACAAATATAAAGCAAAAATTAATAACACATGAACACACAAAAAACACACAACAATACAGCACATACAAATAATAATACTACAAATAAACAAATGAAATATACAACCACATATTAGTAACAACAACATTAAACTCAACAACAATTCATCAACAACAAAGCACAAAAATTAAGTAACAAACAACTTAAAACATAAGATACTGAAACCACTGAAAAAGTTTTGGTTTTTGTTTATGTTTTAGATTTTAGTTTGTGATTTTTTTTTTGTTAACTTGTTACTTTTGTGTCCTTTCATTTATTATTGTGCTATTACCTTTGTTGCCTTTGGCCTAAATTCTTTTTTTGCCTCTTGTTGTAGCTGTTTATCCGTTGTTCTTTGTTCCATTGACATTTTGATTTCTGTGTTTTCTTGTGTGTTTTTGTACTTAATGTGTTTTGAATGTTATTGTGTGTTTTTTATTTGTTGTTGTGTTTTTAATTCTTAGTTGCAGTGTTTTATTTGTGTGTGTTTTTGTCTGTTGTGTTAAAAGGTTATGTTGTTGACTTGTTGTTGTGGGGTTTTTTGTTTTAATTTTGTCATAATGTTTTATGATATACTGTATTTTGGATTTATTGTCATGCATTTTAATGTGTTGCTGTGGGTTTTTTGTTGAATAGTTTTTTTTACTGTTGTGTTTTGTATGTGTGGCTTTTATTCTGTTGGGTTTTTGGGTTTGTTTGGTTTTTTTATTTTGATTTGTCATGTTTAATTTGTTAGTGTCCTTTCTTGTTTGATTTTTTGGGATGTTGATTTGTTTTTGTGTTTTTTTATTTGTTTCTTTATTTGTATTTTCTTATTTCTCCCTTTTTGGTTTGTTATGTTTTTCTGTTATAATGTTTTTAGGACCTGTAGTTGTTTGATATGTCATTTGACATTTGATTTGGTTGGTTTTAATGTTTTGTTCTGTTTTGGGTTTATTTGCTTTTTTGTTGTGTTTTTTATGTATTGTTTTTGTTTTTGTTGTTATTTTTAAGTGTAGTTGTCATATTTTGGTAAATCATTGTGGTTATTCATTCATTAGAATGTTTTTTGATTTATTTTATCTTTGTTTTGTTATTTGTCAGGTTTTTAAATTGTATAAATATTTTCATATTTTTCATTTTTCTATTTGATTTGTTTTGGTGTTTGTTATGCATCTTTGATTTGTTGATTTGTCTTCTTATTTGTTGATTTGTCTTCTTATTACATTGGATTTTTTTATTTTAAGTTTTGGTATTTTTCAATGTTTTTAATTTGTTTTCTTATTTTCATATTTTTCATTTTTCTTTTTGATTGGTTGTGTTCTGCTCCTCAGAACCACCTTAAAATCCCCTTGGATTTATTTTACTCTCCATATTTAACGTGACCCTCTTTACTGTCGTCAGCTTAATTACTGAACTGGAGTCGGTGTCGCCCTCCTCTTCTGCCCGTCCTTAATTTAGCCTCCATGAGGCTCTTGGAATAAACTGGGATTAAATGTTCTGCGGGCCGTGTGAGCTGTCATATCAACATGCAGAAGTGTTAATGGGATCATGTCAGAGCAGCAGAGAGCGTGATATTTCTACTTACATAATCTGCCTGAATACTGCTTTCTAAAAACAGTCAGCCGACATCAGAGTTACACCATGGTACCAGATCTGTGGGTCTGTACAGAGGCACAGTCAAGTATCAGAATGATAACGTGCAAAAAAAAAAAAAAGAATATATATATATATATATATATATATACATACATACATATATGTGCAAATCTTTTGGTGTGGAGTTTGCATGCTCTCCCTGTGCATGCATGGGTTCTCTCCAGAATATCTGTTTTGCAAGGAAGCCTGGCCAAGACAGAAGCTCTAAAGTTCCACACAAATAACAAACAGATTAAAACAAAGATTTCATCAAACATCAAATCAGGATTCAGGCTTGAAACAAGTGTACACACTGGTCCCATGATGCTTAATTCTGTTTTAAAAGCTTCTAATTTAAAGCATGCTCCAGTTTAAGGTGACTCTGTAAGTCAGAAGAAGATGATGGCGCCAAAACACTAAAAGCTCTTTTTAAGTTGATTTCTGGTCTCTGTTTTGTTTTTCAATGATTATTGAAACAAGATTAAGTGATGAATGTACCATATTTCTATTTTTCACTTATCTGTTGTATTCCTAGTGTTAACAATGTTGATCAAAGTACTAAGTTTCTGTTACATACAAACATGTGGTGCAGATAGTAATCAGGCTTCACAATCAGGATCCCAACACCAGGGGTAGTATTTGGAGCAGTTTCTAAAGTTGTGGCCCCGTGGCCAGACCGTCAGACCACCTCCTCCCTTTTCAGCCGTCCAGCCAGAGTTTCAGAGCCTAACGAGTGTAGGAGGGAGGGATCCATTAAAGCCGATGGTTTGTCTCTGCATGCATGACTTATATTGGGAGCTGCTGGCCGTGTCACTTCTGTCAATACAGAGACAGATAAAGATGTCAGCGGGGGCTGCAGACAGGAAGCTCCTCTTTTCAGCCCAATAATGAGAAACAAAGGAGCGCTGCTGATGGAGGCAGACGGCTTTAGCGGTTTGTCCAAACGCCAGACTGAATATCTGCTGTTTGAAATCTTCCTGAAGAGCTCAGATCTGCAGGGGAATCTCGACTTCTTCTGACTTGTAAAAAGTATGAATCAGCGTTGCATCGGGGCCCCCTGCAGATGAACGCCTGATTCACAGCGTGTCCCGTAAGGTCTGACAACATCACGTATCGATCCTCGCTCGCTCCGGCTCGTCCCTTCACAGCCTCGCCTCGCTGTCAACTTTTATTTAAGAGAAACCCTCGACCTCAACACCTGAAGAACAGCGTCACGCTGATTTAATCCTTCATGAGAACTCAGGGCCAAGTGTCGAACACCCAGAACACATTTGCATAATTTAAATGACCCTGGGCAGAGTTTTTGAAGAGGAAAAGTTCAGTGATGAGGACTCAGAGGAGTTTCTGCTCGAGTTAGACAGCTCTAAAGATCAGTTATGGACACATTCATGTTTCAGCACATTGATCTATCTGTCGAGATCTGTCCACCAGAAAAAAGTCACAGAGGCTTTTATTGTGAAGGAACTCTGGACTGACGTCTGTTTTTCTGTCTTTTCTGATTAAACAGGAAGTCACTGATGTTCAGTCTTACTCTCAGTCTCCACATAGTCCGCCTGAGCGTTGTGTCTGCACTTTGCTTTGACTGATGGCACGCTTCCTCGCCCACTGGGAGGCTGGCTCTGTGATTGGCAGGAGTTTGGACTCATGTAGGCTCAGCACAGTTACAGAACGGTCCTGGACATTAACCATCCGCTCCACGACATCCTGGAGGGACAGAGAAGCAGCAGCAGTGGGACCCTTCGCAAAAAGTAGTTTACTTGAAGTTCATTTTATTAAGTATGCTTGAGTATGAGTAAAGCAAGTATACTACAGATCATGTACTTATAGCGCACTAGAAAGTATACTAATTCAATACTTCCTCAAACTAAATTGGAACATTTTTAAGTGTATAAAATTATACTATAAGTATACTTTATAAAAAGTAAAAAAGTACACTTTCAAGTATACAACAAGTACACTCTTCTAGATACTGCTGTTGCACTAGTTTATACATCTAGTCCACATTTTAGTTTGTTGAAGTATACTTTAGGTATACTTTAGTGAACTAAAAATACTATTTTTTGCTATTTTACTAGTTTACTTGCCTTTCTTTAATTATACTTTTAAGTTTACTTTCTTGTAATTCTCCTTCATGCACAGATTAAACCAAAAAGTTCTGTGTCACAGTCAAAACTATGACAGACTAAAGAAGAGATACAACAGTGCTCTATGCTTGAAAGATGGTACATTTTATTTAATTAATAACTTTGTTATTTTTAAACAAATGTGTTCACATTACATTTCTGCTTTTTCTCCATGTGCCGAACTATGTTGTGTTTTAGTTGAGGTACTTACTAAATCAGACAGGCCTGTAGTTTTCAGTATGAGCCAAGTATACTTCACTATACTATTCTTAAGTATATAAAATATAGTATATAAAAGGTAAACTTAAAGTATACTGCTTCAATTTTTACTATAAAATAAGTATACTTGTAGTACACTTGAAAAAACTACTTTTCTTTGAATAAACTACAACAGTCCAGGGAGACTCACCCCTGGACTGTTGATTGCCATTACTACTACTACTACTACTACTACTACTGGATACCCAGATTTCCCCAAGGTAATGAATGAAGTATCTATCTTTGCGCTGAGACCATGCTTCCTCAAAACAGTAAAAATATAGACAGACACTTTCCAAACTGTTGTGCTTCACACCATCAAACAAGGGCTCAGTAAAGGCAAACAAGTCAAATCAGTTTATTTACATGTTTTGCCATAACCCACGAGCCATGTTGTGTCAAAAACAGAATAAAACATGAATAAAAAGCACATTGTTAGGAGCAGTTTTAACCCATGCCCTTGTATCTCTTCCACGTTTACTCTGTGTTCATGCGCTGTTCCAGCTTCATCTCATATCTCTGTTCTGCTTCTGCCTCGGTTTTCCTCCAGAGGATGTTTGTTGTCGACAGTCTGACACAGATTTCAGAGGAAATGACACTCAGCAGAGTCGACATAAAAACTGTTATTAGATCTGATTTACTGAGGTTGTTTGGGGACTTTTCAACGATTGGATAACTCCTGATGCTCACCGTGAGGATCGATCTGAGTCAGCAGCCTTTTCTCAGTCTGCGGTGCCACATTGGACTGTTGAACGCCCCCCTGCAGGGAGAGAGAGAGCTCCTTCCTCCAGGCTGTAGGTACAAACTTCCTGCTCTGAGGCAGACAGATTCAGCTTTGTTTCCTCTGTTCCAGCAGACTGCAGCGTCACGTGTGATCCTTACATAATACAGATTTGATTTTTTGCCGCTCAGCCGTCTGGATGTGATTTTTATCTCCGCTCATCCCTGTGAGGAAGGTGCTTTTGGCTTTACTTTTGTTTTTGTTGTTTCTGTACCCTAAAGAATTCTTTGCCTTGGTGCAGCGTGCTAAAGAGTGACACTGCAGGCTTTGCACACGCTCAGAGCGTCGCTGTCAGGAGGACTGATGCTGGCTCAGACATAAAGGATCGCACTGTAACGTCTGCTGTGTGGATTTCACTTTACTGCTGTAGAAAGGTAAAGATGAGGTGTTACCTGGGAGAGATGCAGGAAATAAGGAACCTGCTGTGTGACATTCAGGCCAGTATACCTAAGACTGTGTATTAGGATGGACGATTCATCTGACAGCACCTCTGCCTTCTCCAGTGCACAAAATGATGCCAAAATACTCCCGCGGCAGGGCTGACAGTTGTGGCTCCTATAAGCTGGTTCACAAGGTCGTTTTTAAGTCTGATATTATCGTCCATGTGATGTTTGACATCAACAGTGATGGGAAGTAAAAGCTGCATTTCATTTCCATCGAGTAGTCTGATCTGGTTCGGTACAGTTCGGAGCTGTAAGCCCTGATCTTGCTTGGTTTCCACTGCCAGCTGTAGCTTCACTTGAGGACAGGGATGTAAAGGAGCAAGGTGCTGACGCCAGCTATGTAATTGCATAAGCTAAACACAGTAAACAAAGAGCGCCAGTGGAGGACTTCACGCTCCAGTACAGCATTTTGTGGTGCAGACATTCTCCAGAGCGACAGCAGTGTACAAGTCGTGCTTTCATTTCAGTTGCTGTCATGCGGTAAATCTTTGCAACCAATCAACAGACTGTAGCATTTTTAGCTCAACTGGGATGGCCTTGGTTTGCTCCTATTAAGGAGTGCCAAAAAATGGGACGGCGCAGATCAGTTACAACAGAAACACCTGTAATTGTTTACCGAGCTGAACTGAACCAGGTGGAAACGCACCTAAAGACGCAATACAGAGGCAAGAAGGGATCAATATGGCAGTTTCACACTGGGTGCATGTGCCAGCTCAAGAATGCTAAAGCTTTCATACAAGGCGCATGTGTGTGCTACACTGCTGCTGCATCTCCCTGCTGTCACAGCTCTATGCTTTATTGAACAAGCCTTTATAGAAAGTTTAGGTGCCACAATAAGTCTCCTCACAAGGAACCTGATTCATTGAAAAACTGACGTGAAACCTGCAGAGTGAAAGCATCCTGAACGAACGAGGAGACAAACGTAGCTTTAGCTTTGAGAGGCACAGACAGGAGGAGGCACCTTGTGTGAAACAGCCCCGAAGTCCACAGCTATTACCTCCTTTACTCTGGCCCACAACAACACAAGACAACATTTTCAAGTCCTAAATAACACACCACAATCCAACAGAAGTGATCTTTATGTTTGTGAAATCACGCAGCAACCACTGTGCACACAGAGCCACTAAAACAACCAAAACCCAGAAGTACAAATTGGAGATGAGACAGTTCTCAGTAACATATTGAACTGTTCTGTCCAACATCCATGGTACAATAGGCACATGTGAAATGCAATATATTTGTATTAGATTAGAAACAGCTTTCATTTATTGCTGCCCTCTCCTGTTTCGTATCTGCGTTCGTGCCTGTCTCCTTGGCAGCGCACTCAAGTTGGACCAAGATATCTCACCTCATTTTGTGATGCTGCCAGAGCAATATGAAGGAGTGATGCTCTTCTAATCTGTGGTGGGAGTAGGTGTGAAGATAGTTCAGCCTTCGCCAAATCTGCAAATCAATAATATTTGAGCTCATCAATTTGGTAATTCAGTGGTTATTGGTATTGGCAGATAAATAGTATACATGTTATTTGATTGATTGATTGAGTGATATCTTTATTTCAATCATGTAAATGACAACTTAAAAACAGTTAAATATACAAATAAGTGATAATCAAAAAAGAAAAAAGAAAACAAGACAGTAGCTGAATCTGCATTTTTTAAGCCTCTCAGCATACATGAGCGAAAATGAGAAGGAAGAAGTGTAAACATATCTAATCCTACCCCCTTAAATTTTACTTTACTTCCTAACTGAAATCATAACACTGTCTTAAATTTACAAAAAAATGCAATCATACCTATACCTTCTTCACAAATGTATTTACCATACTCTGCAAAATTTTCCTCCAAATAATCAGCAAGCACCTTGTGGCATTTATTGATTAATGTAGCTCTGGAAAATCATTTCTTTATGCCTCTTTTTGAACAGCATTATGCTCCAACTTTGCTTCAGTTCTGATATCTTGACCATTAAAGCTGGCCATAGTTACACTATATATTGGCTATAATATTGACAGATTGTACAATTATGCTGTGATGGTTTCCTCCTCATACTTAAGGTCTGCTTAAATAAATTAAAGGTGTCATTTTTTTAAATATTAAAATATTGTTTTTCTTGCTTCCCATCAGTTTCTAACATAAATGGGCTGTAACCATGAAAGAAACAGGTCAGTTTAAGTTAGGTAGAGAGTTTGTGCTCTTGACACAAAATATAGAAATCAGTATTGGTGATAATAAATTTGGAATTATTCTCATATTGGATGACTTCCAAATTGTGCATCCCTGATCATTTTATTATACAACTGCTGTACAAATATTCACCTGGTCTTGCAGGGAGAACATAAACTCCTGGCACATCAGCAGAGTACATAACAAAGTATAATATCACATCTTTCCACAATGGCCTTGGGGAAAGAATGGTATTTCAACAACAGAGCCATAACATGCCGGCCTCTGCAGCGGAAAAATCCTCCTCATCTTCTCGAAACGGCCTGAGAAATCCACTCAGACTTTGTCAGAAGTCCTGTTGTTGTTTTATAATCCTGTCTGTTTTCATGAGGCAGGTGGAGCAGCTCTACAGCCAGCTAGCAGAGGGAGCTACAGGTATTTGGCGTCATTATCCATTCTTTTGCAATGCAAAGACTTAGTTATATAAAGAAAAACCCCTCTTTGACTCACTTCTGCTCCTCTTACAAAACAGATTCGGACATCAAGGTTGAGGTGTTCAGAGGAGAGGTTGGTTGAGATCTGTGGAATTAATTTCACACATCAGGGCCTTGAACCACTGACTGTGCTGCATCTCTGTTATGAAGAATTCATCTGTTATTGAATGATAAAAAATGTTCATAAAAAACTCAGCTGAAGTACAGAGATGAAGGACTTTGCTCATTTAGGTCCCACGTCTGCTGCAGCAGAACCTTGACCTTAGTGGAGCTGACAGAAGAGTTTGTTTGTTGGAAAGTTTGAGGAGGGAGTCAAAAGTTTTTTCTCAAATACCCTCCAGACACAGCCAGCAGCACCCACACTCCTGCATGCATGTGTGGACTGTGTCCACATATCTCTCTTTGGAAAATATTCTCATCTCAGCATAAAAATTAAAGCCCCAAAATGGTCCTGATTGACAGTCCTGATTGATTTATACACTGTAAAAAGATAGTTGTAAATTTTACAGTGACTTAATGACAACATGATGCTAGTAAGTTACTGTAAATATCTATCCAGTAGCATTACTCTCTTTAGATTCACAGCATTATTATTGTTTTTTCTACAATCATTTTTCTACTGTGTCTTTTATTCACGGTATAATTACTTTCTTTTTAATTTACAGTATAATTACTCTATTTTCAGAAGAAGCATCCTTACTGTTTTTTTCATTTACAGTAGCATAACCATATTTTATTCTACAACTTTTTAATGCATTTTAAATTTTGATGAGATTGCTGTAGTTTAGTTTATATTATTATATCTTTATTTTGATTGTTCAGATCATTTATAAGCAAGATATCATTTTGTTAGAAAAAAAGCCAACATATATATATACATACATATAAAAAAAATGTAATGTAAAAAAATGTAAAAATGTAATTTTCTCATTCTCTTGATAACCCTTTACATTAATTTACTGTACAACATGTAGTAATATACAGTATATGTATATATACATAATAGTATATTTATATATATACAAAATACTAAATATACAGTATATTATATGTATACCTTAGTTAACTGTAGATTTTATGGTAAAATGCTGTTAAAATTACAGAAATCTGTATTTTTTTAAATTAAATTAGATATAATTGCAAACACTGGTCAAAGACAAATTGGTGCCACTTTCTTACAAACAGAAACAGTGAAGTGTTTCCTCTCAATGTGATATTCAACAAAAACAAAATGTGAACATGTAAGCTGATTTGTCCTTCCTGTCTCTCACAGTCTTGTCTAGGTCACATCTCCTGATGAGTGAGGATAAAGTTATCGCAGCAGATGTGGATTCTTACCTCAGAGACCTCGGTCTGATCTGCAGGAACAGTACGACGCTCACGCTGTACTCATCTGCATCATAAAGACGCTCAGCTCCTCAGGGTCAGCATATGGATGAACATCATTTCTTCTGAGCCTCAAGTGGCTTTAAATGATTTTACTACCGAGTCAATATGGTTCAGAATCTGCTGCATAAGGAGCATTATAACTGCGAACGCAAGGGCAATATTAATGTCACCATCTGCTTTCTCTGCAGGACCAATACGAACATTATCACGTTTGATTCTTCATCGCTGGTTACCAAGTTAGGACGACCAACTCGACCTGCGTCCTGCTCACTCAGAGTGAAAATAGAAATAAACACTCCTGTTTCCTCCAAGTGGAAACCTGTATGTCCTACGCAGTGTCCAAACAACAGGAGACATAACATGGGCGGCACGGTGGCACAGCGGGTAGTGCTCGTACCTCACTGCAAGAGGGTTGGTGGACAGAAGTTTGCATGTTCTCCCTGTGCATGCATGGACTCTTTCCTGACACTACCCACCTCCCACTGACCAAAAACATGCCGTGAATGGTTGTCTGTCTCTATGACCGCTTTCACACTAAAATCCGCGGGTCAACGCTGGTTTTTTCAACACTGGTTAACCCGCGAGTGACTCCTTTACCACTGCCAGCAGACCCGGGTCTACTCAGCAGCAGACGAGCTGCGTGGCTGTTTTTTTTCCTCTGGCGCATCAAGCTGATGTCATCACGTTGATGACTTCTGTTTCACAAGTGTAATTTATTTATCTAAGTTTTTATAATACAAACTCAACACAGTCTGCATCCTTTTCAGAATATGAGCACCCTGCTGTTTCAGTGGGCAGACACCTTTCATTTCTTAATAATGATTTTATTGTGGATCATCTGCAGGAAGGTGTTGTGGGAAAACTCATTAACCTGCAATGTTCAGGTTAGCACTTGAAATTAAGCTGGTGTTACAACAAACAAAGACCAAGATGATAAGCACAGTTACACAAAGGAGAAGGAGAAGGTCATGGATCCCAGATCAGGTGGGGGGGGGGGGTCCTCAGGGTAGATCAGAAATATACAGGGGGTCCAGGACCCCAAAAAGGTAGAGAACCACTGATCTGGATCACCATCAAAATCGAACCATTTTTAAGTTGATCCATTACCAACATCTCCTGAAAATTTCAGCAAAATCTGTCCAGTAGTTTTTGTGTAATCTTGCTGATAAACAAACAAACAAACAAACACACGCCAGCAAGTACATAACCTCCTTAGCAGAGGTAAAAATGACCATAGGGCGCTGACCACGGACACCACAAAGCTCAACAGGCTCTGCATCTTTCTGAACAGCAGCTCAGTATTTCTGTCTAAATGTATGTAAGGACGCAGAAGCAGTTTGGACTCTGTATCTCATTCCTCTCGTTATTCCAGCTGTACGGGCTGTCAGAATTGAATCTGTCAGCAAAGGATTTATCTGTTCACCTGTTGGCATAAATTTACCTTTCGAGGCTGAAATGTTGTCAGAAAGGGAGTCAAAAAACTACCATAGTGAGTCACAGTGAGCAGATTCCTTATGAAACTGTCTGCAGCGTTGATCACAGTCACTCTGCACCATCTGAAGGACCTGCAGACCTTGGAAGTTAACTTTCTGAGTTTAGTCCTCAGCTCGTGTTCTTTCAATCAGACAGGAGCCAATTAGAGTTTTTAAGAACATTTATTAGAAATGTCAGAGTTAGTCGGTGCGGAGGAGGCACGCAGAACAACAAAAATACATCCTCTCTCCTGAAATAAGATGTTTTGCATCAGTCTTGCGTGGAGACACAGAGCGACTCAGTCACCTCGCTGAGTAATTATTGCAGCTCGTCGTCTGTTTGCTGACGTCAGCGAGGTGCACAGTCTCCCCTCGTCTGTCAGGGAGATTGTCAGGCAGCTTTAATAACAGGAGATGCCCCCAAACCTTCTCCCAAAAATCAGCCGGAGCCGCCCCCCTCCTCCTCCTCCTCCTCAGCACAGACCTTCCTCAGTGGATATCAGGATCTGAGCGATTATTTTGATTTAGAGGGAGGACGGCTGCCGCTGAGCAGATGCTCTTAGTGACAAATTGAGGCTTCGCTTTTTTACTCTCCCCTCCAGGATCCAATAAAGGTGAGCGGCTGGCTTATAAACTGTCAGACTGTTGTGTTGAGGAAGCATCAGAGGTGTCACTGTGTCACCATGTGTGCACACCCACACACACACATGGAGGAGGAGGAGGAGGAGTTTAATCAGGACGTTAGGAGGAGGAGTCTGGGACATCAGGTGAGATCAGACTGATCTATAACGTCATTTTAAACAACATACAAACCCCAGTTCCAATGAAGCTGTGATGCTGTGTAAAGCATAAATAAAAACAGAATACAATGATTTGCAAACCCTTTTCAACCTATATTCAGTCAAATACTCTACAAAGACAAGATATTTAGCATTCACACTGATAAAATTCATTGTTTTCAGCAAATATTCACTCACATTGATTCCTACAACAGGAATTAACATGACAGTGCAGCTTTCCAAAAAAGCTGCACTGTAATGTCCAATTAGTTATCATTACTTAAAAACAGCATGCAAACCAATTGCACTTAAAAAACAAGTAAGGAGAACTAGTTATTTTAAGTTGTACTAACTAGTACTTCCTTCGTAGAGTACACTTACAAATGAGTTTAAGCAACTAAAACAATCATGTAGAGTGTACTTGATAACTTACTTTAGAATACTCTTGACTTAGTAAAGACTACTCAGAATTACTATTTTAATCTACTAAATGATTGCATGTTAAATTTACTCTGTTCAGTCCATATAACTCAGCAATCTAAGTGGTTCAAAAGGGGCATGTTTACCACTGTGTTACGTCACCTCTCCTTTAACAGCATTCGTTAAGCATTTAGGAACAGTTTTGAAGCTTTGGAGGTGGAATTCTTTCACATTCTTGCTTAATGTTGCTGAACCGTCAGAAGCCACGCTGTTGTAACTCGAGCAGAATGTGTCTTCACTGTCTCTGAAATAAGCAGGGACGTTTCTTGTTGCTCCTAAACCTGTATGTACCTTCAGCATTAATGGAGCCTTCACAGATGTGCAGGTTACACATGCCATGGGCACTAACACCCCCCCATACCATCACAGATGCTGTCTTTTGACCTTTGCTCTGATAACGGTCCTTTTCCTCTTTAGCCCGGAGGACACCACGTCCATGATGTCCAAAAACAGTCTGAAATGTGGACTCAGACCACAGCAGACTTTTCCACTTTGCCTCAGTCCATCTCAGATGAGCTCGGCCCAGAGAAGCCGGCGGTGTTTCTGGGTGTTGTTGATATTTGTCTTTGTCTTTGCATGGTAGAGTTTGACCTTGACCTTGTAGATGTAGAGATGAACTGTGTTAACTGACAATGGTTTTCTGAAGTGTTCCTGAGCCCACGTGCTGATATCCTTTACAGGATGATGATGCTTTATAATGCAGTGCTGCCTGAGGGATTCGAGGTCACAGGCATACAATGTTGGATTTTGGCCATGCTGTTTAAGTGCAGAGATTTCTCTGAATTGTCTGATGTTGTTATTAAACTGTTTGCTCTCACAGTTGTGCTGAACCTCTGAGCCTTTCAGTGAAGCTCCTTTTATACCCAATCATGACGATCACCTGTCTCCAGTTAACCTGCTCACCTGTGAATGTTCCAACAGGTTTTTTGAGTATTCATCAACTTTCCCAGTCTTTTGTTGCCCCTGTCCCAGCTTTTTTGGAACATGTTGCAGGCATCAAATTCAAAATGAGTGAATATTTACAAAGAGAACAATGAAGTTTATCAGTTTGAACCTCAAATATCTCGTCTTTGTTGTGCACTCTATTGAATATATGTTGAAAAAAAATGAGAATCATTGTTTTGAGTTTTTATTTACGTTTTCCTCAACAACCCAACTTCATTGAAATTGGGGTTTGTATGTAATCTTTGAATGACAAAGCTGTTTTTTCTCTGTTATATTTATGAATTTATAAATATTTCTGGAAAACATCCGCAATGTATAAACATTTTATTACATAAGTAAAATAAAATAAAGAGAAATTCAACATACTGTATGTATAATTATGTGGTGACTAACAGAGGGGGCATTTTCAGGATTTTATGTCATTACAGTAAAGAAATAGACTTATTATGCAGAGCATAAATCAGTAAACTCTAGTTTTTGCTTCTGCATCATGCAGTGACTGTTCAGAGAAGAGGATCAGACCACACTGAAGTTTTCCACACTGGAGGACGGGACCATGTGTGAATGAACAGGGACCTCTGGAGGTTTAAGGAGGAAGTGAAGCAGTATCTCTGTTACGGAAAGAATAATGCTACGCTTTAAAATGCAAGCCTATAATGTGAGTTTATTTTTAAATGTCTATGAAATAATGAGGGAGGGTCATTATCTGACTATTACTGTATTTGGTTTAAGGCTGAGGGAATAATCATTAGTGTCCAAGAGAGCTCAGTTTGTAATGCAGATGTAAATTTGACAATCAAAGGTAATAAAGGAAACATAAAAAACTTGAATTAACATAAAAAAAACATTAAAACAGTGAACAGATGGTCCTTTGGATCCATCAATCTTTTATTTAAGCAGCAGTCAAAGACATTTTATTGGGTTTAAAAATGAGAGTTTATGTGAAATGATGCCGTTTTTTAATGTGAGATAATATAGGACGATGCAGCTGGAGACAGGTGGTCCACAGCAGCAGGATGTCCATGTTGTTAATCATGGTTGCAGTTATATATAGGTATTTGCAGGACTGGTATATTAATAGGCTGATCACTCTGGAGATGATACAGTACAAGAAACTTTAATGTTAAATGCTTTAATGCCAAAATATAGCAGTTGTAGAAGTTGAAGCTATGTAGGTCCACAGCAGCATGATGTCCATGTTGGTAATCATGGTTGCAGTAATATTTGTGTCATATTTGCAGGAAAGACTAAATATGTATATATTAAAATATATAATAAAACAAACATTCAACTCCTCTTACAGGCTGTTATAAAGTACTTAGTGACTTGTTAATGTTGATGGGTAAAGTTAAGATTGAAATGTTTTTTTCTGAGTGTTTAGTTTCTTGAAGTTACAGATGAAAATAATCATAATGTTAAATATTTCTTCACAGATTAAGTTTTTGTAAAGAAAAGTTGGTGACAGCCGTTTAAATGAAGAATTGTGTTCACATTTTCCCTCTTATGGCATTTATTATCAACATAAGGAGCAATTTAAAATCTTTTTTTTAGATTAATGGGGTCCCTCTTTATATTTTCTTATCTTTTATAAATTAAACTTAAATATGGTTGGATCTCATTTATTTGATTTATTATCCTGGTACTGGTATTCTGCATGGATGGTATTATAAAGAGGGATATTAAAGTCCACTTAAGGAGGGAGCAAACTTATGAAGTTTGGGCTTCATATTCATCATGGAGACTTTTTTTCATTAAGTTTGGATTTCCAGATAGTTTAGTCTCAAGTCCTTCTCTCCTCCATCATTAAATAAAAGTGGAGGTTTGTCCCAAAACAGATGAAGGTGAGATGTTTGAAGGCATATTAATCTGAGCTGTCTTTGTTTTTATGCTCCATGGTTCAGTTACACGATCTCAAACACACTGGAGCTCATTACAGTTTACACTGATAAATGGCTTGTATTTTACATTATCATTTCAAACTGACTTTCCTATTCATCATGTTCACCTGTTTAACAGCTTGTTTGCATAAGTAGCTAATCATCCAATCACATGGCAGCAGCTCGGTGCATTTAGGCATTCAAGAAGACCTGCTGAAGTTCAAGCTGAGCCTCAGAATGGAGAGGAAAAGTGAGCTAAGAGACTTTAGAGGCTTGGTCGTTGGTCTGTGAGAAACTGCTGATCTACGGTGCAGCCATCAATCAATCAATCAATCAATCTTTATTTGTATAGCGCCAATTCATAACAAATGTTATCTCAAGACACTTTAAAGTAGAGCACAAAGCTCTTCATATTATGGATACACATATATGCATAGATACATATATACATATATAAAATAGACATATGCATATATATACAAATATATACATCCAACACCCAACATGAATCCATATAGCCAATCATGAATCCCTCCATCATGGCGGCAAGAAAAAACCTTCTGTTAAGCAGCAGGAAATCTTGAATGTGGACCCCAGTCTCTTGATGAACAGCAAATCCACACCATGCTGTGTTGGGTGTGTGGGCAAAGGGAGGGAGGTAAGTGGAGACAAGTGGATTAAAGTAAGAACTAAAGCTAGTGACAGATCAATGGACCAATCATAGACCTGTCTTCATCATATTTGTTTCTGCTGCAAACAATTCATTAGAGGTTAGCCTCTTGAGATGCTACAACTTGTTTTCAGGAGGGTCCTCATGTCTGTGTGGTTGTGGTGATAATTTTATAGAAGTATAATCAATAAAAGTCTTACTGAAAATAAGAATTTATGGTAGTGACGAACTCATGGGTGCCCAGACCACAAGTGAATCCCTACCATATTTGTCTCCGTTAAGTATAAATGTATTAAAGGTAGACCTCTTGAGATGTGACACCTCATTTTCAAGAGGGATCTCATGTCCATGTGGAGCTAGAGATAGTTACTATAGATGTATCAACCATGGATAGAAAGATCATGTTAATATCAACATTAACAGCTATAATGATTATGAACTGGAGTGAGATGGCCAAATATGTGTTATGTCTGTAATTGTAGTTATTGAGGCTTCGTGACTCCACAGCAGCAGGCAGTCTCCACCGAGGATCCCAGGCCACCTAAGAGACAAGAGCCAGAGACGAGTACAGGAGCAAACAGAAATGGTTTACAGAGAATGGTCTGAAAAAGAGAGAATACCTTGCTGATGTCAGAGGAGAATCATCAGAGTAGTTTGAGATGGTAGAAAGGCAACAGAGACTTAACCAAGGTCAGTACTGAGGCTCAGATCAAATACTGGGTTGGGGGCAAAGTGAAGAAACTGCAGATCTTCTGGGATTTTCATGCACAAACATTTCAAGGGTTTACAGAGGATGGTCCAAGAAAAAATATCCAGTGAGCAGAAGATCGATGGGAGAAAATGCCTTGTTGATGCCAGAGGTCAGAGGAGATTGACCATAGTGGTTTCAAGATGATAGCAGGAGACCATTTTTGAAAGCACAGCACGTTGAATGTTGCAGATGGTCTACAGCAGCTGAAGACCACACCGGGTGCCACTTCTGTCAGCTAAGAACAGGAAACTGAGGCTGCTGTTCACACTGATTTAACAAAATTAGACATAAGGCATGCTTCCTGATCTGATGAGTCTGGATTTCTGCTCCACATTCAGATGGTAGTCAGAGTTTGGTGTGAACATCATGAAAGCATGGATCCATCCAGCCTTGGAGACTGTCTCAAAGCTCAGATCATCTCAAACTGGACCATCATCTCTCAGGGATGTTTCCAGGAACTTGTCAACTCTATGACACCAAGAATTGTTTCTGTGCTTGTCTATAAAATCTTACATGATCAAGCTCCACCACCATTTCAAGAGTTTGTAGAAAGAAACTCCAATAGATCTACCACAGAGAGCCTTACAGGTGACTGCGTTGTACCGTTTCAAAACAGCGCCTCTGGTCAAGCAGTGTTCTCATTTCATGCATCAGACCTGGAACCAAATACCAAGCTCAATATACGGACTCCCAACCCTGACCTCCTTTCCCCAACACCTCAGAGCATGGCTGCTGGAAAACCAGATCTGTGATCATAAGCGTGTCTTATTTTGTTTGTGTGTCTCACGGGCTCAGTGTGTTGAGGCACCATCCAAAACTGTCCACTGTTAGTACATCTATGCTCGCCATTTTTGTGAATCACTGCTGACGTAAGACATCTATGGATGTTTTTCAGTGCAATATCTACTCACACATCTGAATGTGCAACCGTGTGCTATGGGCAATGTGCAATATTATATTCAACACGGCACTTTATAATCTTGGGCAGTAGGGCAAAGTGCAATGCAACATGCACTTTATATTTCTGTGCAATAATGGGCGATGTGCGATATAGCAAGGACCTGAGCTCACAGGCAGCCAGCACTCTGCACTTTAGCATTTGGCATTTTAGCACTATGGCACTTTAATTAGCACTCCAGCACTTTGTAAATCATTGTGTATAATCCCCATGGCCCCCCCAACTCCCAGCCCGTTTTCCTTTGGACTGCATGTCGTTTATGTTGTCTGTGGTTTATGTATGTTGCTTGTCTTTTAATATGCTCTGTGTGTTGTTATTCTTATTACGGATGTCTGTTTCGTTTTATGACTAGCCTAACATTACCTTTATTAAAGATAAAATTCAACTATTCCTCACTGGACTTTCTTGTTTTTTGCAGCATGCGATGAAGAACTCTCTGCTGGTCCAGTTGTGCTGATGGCTGCTGTTTTGGTAATTAATCAGGTTAGTTTTGTAAAATCATGCGTCTCGATTCCCCTGTTGGATTGAAAAAGACATGCTGTGGATTTTGCTGACCCTCCATTTAGTTGTACTGCTGTTGTAGAGCACAAGATGGCGCTGCACTCCACATCTTCATTCACAGACCACGTTATAAATCTGTGTCCCTCCTCAGGATCAAATATAAATTCCTTAAAAAGAACCTAAGACCTGATCTTTTACATTTTTCAACCGGTCAAATAATGAAAAATGTTTATAGCTTGAAGATTCTGCTTGTTGTAACCTGCTTACTTTTTTTTAAACTTATTTCTTTATGCTCTTATCTCTCTTAATGTCTTTATTTGATATTCCTACTGCCTTACTGTGTATAAGAGCAACTGAAACAACTGAATTTCTCCTTGTGCATTAATAAAGTATTTCTGATTCTGGTTTCAGTAAGTCTTGGGTGTAAAAAATATGTGGCTGGATAAAGAGACAGGATTGCAGAAGCTTTAGGAGGACGCACATTCATTATTTTTCTTCTTGTTTTAGGTGTTAGTTGTTTTATGTTTATTTTATGACTGCGTGTGTTTGTCTAAAACCGTTGAATGTGTTGCTGTCTTGGCCAGGACACTCTTGAAAAAGAGATTTTTAATCCCAGTGAGGTTTTCCTGGCTGAGTAAAGGTCAAGTATAATAAATATTTAATTTTACTAATTCCCATTATGAATTTTAGTTACTATCCAGCTGTCTTTAGTATTTAAGGCACTAATATGGGCAAACTGACTGTAAATAAATTGAGATTTTGAAGAAATAATCATAATTTACTTATCATGAGGAACAGTTTACCTACAGGTAGCTAATTTTGTTCATTAAATGATTAAGTCTTGTTTTTTCAGTCATGGATAAAATTAGATTAAAAAACTAATAGCAGGTTTGTATTTATACAGATTAGGAAGCTAAATAATTGATTATTAACTGATAGCGAGGGGGTGGGATTAAATAAGTTTTGACTTCTTCTCACTTCTTTTCAGACATGTAACATTTGCCCAAGTGATAGTTTTCTGTCTGTACTTTTGTTTGCCTTTTGTTATATGTTTAAAATAAACTTATCAAATCAAATCATGGCCAAACAGAGTTAAATAAAGTATGCAGATGCAGGTTAGCTCAGGGCTTCCATACATCATAGACTTTTTTGACATTTTTAATCCTCGGCACACATTTATGACCCCTAAAAACAGGCCCTTTGACCTCCTATGGGCCCTGAACCACAACTTAAGAACCCTTGTTCCACACATTAACATGATCAGGACGCACTTTGGATTAATAACAGAAGAAGTTAGAAGTAAATCACTGCCTGTCTGACATTCATGTGCACTCTCCCTGTCAGAGCGAGCAGGCTGATCCCTGGGGCGTCGGGCTGTAAGTGTTTTTATTCCCAGTCGTTCAGAGGCCGTCACACACGTTACCCAACCCTCACCAACAAGTCACATCACGTCAGCCTCACTCCAGTCACACCAACACTCGGTGAGATTCCCATAAGCTGAGTTATGAGAGCGACGTCAAACAGGTACCAGGTGTTCTCATTTCAACACAGCACGATGATAAATGATGAATAATGAGGAGTTAGTGCTGTAGTCAGAGAGAACAGGGATGAAATGGACTGTTTTTGGTGGATCTCAGATTATAGTCATTAATGATCATTCTGGAAATTAAATACATTTTGAAGCCTAACGAGTTTAACACATTTGCTCAAAATCATATTTTTATTTTTAACACTTTAGTGTCCAAATAACAACTGTTGGAGCAGAAGACCTCCAAAAAAACCCTGAAACTAAACAAACTTGATCACCATATAAGGTCATAATAGTAGTTATTGTGTTGAAATTTGGGGGAATAGGTACACAACTAGTATCAAGCCATTGTTGTTTTTAACAGAAAAGAGCAGTACGAATTATAAATAAAGTGGAGGCAAGAGAACACACCAACAAACTTTCTTTGGTGTGTTGTTGTGTATGTTTGTTTGTTTTGTTTTGTTCCCTGCTTTTTCGATAAGCAGTAGTTGTTAAATATCGGAAGGACAGACCATCTAATTATTTTTTGTTTCATTGGACCCTAATTTCCTCACCATATTTTCTGGTTCTGCGAGCTTGGACCTCTAGGCACGTCAGTTTCCTCCTGGGAGAAGTTTGGCCACCTGGAGCTCCATGATGAGGTGAAACTGTCACTGCGCCTCGCCCGCAGCTCATTCAAAGGAGAGGAGAGGCGTTCATTTGATTGGTGAAGACTCGGCCGTGTTAAACCCACTCACGCCTTCTCCCCTCCCTCTTTTCCACTTGCGCCGGACGGAGGTGTGGGTGCGCCTCGCTGCGCTGGACTGCGCCATGCAGGAAACTTGCAAGATACCCTGGACACGCCCCGTTGGCGCGACAGAGGTGCAGCGCGCCTGGTCTATGAAATTAGAGCCCATTATTTTGAGAAAGGGGCGGGTAATAATAAGACTTTCTTACTTTCTTCTTCCTGCCCCTTTTCAATCACAGAATGGAACATATGGCAGAATTTGGAATTGTACAGCATGTGAACTTTCATTTTCATAATACGGAATAAAAATGCTAAAAAAATAAATTAATAATCAGTATTGATGGATACCGAGGTTTAACATTAATTTAGCCAATTTTCATTAATGATAGCATTTACAAGACTTAAAATTTTCTCATGTTTGACCCCAAAAATGAACACTTTTTGGATTTTTATCTCCTGTTAACTTAAACACAAAGTCCACATGATACCCCTCAGTTACCCTGAGCATGTTTCCACTGGGTGCATGGTAGTGCAGCAGGTAGTGCCTCACAGATAGAAGGTTGCTGGTTTGATTCCCATGCTGGTCAGGGCCTCTCTGTGTTGACTTTGCATGTTCTCCCCGTGCATGCTTGGGTTCTCTCTGGGCACTCCGGCTTTCTCCCACAGACCAAAAACATGCCCCATTGAGGTCACTGGTGACTCTAAACTGCCCTTAGGTATGAGTGTGAGAGTGGGTGGTTGTCAATCTCTGTATGTGGCCCTGTGTTTGGCTGGAGACTGTTTCAGGGTGTCCCCTGCCGCTGGCCCAATGTCAGCTGGGATAGGCTCCAGCTCCCCGTGATCCCGAAAGCTGAATAGACAATGGATGGATGGATGTTTACGTTACTTTTTTTATTTTCTGTTTGATGAATGTTATTTTGTGCAGGATTATCAGTCTGAGTTTGTCAGTGATTAGCAGCCACTGTAAATTTCAGCTTGTTGAGGTAATTTATTCCACTGGCCGACAGTCTCTGTTACAGTATATCCCATCAGTTCGAGCAAGGTCATCATTTCCCACAATGCATCTCTTTGTGTGTGCAGTTTTTTGCCACTGAGGGACAGGGTTACAGAGGAATAAACAGGATTTTGTATTTTTGTGCTGCAATGGCAGAATGAAAAAAGTAATTTTAATGAGAGTCAATGGGGCCAAAAAGGTCTCCAGCGGGAAGACTGTTAGTTTTTTGTAAAGCTATTTGTCACATATCCCCATCTCAGCATAAATACTGCCAAAAAAGAGTGGTTAATACAACTGAAAAGCCCTAAAAGGGTCATAGGAGGGCCTGAGGATTAAGGCTAAAAATCCATTACATTTGAAAACAGAAATGAAAAACAATAGTCCTAATACTGGCATGTTTATGGTGGAATTTAGGCACAGCTCATAGAATTATGGGGGACTTCTGGATGTTGGCTGGTATTTAGCTTTGATTCAGCAGGCCCTTGGCTAAAAGGGGAAAATTGAAGTGACTGAATCTGAGTGTTAGTAAGACCTAAATATTGTTATTATTACACTGTTTCTGAACACTTTTCATCATTTATTTTTGTCATATCTTTATCTTTTTGTTGTTCTGGGGCTGGATTTCTCTGATTGTGCTATTTTTTTTAGTAAAATTCTCTGCTTGTTGGATAAATTTAGGTGTTTTATTATTTTAATCCTCATGTTTTGGAGGCCTGTTAGAGCCCAATATGTAACAATGACCCAAAATGTTATTAAAAAATGTGATAAAACCTGAAATGTAATAATTGGTCAATAATGTAATAATGTGTGTAGAATTCAAATGTCTCCATAATTGACCTCACTCACTTCTCACTTTCTTCACTTTAAGAGAACAGGAGACCATAAATGACTTGGGCAACAGCAGTCATACATAAAT
This sequence comes from Cetoscarus ocellatus, assembly GCA_037902135.1. Taxonomy (NCBI): domain Eukaryota; kingdom Metazoa; phylum Chordata; class Actinopteri; order Labriformes; family Labridae; genus Cetoscarus; species Cetoscarus ocellatus. The sequence continues at coordinate 16,303 of JBAMNC010000002.1, read as the reverse complement.
ACCAAAGACCATATATAAATATATAAATATATAAATATATAAATATATAAATATATAAATATATTAACTAAAGGTCCAAAGTGTAGAACAGCCCCATTCTTCCAGTGTTACTGAAATTGAAGCAGTTCAAGTCCAGTGAATGAGCTGAAATTGAACAAAGGTAAGAGGTAAACTCACCAGAGGTTAAAGAAAAAGTTTAGGTCTCCAAAAGGCTTTTTTTAAATGTATATATGTAGGATGGGGCATTTTTGTGTGATACTACACTGTACATTGAAGCAATGAGCCCTAAAAATCCATAAATCATTGACTCACTCTATGATGTAATAAAATTATTACACTACTAGGAAAAAAATATTTTACCTGCCCCATAATGTAATAACTGACCAGAAATGTAACAAGTTCTTACATTTTGGGCAAAAACTTATTACGTTTTGGGCTCAGCATCTTGTTATAGTATCGACCAGTTTTTACATTTTGGGTTTTATTACATTTTTTTTTATTACATTTCAGGCTCAACACTTTTGTTACATTATTGACCACTTATTACATTTTGGTTTGTTTGCATTTTTTTTATTACATTTTGGGCTCAACACTTTAGTTTCATTATTGATCAATTAGTACATTTTGAGTTTTATTACATTTTTTATAACATTTCGGGTCATTGTTACATTTCGGGTCATTGTTACATTTTGGGTCATTATTACATTTTGGGTCATTGTTACATTTCGGGTCATTGTTACGTTTCGGGTCATTGTTACATTTTGGGTCATTATTACATTTTGGGTCATTGTTACATTTCGGGTCATTATTACATTTCGGGTCATTGTTACATTTTGGGTCATTGTTACGTTTCGGGTCATTATTACATTTTGGGTCATTTTTACATTTCGGGTCATTGTTACATTTCGGGTCATTGTTACATTTCGGGTCATTGTTACATTTCGGGTCATTGTTACATTTCGGGTCATTGTTACATTTCGGGTCACTGTTACATTTTGAGTCATTATTACATTTCGGGTCATTGTTACATTTTGAGTCATTATTACATTTCGGGTCATTGTTACATTTTGAGTCATTATTACATTTCGGGTCATTGTTACATTTCGGGTTATTGTTACATTTCGGGTCATTGTTACATTTCGGGTCATTGTTACATTTCAGGTCATTGTTACATTTCGGGTCATTGTTACATTTTGAGTCATTACATTTCGAGTCATTATTACATTTCGGGTCATTGTTACATTTTGGGTCATTTTTACATATCTGGTCATTGTTAAATTTTGGTTCATTGTTACATATCAGGCTCTAACAGACCTCAGATGGTTTCAGGGCTGCAGCAGGTTAAAGCTGGAGGGGATGGTGTGGTCATTGTTACATATCGGGTCATTTTTACATATCTGGTCATTGTTACATACAGTATCTGGTCATTGTTACATTTCAGGTCATTGTTACACATGGGGCTCCAACAGACCTCATATGGTTTCACGGCTGTAGCAGGTTAAGGTTTTGGAGAGGGTCTGGTGTGATCATTGTTACACATCGGGCTCTGACAGGCCTCAGATGGCTTCAGGGCTGCAGCAGGTTAAAGTTGGAGGGGCTGGTGTAGTCATTGTTACATTTCGGGTCATTTTTACATATCTGGTCATTGTTATATGTCGGGTCATTGTTTCATTGTGGGTCACTGTGACACATCGGGCTCTGATAGGCCTCAGATGGTTTCAGGGCTGCCGCAGCTTAAGGTTTTGGAGAGGGTCTGGTGTGGTCATTGTTACACATCGGGCTCTGACAGGCCTCAGATGGCTTCAGGGCTGCAGCAGGTTAAAGTTGGAGGGGCTGGTGTAGTCATTGTTACATTTCGGGTCATTTTTACATATCTGGTCATTGTTATATGGTCATTGTTTCATTGTGGGTCACTGTGACACATCGGGCTCTGACAGGCCTCAAATGGTTTCAGGGCTGCAGCAGGTTAAAGTTGGAGGGGCTGGTGTAGTCATTGTTACATTTCGGGTCATTTTTACATATCTGGTCATTGTTATATGTCGGGTCATTGTTTCATTGTGGGTCACTGTGACACATCGGGCTCTGACAGGCCTCAGATGGTTTCAGGGCTGCAGCAGCTTAAGGTTTTGGAGAGGGTCTGGTGTGGTCATTGTTACACATCGGGCTCTGACAGGCCTCAGATGGTTTCAGGGCTGCAGCAGGGTAAAGCTGGAGGGGCTGGTGTTGTCATGACTGATGCACAGTAAACAGAGCCTCGCTGGCGCCCCCTGCAGGCCGCCGGACGCCCCGCCCTCCTCAGCCTCGCGGAGCGGCGGAGCGGTCAGAGAGAGGAGCAGCTTCAGAGGAGCAGCAGCAGAGTCCAGCGGCTCCTCCCGTTCGTCCCACACTCGGCTTGGCGCGCTCCCGGCGGAGGAGGAGGTGATGATGGCGGCGGCGGTAGAGAGAGGAGGCGTCCGGGCCGCCTTCCTGAACCCGAGCGGCGGCGGAGGACCGGCACCGAGCAGCCTCCCGACCGCGGGGCTCCCCGGGGCTGTGGTGCTGGGCTCCGGCAGCATGCCCGTCCCCATGAACCTGTTCGCGACCTGGGAGATAGACCGATCGTCCCCCAGCTGCGTGCCCAGGTAACGTGCACACCGGAACACCTCGGGGGGCTGTAGAGGCTGAATGATGGGGAGAAAACGGGGCTCACGGCGAGCTGACGGACGGGAGCGATACAGACGAGCTGACACACATTTCAAAACACCGTAGAGATGTGCCTGCAGACGACGCTGCGACCGCGAGCGTCCATAGAGGCGATACGTCTGAGCGGGCGCCATCTTGAAGGGGTACAGGGACGAGTAATGTGACAGTTCTCAGATGAAATGGGACTCAAGTTTCCTCTCAAACTTTAAGGGCGTACACATGTTGTTGAAAACAAACAATTGACTGAGTGGAACAACACATTCCATCCTGACATCACACTAGCAGCATATAAAAATAATGAATATCAAGCCTGTATTTTTCATGTGATTTTTTTATTCAACATAAATACATATCGTTATTGAAAGGTTGTTACAGCATGGTCTATTAGTTATGGGTTGACCCTATTACCTTTCAAGCCTGGGTAACCAAAGACCCTCGACCACATTTCCAAGTTTAGTATTTGACTTAATAACGGTGACTTAAACTTGCAGCTTGAATTTCCCTAATTAGAGTACTGTTAATTTTGCAGACTAATAATTTTCGGCGTAGTTTCATCAACAACCTTTTTTCCCCTGACGAGAACTAGACAGTAACTTAAAAAATCAAGTGCACATGTACAAAAACTAAATTAACTGACATTTTCATTAACAAATCAAAACTAGACTAAAATGTTTGACAGAGACTTAATCTGATAAGACCTAATCTGGAAATGTAGAAAGTAAGGACAAGTTAGATATATATACAATCACAGCTGCCTTAGCTTGGTGGTGGTGGGATAAGTTGTGGAGCGATCCAATCAGAGCTCCTCTCTTTATGAATTGATATATTCATGTAGAGCAGGGTTACTGTTCGTTGTCAGTTCTGGTATTGTAACTGAGATGCTCACTGAATGAGAGTGCATGGTTTCTGAAGATCCTCTTAGTTTTGGAATTGAAAGCCTGATAACAGGAGTTGCTTCTGGTGATGCTTTGTTCACACCTGGGCATGCAGCAGATGCCTCCAAATAGGGTTGTTTTTTATGAGTATAAGATTTGCCTGTCTGAACACTCCTCATTATGATGTTTGAAGTCACGGCAGAACCAGGATACTGTTTTTGTTCAATGGGTAGTCATCCATTAGTTGCTGTAGTGGTAGAAAAGCTTTTCTGTGATCGTTTCTGCACTCAATAATGCCAACATTCCTAAAGATCCATCAATATTGATTTTGAGTTCTGACATCAGGATGTGTCAAACTTGAATTTTCCCAGTCCACTCCTAAGCTGAAGTGTAATTAAGTGTCCTCCAATTTGGAAGTTGGACTCATCACTTGGGACAGGGATGAATGATATTTGACTGATATCCAATGTGCCAATATTTCCAAACACATCATATTTTCAGTCAAGAGCAGAGAGTCTTTACATTCTGAAAATTGACCTGTTGCTTTCTATGTGAGAGTCCATTTGTGTAAGTAACATGTAAATGAGAAAAACAACATTTAACTTTTAAAAATGAATGTCTTGCTTTTTAGAAGTGCCCCTGCAGCTATGATGAGGTGAAGCGATATGGTACATCTGTTAATCTGATGGTAATACTTCCGACGTATGGGATATGTATGTCCAATATTTCAGCTGTAAATATCAAAAGTTTAAATATCATCAACTCAGGCCAAAATATCCTGATTGTACTAATGTATCCCTAGGTATGATCATGTGTGATTTAATACCCAACTTCAATATCTGATCTTTGAGGCAATTGAGACACACTATTTTTCAGCTTGAAACTAGAATTTTCTGACTTTCAAGACCAAATGAACCGTACCAGGTATTAATACATCTAGTAAGAGTGAGCATTAAAGGACAAAATCTGCATTTTTATTATATCAAACATCCGGAATTACAAAAAACAATGTCTAACATTGATGCCAAAGCAAACTTAATAAAAATTAGCATGTATTTAATCGGATTGTGCCTGTTTTAATCCCTGACTATCCTTTCACCTTCATTAACTTGCTCAGTTTGAGCCCCTCTCCAAAATGGCGCCCGTTCAGTCGTATGCAGCGCGCGGCATCTACGCCTCTTCTTCTATGTAAAAACACAGCGAGCTAACTTAGCATGGTGGCTAATGCTAACGCCAGCTACCGAATAGCACCCAGTTCCTCTCATGTTTCGTCTTATAATCCCTTTAATACACACACATTTGTGATCACGAAGCACCAGTTTGATGACATGATAAATTTAGACGTGTCTATTTCACCAGAAATTCTCAAATATGCCATTAAAGCGTTAAATGTGTGAGGTTTGTCCGGTTGATGTATCGACCGTTATGATGACTAGCAGCCGTTAACAAAAGTTAAGCTAACTGGAGTAACTGTCTCAGTGGTCCTCTGCCCTGTGGTGTTGGTGTAGCTCTGTTCGGGTTTTTGTTTGTCCATGCTGGCTTGAGCTTTTTGGAGTGTGCATGTCTGCAAATAGCGACATAACAGTCTTTAAATACAGCGACATGGAGCCCTTCATCTGCAGCCTCCACGGTCAGGAGCGGACTGAGAGAAGGACTGAAGGGGTCCAGGACCGGAGCCAGGGTCCAGGACCTGGAGACAGGGTCCAGGACATATCATCTGCATGTAGAAGGTCTGGTCTGCATGGAGGGTTAGGTCCGATCAGTGAAAATCAATCAGCATTAATAGTTTGATACCACAGTGTAAATGAGGAACTTTCTCTTCCTGGTACTGATGCTCTTAAGCTGGTTTTAAATCGACTGTATTCTGTGTTTATGGAAAGCTCATATTTATCACCCTTATCCTGACCTCTCTCCATTGGCTCTCCATTCATTTTAATACTTGATTGTTTAATATGAATTTGCACCAGATCTTATTAAAGCTCACACCCCGTGAGATCTTTGGGGTCTGCAGAGCACTTCCTCTAGTCGCCCCAAAGGCCAGGCCACAAACCCGAGGTGCTCGAGCAAGGTGCAAGGACTACAGAAGCTGGTGGACCTGTATTTAAAGGAGCTGCAGGTATAACTGTTACTGTTTATCCATTGAGACATTGACATAGGCATTACCAACTCGAGTCTGTGGACCTGTAAACACAACATCATTTAAAAAATCAATTATTCAGAGTACTGATATAATTATACTGCACACATGGGTAGAATGATATGTCCCAATCTCAGTGTTGGTTCCTCTCTCTCTGTAGACATTGAAGTCTTGAGCATCCATTTTTGGTATCTTCTTGTTTTAAATTGTCGGCTGCACAATGCTCCAGTGTAATTGCGCAGTCCTGCTCTCAAATATACATCTTAAAATAATTTAAAGCAGTTTCAGATCTGCTGCTCCTGTAGTTTGGGTTGGTTGCAGGAACATTTTGGTCTGGGTGAACAGTCTCTGTGAATGCATCAGACTGATGATTGACTGACTCCTTCTGTGATACAGTAGTTAAAATGTTTAAAATAACGGACAGTGTTTTAAAGACTTGGTTAGATGGATATGTTGAAGAGCGACGGATCAGGAACTGTCAGGGCAAACGGCGCTCCAGCAGCTGCCTGTTTGTGTTTATGACCTGCATAAGTAAGCCTCCCGGGCGATGCTGGCCATTTTCTGTAGCTCCATTTGCATGCAGATATTACCCAAGACCTAGTCGACGACTTGTGTTGTATGCATATGAAGTGTGGGGGTTTGAGAGCAGAGATTTTCTGCAGAAACTGAATCTCTTCTCTGAGTTAACGGAACTGCCCATTATACAGATGTGTTTTAGAGAGGAGGGGAAATACCCATTCTCTGTTGCTGTTTTGAGGAAAATGTTAGACCATTTAAGAGATAATATCACAGGAAAAGACACTAAATTCAGTCAAACAGCTGACAAATATGTGCTCAGTCTGCATATTGCAGGTTTATACCTGTCATTATGGATCCTGCAGGTAAAATCTGACGTTGGATAACTGGTTCAGGTCCCCTCTGGCGCTCACACTGTTTCAATATTGTGTAGTTGGAACTACAGTTGGGAAAAATCTGATACTTTGATATATAACACATGTTTTTGAATAAGACAGATGTTTTAATGATGGATTGCAATGAATCCCAGATCTGAAAATACACACAAACCAGGTGCACACGAGAGGACTGAATCCATCAAGAGAGTTCAGCTTTACAAAAACCTTGTCGATGTGAAACTGGAACATTGTTGTCGATTTTTTCTTGTATTTTAGATTAATTTTGGGTTGTATGCCTTTATATGAATATGACAGTGGATAGAGTCAGGCACTGGGAAAAGAGACAGTGGGGAATAACATACAGGAATTGAGCTTTGCTGAATGTATTCAGAAGATTCTTACCGTATTTGCGCTGTTGTTGTTTTTAATTGTCAAACTGATGAAAAGGGACAATCAGATATATTTCTTTGGCCATTTTATGTGTTGACAGATGCTTAAAATGGGTTTCTAAACAAATTGAATATAGAAAACTGGACACATTGAACAACTTCCTCAAGCACAAAACAGGCATTAACTCCTTATCCTCAATGAATCTGCAGGCCTGTTTGTTGGCCTTCAACCCAACTGCATCGGCAGAGAAGTGCTCAGCCTCCTGTGACCCTACAGTATGTGCTCAGGAGAGGGTGATCGTAAGGATGCAGGATATTTTGCTAATATCTGATATGCCATTATTTCAGATACTGATATTTTTCATCGAGCACAGAGAGTCTTAACATGATGAAAATTGAGTTGTTGTGTTATATGTGAGTCTATTTGTGTGAAGAACAGATGGAAAATAAGAAAAGCAACATTAAACTTTTAAAAATGAAAATCTTACTTTTTATAGGTAACCATGCAGTGATGATGAGTTGAAGCAATATGGTATCTTGATGATATTATATATATTTATATTTATATTATATTATGGCTGGGCGATATGGCCTTAAAATAAACTCCCTGATTTTTTTCAAAAAACTCAATTTACAGTTTTAATAGATTTTTTTCCCTCTAAAGGAAAAAACCTCCAAGTGACACAAAAATACCAGAATCAAGTTTTACTTTATGTTATGAAAATATAGTCTGAAACTAAACAGAATTTCCCTCTCATAATTAAGATGCTTGCTGGTATTTTTTCATAAAATGTTGATAATGTAGTGTTGGCAAGTTGTAGTTTGTCTACATGAACACTAAATTCTGAGCTGTTTTCACAGTACAATAACATGAACTCTCTGATCAGTGTTTAATTTAAACACAAATACAAGTCTAAACATGTGCTTGTGCAAAACCTGACATGGCCTGCCATCATGAAAACTGCAAATTTTCAGTATTTATATTTTCAAACATAGCAACAGCTTAAAATTAGATAATTCAAGAAAAATATCTCAATTGTTAGTTTTTAAAATTTTCTGCTGAAAATAGTGTGAATTAATTGATTTAATCGATATATTGCCCAAGCCCCGATATATCGGCCAAAATTTCAATATCGGCCTATAACGATATTCAACTTTATAGGCCAATAACTTCCGATGCTGATGTTGTAGCAATAATGTTGTGCATCCCTAGTTTACAGTAAAATGATCTAAAGGAAATGCCAGGTATCTGTGGGAGGCTTAGATATCTTCAGTTATTAGCATGTCCCATCCTTAGTTGGGATCCTTATCCTATCATCATATTCTTGCAAAAACACACCCCTTAACTTAATTTTTGGGGGGTTGCTTCAGTAGCTGAAGGGATATAACCAAAAGGAAAAGTAAGCACATGTTTTCTTACTTATATTTTATAATTTTGTTGATATTCTGTGAACTGAATAAGAGGCTGTTAAAGGTTTAAATACAGGTTTTGGACCAATCAGTGACTTAAATGACTCTAATGTCCTGCTGAAATAAATCAAAAGCTCATAATTTACATCATTTCGATGAAAAATGTTCATCTTGCACCTTGCTGTTGGAGTGGTGGGCGGTCATGTTGGAGTAGTAGGCTGCTGCTCTTTGGGAAAACTCTTTATTTTTGGCAGAGAAACCGCGGAAAATCATTGTTGAAGTAACATTCATCATGCTCTTGTGCCATCATTTGCTTGTCTTCGTGCTTGATTACATCGGGCCTGTAGGTTTGGTCGTTTTTGTGTTTGTTTATGGTGTGTTGAGCCGGTGTAGCTCGTAGTCGCTCGCCTCTCGCTGGCCGTGCAGGACCTGTGACGGTGTTGACAGAGCAGTTTGAACAATGACAGAGTAAACTGTGGTGATTGTAGCTGCTCTGTATTTGGACGCAGTCAGCCGTCTGCTTTGTCTCTGTGCTGTTTCCAGTGCAGCAGTAATATCCACTAACGCCATGCGCGTGTGTGTGTGTGCATTAGTATTCATGGTCGGGGAGCAGGCACTGCTGCCACCTGACCAGAAGCCTCTCGGGAGCTGTGGGCACATTAATCAGCTTTGACCTAGATCTGCTCCGCTCTATGGGAGAGAAGTGGGCTGCAGAGGGGAGGGTTTCCTCCACGCTCCCAGTGTGTGTGAGTGAGCGTGTGTGCCTGCTGCCTCTTTAAGCCTGCATGAGTCTGCATGTGTCGATGGAATCAGAGCATTATGGGAAACATTGATAATTTACACCCTGATGATGCTGATGGCTCGCAGCTCGGCTCAGACTCTTTTATTATTTTTAATGCTGCTCAGTTATCCCACATCCTCTGCTCTCTTTTATCTGCTGTGTCCTATTTCTGAAACATGATTTTATTTTTATGTTGTGGCTGCAAAGGTCAGAAAGATTTTAATCTCACATCTGCACGGACAGAAACTAAGATGTGATGATTGTGATGAAAGGCCAATGTAGAAGGTATGAGGGAAACAACAGGGCACAGCAGCGTTGTTCAGCGTCCCAATAACGGCTAAATGTTTCTTTATCAGGCCTGTAACATCGCCCAGCCCTTCAGAAATGGTTAATAACCCGTTCTTGTTGATTTGTGAGCTGTGTGCATGGTTTTGCATTGCAAATCCGCGCACACATCTCGTGAAACTTTGCCCATAGCTTGCAAAAAATGTGGTTTAGGAAGTCTTGCCCTCACATTTGTAAACCACGAGAGCTGACTTGTAAACTGATTTTTGTTTTGATACTCAGTCCAGTCCTGATGCTCGTATGAAAACTTTAAAAATGACAGTTTTTGAGATTTTGAGCAGTTAGAGAGCCCATACATGATGACCGATATGACAGATCAAACATATTTCTACTGTCTGAATTTATCTCAGTATTATTATGACCGTTTTTTTTTTTTTAAATAGTCATGAAAAGTTTGGTCTTGCATTTATCTCTCTTAGTGCAGTCAGGTAAAGGTAACACTGGCTCAAAGCTTCCTATAACTTCATTTGTGCCAGTTTAATGGAGAAAAAGTCGCTCAGATTTCCTTTAAATCAGAAAATATGTATTACAGTTATAAGTTGTGGAAAACAGGAAGATAGCAAAGGCTAGGACACTAGCATATAGCTAATATATGCACTCTTCATCTTTTACTAGTTATTGCCATCCATATCGCAATATCAAACTTTTTAATTGCACATTGCAGACTTTCCCATTCAATTAAGGTGGTTTACAACGAGATGATAAAGACAGCACACCACACACTAACAGACTCACTCACCAACAACCTCAGTCTCTAGTCTTGTAACTCGTAATGTTACAAACATGACCTCAGTGTGAGCAAAGACAACAGACGAGTAGGCAGCTTGTTTCTTGATTGGCTATCGTTTCATTCAGTGTGATAAACACAGAGGAGGTGCTCAGCTGTCACGGACATCAGATATTCGACCTTCATCCCTGCTTCAGACCGCACCACCACTGCTTTTGTTGTTTGTGCTGACTGCCTCTCACGAGAGGGGGTGACACCACTGTTCTGCAACCCAGAACAATGGTATAAAAGTGAATTTTTAAGGACAAATAAAACGAATATAGATTCCTTAAATGGATGGTTTGGGATTTTTTAGGTGGGGTTGTCCAATCAACATGGCAATAGCTGAAACATTAGCCACAGGGATGGAGCTCAGCTTCGCTCCTGTCCAGAAAAAGCCAGCTCAGAATGAAATAAAACTGTTATAATTACGCCGAGTTGTCGGCTCCCTCTTTAGTCACATAGCCCACACTTCCACGCTGGCTCTTTACATACATGAGCAGAGCTGATCTCCGTCAATGTGGCTGATGCTAATGCTGTTGACATGAACCCAGAACTATCCCTGTAAACAAGTCAAACACAAATCTCAAACAGAACTGGTTTTCGACTCACAGCAAGCTCATAGGCAAAGTCAGACTCTGATCCACTAAAACCATGTCTCTTTGACCTCCAAGGCTCTCTGGAGAGTTGGGGAAGGAAGGGCAAAGGTAGAAATTGACTTGTAACAGTAATCTTGCCTGTTTTGGTTTTACCAAGGATTGCCTTAAGTCCCAGGCCTGTTTATCTGTTGGTAGGTTGATCCAAAGTTATGCTGAGATTGGATTGACTGCTAAAGCTTTTCAAAGGCCCCTTGCTTGTTTTTTGTTCTTCTTTCTGCAGTCCATTGCTTTTGGGAATCCTTTGCAATGAATTTGCAGCACAATTTGATTTCTCTGCTATTCTCATACAGGTAACTGGGGCTGGGAAATATATCAATTAAATTGATTAGTTTAAATTATTTTCTGCAGAAGATTTAAAAATGAAAAATCAAGATTTTTTTCAACTTACTTTTACTTCAATCATAAGTTGTTGTAATGATTAAAAATATAAATACTGAACATGTACACTTTCACAAACACATGCTTAGGCTTATATTTGTTCTTTAAATGAGGTTATAATTTAACCAGAGAGCTCCTTGTTGATATATGGTGAAAATAGCTCAGCCTTTAGTGTTCATGTAGACAAACCTGCCTATGTTTGAACTACATAATCAACATTTTATGTCAAAATTACAGCATGCATTTTAACTGTAAGAGGGAAATTCTGTTTAGTTTTGGAATATATTTTGACAACATAAAGGCAAAACTTGATTCTTATAATTTTTGTGTCCCTTGAAGGGTGTTATGTGCAAAAAAATCAGGGATTGTATTTGAAGGTCATATTGCCCAGCCCTACAGGTAACTACAACTGTACTCCAACATTAAGCGTGAGCATGATTTAAATATCTTTTAGCGTTCAGGTGTGAGGCCTGCTCCCATCCATGATGCATGGATTTCCCATGTCTCCACCTGGAGTGTTTGCCCCTTCTCTCCTCAGAGACGCCGTGCTGTATTAAAGATGGATAAGGATGGAGGAGAGGATGGATTATTAATGAGGCGTGGAGGAAAGGTGCACCAGTTATTGTTCTACACCAGCAGTAGTGTCTGTTGACCGTGTTCGATGATTGTTTTGCACATCATGATGAAGTTCTTCTTTAAGCTTTGCTGTAACAGGATTTCCTGGAGTTTCAGTTCTCAGCTCGTTCTGTTTCTTCCTCTTGTGTTTTTATCTCAGCTCGGTGTTGAAGGTTTTGCATGCGGCCCTCGGCCCTCAGCCCCCGGCCCCCGGCCCTCGGCCCTGTGCCTGTTTTTTGGGGGATTGTGCTTCGGCATTCTTTCAGGGGCAGGGCCGTCCTGTGTGCAGCTGTTTGCCTTTAGCGAATGTGGGTGTCCAGATAAGTGTCTCAGTTTTCACATGAGAGCACCGGGCTGTAAGCAGAGGATGGTTTTTATGGAGCTCTAACATTACACACAGCTGTTTGTCATTAATGATGCTGTATTAAAATGATTCTCCGAGGCTCGCAGCTCTGAAGTCAGGAAAATATTTCATTCCAGTGAAAATATGTTCTCAGAGTTTTGTAGTTCAGGGATGTGGTTTCTTTTTGTTGGTGTGATTAAAGACTTTGGTCTTGTGTTCATGTTATTTCAAAGACAAGCTCCTTTTCCCTCAGGACTGTTGTAAATGCAGGACCCCCATTTTCTGCCTGATTAGAAAATATGTGTAATAAAAAAAATGTGTCTTTTTATTTTTGCCTGAGAGGCTACACTCACGTCATAGTTTTACCCTGAGCTAAATTGTGAGTTGAAGGCATGGCTGGGCAATTAATTGAATATCCTAATTATTACTGCCTCCCAAAATTATAAAAACGGAATAATCAGGAAACGTGACAGCTCCATCCTCAGTCAGTCAGCTCCATCCTCAGTCAGTGGGCTCCATCCTAAATCAGTCAGCTCCATCCTCAATCAGTCAGCTCCATCCTCAATCAGTCAGCTCCATCCTAAATCAGTTGGCTCCATCCTAAATCAGTCAGCTCCATCCTCAGTCAGTCAGCTCCGTCCTAAATCAGTTGGCTCCATCCTCAGTCAGTCAGCTCCATCCTCAGTCAGTCGGCTCCATCCTAAATCAGTCTGCTCCATCCTCAGTCAGTCGGCTCCTGACACCACCTCTGTTCCTCACTCCTGGAGGTTTTGGTGTCACAGCCGAGCTCAGTTTTTGATGTTCTAAAGTTCACCTCCCTCCACCATCACCACCCTCCACCCTCCACAGAAACACAGAAAGGTCTAAAGAGGAGGACTTATCCACCCTCTCCCAGTTTAACTTTGAGAAAAAGCTGACCGATTCTTGGTTATTGTTGCTGGGTGAAGCTCAGAGATAAATCCCACAAGGTGACTCCTGAAAGGCTTTATTTACTGATTGCAGGATTAATTCAAGGATTCCAGGATTTGCTTGAAGACGTCAAACCGGCTTCTCCTGTATGTGCTTACCTCCAAAGTTCAGGAGAAAATTACTGAGCTAAACAGGGATTAAGCTCTCCATGCTCACAGCAAAGTTCTGTCACTTTTGTTCTGATATTTCAGGTCATTGTCAAACTCTCAGGGAAAAGAAAATCAAATAGCTGTTTTATTGATTTAAATTAAACTGGATAATCTCCAGTACTCTCACATTCAGCAGCTCTGTCACACTTCTCCTCCTGCACAGTAATCCTGAAGTCCAGTCTGCAGCTCCGTGCTCTGAGGCATTTGCTGAGGGAGTGATGTGGTATTTACTGGAATGACACTAATGCAGAGGTCAACATGGTGCTCTGTTTATCTGCTAACAATAAAGAATGTGCTGCAGCGTGCAGGAGGAGGCTGCTCTCTGCCTTGAAAGAGGTTTAGTGCTTTGACTGATGAGTTATCTTTAAACTGAAGGGAGCAGCTGAGATGTTTGTCATGTTTTAGCAGCTTCCTCGGCTTCGTGATCTCCAAATTGTAGTAAAATTTTGAATGGGGCACGTCACGGTGCCGGCATCTGTTTCCATTTTGCAGGAGTTCGGAGTAAACTATGTTGTATTTGGGTCAGTGAGCATGAAATGCTGCAAGATCTGGCAATGCTTTTGTGACATTTTTAGTTTTTTTTCTGTTCAAATGAACAAAGAAATTCCAAAGTTGGAATAAACAAAACAGAGTACGATGATTTGTGAGTCCTTTTCAGCCTATATTTACCCGAATGCCCTACAAAAACTACATATTTAATGTTCACACTCATAAACTTAACTTTTTTTTTTTTTGCAAATATTCACCCATTTTGAATTTGATGTCTGCAACTCATCCCATGACCGTGACATGAGTAGCTTGTAACTAAGAAGCAGAGCTGGGCAATCAATCCAATTTTAATTGAGATGAAAATGACTGCCTTACATAATTATGAGAACTGAATTATTGAGATTAAAAGATCATTGTACCACAGTACATGGTGCACTATTTTTTTCCTTTTCCATTATTAATATTGGCATTATTTTGAGGTATTTGTATTTTAACAAGTATGTTTCAATGTATTGCTCTTTATTTTGATGTCAAAAATGATAGTGTCTATTAAATATCTGTTTGTATCAATATCTATTAAAATAATTGCAATAATGTTTTTTGCCATAATCAGGCAGCCCTACTGTGAAGGCTCATTTAATGCTGAAAGTACAGGTTTTGGAGGCAACAGTGACGTCTTTTTCAGGGACGTCCCTGCTTATTTCAGAGACAGTGAAGACACATTCTGAAAAAGCTGACAATTGTGCCCCATGGGATTTATTGTAGTGGGCCAGTTGCTTTGCACATAATCAACACACAGTGGAGCCCAAAGTGCTTCCACACGGCTCTCATCAGATGTTCCCTTTTCTTCAAGTGTCTCTTCTTCTGCTTGTCTCTGGCAGACCGGGTGCAGCTTGTTGTTGATGTAAAGAGAGCAGTGGCTGATTGGGTTGTGCTGTTAAGCTGTTTTATTTTATGTTTAAGTGTTAATTTACAGAGGTAAAAATCCCCTGTCCCCAGCTTTTCTGGAACATGTTGCAGGCATCAAATTCAAAAATGAGTGAATATTTTGCAGAAAACAATGAATTTTATCAGTTTTAATGCTAAATATGTTGTCTTTTGTAGGGTAGTTAACTGAATATAGGTTAAAAAGGATTTTTAAATCACTGTATTCTGTTTTTATTTTTGCTGTACTCAACGTCCCGACTCATCGGAGTTTGGGTTTGAAGGTCCAGAGAGGTAAAATGTCTGTAAGGTTGTTCCTGAAGCTCTGGTTTGAGATCTTCCTCCTTCACTGTGGACTTTATCCTCGTCTGAGCAGATCCTCCTTCCCCTCCACTCGAGTCCCCAGGATGACCCTCGCTCCCTCGTGAGCGGCGTCTTATCTCCATCGGTGTCGTTTTCAGGCTCTGCTCTGAGGTTTATTTGTCACGTCTTAATTCCATGTGAACAGTGAGTGAATGATGACGATTCATTCGTCTTCCCCCGTCGTGCTGGACCATCATTTGTCATGTCCTGAAGTTTGTTTGCGTGCCGTCTCAGGTCTCGTCCGTGGCCTTAATCTGTTTGATTGTCTCTCTCTGCATGGTCATTTCAAACCAAAGATGAAACCTTTAATCAGGATGTAAAGCCACTCCGAGTCCGTCTGTTGGGATAACATGAGCTTACTTTCCCCTCTCACCCCCGCCATAACCCCCTCCATCTCAAGGCTGGATATTGTTTCTCCAGGCGGGGGGGCTGCATTAATCTGATTTCATAACAGGAGAAGAAGAGCCGGTAATCTGATGCTGCACATAGACGCTGTCGGCTTAATCCTCCTCTTTCCTTTTACAACGGAGCCCATCAGCCGTCTGCGTGTCCTTCAGGACGGTGACACAGCACTTTGCGTTGGCCCGTGTCATGCTTCCAGCCTCGGTTTGAGCTGCAGGACGTCTGAGGAGCAGCTCTGTTACCCTGATATCAGAGTCAGACAGCTGCTCCGTCTGCAGGAGGACGTCAGATTGGACAGGACCAGTGATGCTGTGCATTAATGATGCAGCCGAATGTTTCCCTGTTTGCATGAAGGAGTAATCAGAATAGAATAGAATAGAAAAAACCTTTATTCGTCCCACACGGGGAAATCTGCAATGTTACAGCAGCAAAGGGGACAGCGTTGATAAAGAACTAAGTATAATATAATAAGTATAAGATGTTTCTTTGTTTTAATGACAAAAGCAGAGATTCACCAACTTGAATGTACTGGTACATTTCCAATAGTTGTGCTATTGGTTAAACCACAGTAGCTCTTGTGTGTTTTCTCTCGTAAAGGATTTGTGCCTGTACACCTCATTATAGGTCCAAAGTGAGCTGAGCCAACGCTAAACGCCGCTGGGTGAATCCAGCCTTAGGCCACATGTCATTTTCTACATTCCACCCCCCTTTTCCCAAGCCTGTCCACTGTCTTT